>CM068834.1:43621365-44221365 GCA_028554795.2 Sinohyriopsis cumingii | reverse complement strand
ACCAACAACATTTGAAAACACAAGGTTCACAGAAGAAATGTGCTTGTCAACTCCTGAGATTGTGCCCTACGTGTAGACAAGGCATACGTACCAACAGTACCAAGGCACACGTATGTCGAGGAAAGAAAAAATGTCACATTTGTCACCACATCGTGGACTTGGAACACGAATGCTACGTGCAAAAATACCAACCCCCACCAGAGAAAGAGGACGGTCACAAGAAGAAAGGCAATTTCATCTTTTTCGATTTCGAATGCATGCAAGAGACCGGCATTCACATTCCTAATTTCTGCGTGGCTCATCGAGCGTGCGAGAAGTGCATTCAAGAACCTATCTTCAGTCATTGCCCTCACTGCAGCAAGATTCCTGGAGGACGTGAAAAAATCTTTCGGGGACCGAACACGTTAGCCGATTTTGCCCAATGGGTCTTAGACCCCATCGACAAGACGTGGAGCCAAGAGGACATCGAACGTTACGGAGATTGTCATCGTCATGCCACAGTGATGGCTCACAATTTCTCCGGATACGATGGACAGTTTCTTTTGAGATACTATACGGAACAAGGCACCGAGCGTCCTAAAGTGACTTTGAACGGAGCCAAAATCATTTTCATGCAAGTGGGACAAGTACAGTTTAAAGATTCGATGAGCTACTTGGCCATGCCTTTGAGCCGAATGCCTAAAACGTTTGGAATGACAGAAATGGCTAAAGGGTACTTTCCACACTTTTTCAATACGGAAGCCAATCAACACGCCGTTCTACCCCATTTGCCTGAGGCTCACTATTACGACCCCGACAACATGCGTACCGAACAACGAGAAGCTTTATATGCTTGGTACCAGGCTCACGCCTCGGACCCTTTCGACTTTCAGGAAGAAATGCTAAAGTATTGTCGTTCCGACGTGGACATTTTACGACGTTGCTGTGGAAAATTTCGAGAACTGTTCATGGAACACGGAGGGGTCGATCCTTTGAAAGAAGCTTGCACCATTGCCAAAGCGTGTTCCTTAGTGTATCGACAACGATTCATGCCTGAAAACACCGTAGCTGTCATCAGCCCTCAAACGACCCACTTTGTCAAGCGTCAATACTCGGTCAAAGCCCTACGCTGGTTACATTACTTGTGCGACAAGGAAGACAAATGGATTCAGCATGCCCGCAACGGAGGGGGTGAAAAGACCATCGGAACGTATTCGGTCGATGGCTGGGACTTAGAAAACCCCAAGATCGTGTACGAGTTTAACGGCTGCTTATTTCACGGATGTCCCGTCTGTTACCCTGACCGTAGCACTAAAAATCAGTTTTTACAACGAACCATGGAAGACTTGTACCAGGACACTTGTCAGCGGCGCCTAAAGTTAGAACAGCAAGGATACCAAGTGGTGGAAATGTGGGAACACGAGTACGATCACCGTATGAAAACCGATCCCGAGTTTAAACGCCTCGTGGAAAGTTACCAGTTCATGGACCCGTTGATCCCGAGGGATAGTTTGTACGGAGGAAGGACCAATGCCACCTGTTTGCTGTACCAAGCCGACGAAGAGAAAGGAGAAGAAATCAAATACTTGGACGTGTGTTCGCTGTATCCCTACGTGTGCAAATATTGTCGCTTTCCTGTAGGGCACCCGCGATTGCTGATGGAACACATCGACCTGAAAAACATTCGACAATACGAAGGCTTGATCAAGTGCAAAGTTTTGCCTCCCACGAACCTATACCATCCCGTCTTACCTCACCATTGTCAAGGCAAACTGATGTTTCCCTTGTGCCGTACTTGTGCCGAAAAGTGCAACCAGGACCAACCTTGACATCACAGCCATGAAGAACGTGCCTTGACGGGAACCTGGGTCAGCGTAGAATTGTTCAAAGCTCTGGACATGGGATACCAACTGTTAGAAGTGTACGAAATTTGCCACTTTCCCAAGACGCAACAGTACCACAAGGGTGACCCTACTCAGAAAGGCATTTTCGCCGACTACGTGGATGCCTTTTTGAAACTGAAACAAGAAGCCAGCGGCTATCCTTCCTGGTGTCACACTCCCGAAGACCAAATACAATTCAAAGAGAAATACTACGAACAAGAAGGCATCTCTTTAAATCACATCGAAAAAAACGAAGGCAGGCGATCGTTTGCCAAAGTGATGTTAAATTGCTTGTGGGGTAAAATGGCACAACGACCGTGTTTACCCAAGACGGAATATTTGACAGAACCTTCCCGCTACTTCCAGATGATTCACGACAAAACCAAATACATGAAACACGTGGACGTCGTTCGAGAGGATTTGATCTTGGTCAATTACGAAGAAGATCTGGACTTTGTACAAGACGACCCTTTTGGAAATGTCATCATTGCGGCTTACGTGACAGCTCATGCTCGCTTAAAATTGTACGAAGCTTTAGAACTGTTAGAAGAACGCGTCCTGTACTTTGACACGGACAGTTGCATTTACATCCATCACCCGATTCAACATCACCCTGACATCGAAGGAGACCGTTTAGGAGCCTGGACAGACGAGCATCCCGACGACAAGATTCTAAGTTTCGTCAGTGGCGGCCCCAGAAATTACGGCTACGAATACCGGGACAAACAAGGAGAAGTGCACGCGACGTGCAAAGTGAAAGGACTGACTCTGAATCATCGTACCAGTCGAGTGGTCAACTTTGGGGTATTGAAAGAAGCCTTGCAATCGGGAGAGGATGGAAACTTTAAAGTGACCACCTATCAACCGAACAAGATTGTACGTTTACCCACTCACCACATCGTCAGTCGACCCTTGGAAAAAGTCTATCAAATTGTATACCAGAAGCGAGTGCGACTTCCCAATCACTTTACGTTGCCGTACGGTCACGTCGGTATTGGTCTGTATATAAAAAGGAACCCTAGGCAAGATCGATAGTTCATTGTTCATTGAAGTAACTTACCATGTCGTTGACGAAGAAGAAACCAGATTGGTTAGGAGTCAAATGTTGGACATCACCGAGACCAGGGTTTTGAGGCTTGGACACAAGAGGTAGCCCATTTTGCACGAGAGTTATTCAAGGAAAAAAGTTACTTTTCAACCCGTGTTAGTGACGGTGCCAGAAGAACCCGTCACCCAGGACAGGACTGTCGTGGACAGGCCTGAAAGACCCTTTCGGGAGGACACTTGTGTGACCTTACCCCCTACTATAGAACTGGTTAGAACTTTACCCAAAACATGTGGTTGTTGTACAGACACTTGTTTTTATTCCACGTTCATGGTTATCATGTGCCTTTTATTCTTGTACTTAAGCCTTTGGCTTTTATGTATTTTTGTCTTTCGTATTCATGTTTGAAAAAAAACATTCAATAAACGTGTTCTGAAAAAGTATATAAACTCTTGTCTTGTTTGTTTTTCGTGTCACAAGTGACATTTCTCACACCATGGCTACCTCTGCTGTCTCTGCTCCCTCTTCCTCTACTGTCAAAGTCATCGACGAACATTTGGATCGTGCCAGTTGGGAGGCTTTGTATCTTCGCCATCCCTTTAACATGCTCATTGCTGGACCTAGCGGTTCAGGCAAAACCGAATTCGTCAAACGTTTGATCGAACATAAACATCATTTGATCGATCGGCCACCTCAACGGATCGTGTGGTGTTAGAAAGAGTGGCAATCGGCGTACAACCTCTTGCGAGAAAGTCAAGGCGATTCCATCGTGTTTGTGGAAGGCATTCCTAAAGAAGACGACGGCATCGTCTCTGACTCCCGTCAAACCCATTTGGTCATTTTCGACGACATGTTAGGAGAAGACGAAGAAGAAATTAAACTGTGGTTCACGCGCAAAGGGCATCACCGTAATGCCAGTGTCGTTTACATCACCCAAAATTTGTTTCAACAAAGTAAAGCCCATCGCACCATCAGTCTCAATGCGCATTACGTGGTCTTGTTTAAAAGCCCTCGAGATAAATCGCAAGTGCAAGTCTTAGCCAAACAGTTAGGAACGCCTTGGCTGACTCAGGCATACGACGATGCTATTCAAACGCCACACGCCTATTTACTCGTCGATTTGAAACCTACGACCCCCGAGGATTTGCGATTTCGTACCCACTTGTTTCACCACTGGTGCCAAGACGGAGGGCCTGTCCTGTACACGTCTCCGTCCTCGACTTCATTTCACTCCCCATAAAAAATTCTATAAAAACCTCAGACCCTTTTTCGTCTGTCTCACACAGTGTGAACATGACGTCCCTTCAGTCGCATCTTCCCGTCAAATTGATTCGTGCCTTGTATGGCATCAGTCGAGAAAAAGATCCACAAACACGAGCTCGTGTCTTAGAAGCTAGTCTCAAAGAAGTCTTACGATGGTTCACGGTGACGGCACGTCAATTACTCCAAGGAATCATTCAGATTCCTCATCAAACCAAACGCTTTTTCGATCGAAACAAAGTCGCTTTGGTCCAACTGGCCGATCCCCGCATCGACACTCAAACCAAAAAACAAATAATTTTGAAACCTGGAGGGAGCGGTACTCTAGGAGGGGTCATCATTCGCTCACTCTTAAGATGGGATCCTAATGCCCCCAAAGTTATACCCAAGACAAAAGTCCAACGAAGCCCCAAGAAGAAAAAGACCAGGTCCCCAAGGAGAACTTTTCCAGTGGCAGGACCCTCCTCTGACCAGACACCACCACCCCGGAAAAAGAAAAGAAGCCCCCAGAAAAAGAAACAGAGAAAAAGTCCCCAGAAAAAGAAAAGTTCACAGAAGAAAACTAGTCGCAAGAGAGGCACTTCGGCCAGGACGCAACCTTACACTCGCAAACCACGATCTGCCACGGCAGTGACTGCGTCTCCGGCATCCTCACGTTTATCCACTTCTCCGTTGATGACACCAGGAACTGAAGAATACTTGGAGACGTTGATCACACCAAGAACTTCTCCGTTAATGACCCCCAAAAGAACTTCCCCAGTGGCAGGACCCTCCAATTTAGTGGCAGTGGCTGCTGCTCACAAAGTACCTTCTCCCAAAATCAAAGTCCATGAAAGATCGGGCATGTTACAAAGTTTACTGGATTTGTCCAAGCAAGAACTGGCTCGATTTAGTCCGTTGCGTACCCCTGCACGACGTGTCATGCCTGTCCTCAAACTGATACGACGTAAAGACAATCAGTGGCGATGCGTTCCAGTATTAAAAAGACCTGTGACCAAGTAGGGTATCAGTGTTTTTTTGGTGCTCCTGAAGACTCAAAGATGTCACCCTCCAGAAAACCCCAAGGAAAGAAAAGGAAAGGACTGCCACCACGTTTAGCCAAACATGGGGACATGTTATCTGTCCTGTCCAAAGCTTCTCCACCCCTACGAAAAAAACTCATTCAAACAGCCTCCAAAGAGATCATCGATACCGTGTGCGAATGTTGTTTGAACGTTTTGAAAGGCACGATCCCTTTGTCCAAATACCAGAAACAATGCTTAAGCAAGCATCGTCACGTTCTTCGCCAAATGGTTCGAAAGAAAATTCCCATTCGTCAAAAAAAGAAGATGTTGGTCCAACGTGGAGGTATTTTGCCTCTCTTGTTAGGTCCCATACTGAAAGGAGTCTTGGGAACCATGTTGGGAGGACTGGTGGGAGCAAGATAAAAAGGCCTCGGAAGTTCCAAGATCTCAGAATCGACCCCTGACAACCCCATGGAAGGACGAAAACTAGCTTTAGTGCCTTACAAACGATGGATGGAATACCATCGGTGGCAAGAACAACACACCCCGCATTTACCTCCCAATCCCAATTTGAGCGAGATGTCCCAGTTAAACACGAAATGGAGTCCTAGATGGATCGCCAAGATTTGTCCGAAACAGAAAAATCGCAAAAGTACGGTCAACTCTTGCAACGACTACAACTCTTTCACCAGAAAGCTTTAGACGAAACAGCTCTACCCACTCTGAAAGATTTTAAGACCTTGATGAAAAGTCCAGCACCATCACCAGTACCAGTACCAGTACCACCAGTACCAGTGACCAAGACAGAAAAAGGAAAAGAAGAAGAAGAAGAAGGGTTTCAAACTCCACCCGAAAAAGTACGCAAGTTAACAACACCACCTACCTCCAGAATTGGATGGATTAAAAAGATGATGGCCACCCTTTCTTCATCACAAGAGAAAAAGAAAGTGAAGACAGAAGTGAAGACAGAAGTGAAACAAGAACCGATATCCCCCGCTCAGACATCCTTCTCTTCGACACCTATTGCCGGCCGCACACGCAAAGCATTGCAATCCAAGAAAGTACCCCAAGAAAAAAAGAGTAGCATCCTCCAAGAGTGGGTGTCTTATTAACACAAAAAATAAAAATGGAAAAAGTCTTAGCCAGCATTTACTACGATCCCTCCCATCCTGCAGGTTACGCAGGAGTTCAAAAATTGTATCGTGCTGCCAAAACTCGACTGAAAAGTCTCCGTTTACCTCAAGTGCAACGATGGTTACAAGAGCAAGCTACCTACACTTTACACAAACCCATTCCACGCAAGTTTGCCAGAAGTCGCACCCGAGTGGAAGGCATCGATCATCAATGGCAAGCCGATTTAGCCGATGTCTCTCTTTTGGCCAGCTACAATCGTGGCTACAAATATTTGTTTTGTGTCATCGACATCTTTTCCAAATTTGCCTGGGTCGTGCCCTTGACTTCCAAATCGAGCAGCGAGTTAGTGCGAGCCCTGCAACGGGTGTTGAAACAAAGCGGTCGTCACCCTCTTCGATGGCAAACGGACAAAGGCACCGAATTTCTGAACCAAGCTTTCCAAAAAGAATTAAAGAAACGTGACATTCATTTTTTTACCACCGAGAATCCCGAAACCAAAGCCAGCATCGTGGAACGTTTTCAACGCACTTTGAAAGAACGCATGTGGAAATATTTTACGCATTACCACACTCTGAAGTACATCGACATCTTACCACACCTGGTGCAAGCGTACAACCAATCTTACCATCGAAGCATCGGACGTGTCCCGCAAGACGTGACTCCCGACAACGAAGTGCTGGTGTTTGAGCGTCTGTTTGGTACGTCCCCGACGAGGGCTGTCCCCGAGAAAAGTGGAATGTTGGCTGTAGGAGATTGGGTGCGCATTGGCAAAACCAAACGCACTTTCGACAAAGGTTACTTACCTAACTGGACGACCGAATTGTTTCGCGTCACTGGACGAGTGCATGGCCGTCATCCTGCCGTCTATAAATTGGAAGACATGAACGGAGAAGTGCTCAAAGGAACGTTTTATTTGCCCGAGTTACAACGTGTCACCAAAAAAGAAGACGACGTGTACGACATCGAAAGCATTCTCGAACGCAGAACCCGTAAAGTGGGCAAACGACGTGTCAAAGAAGTCAAAGTACGTTGGAAAGGATATCCACCCAGTTTTGATTCTTGGATCGACGCTTCGCAAGTCATCGACTATAAAAAGAAGTGACCATCATGCCTTTTCACACAGACGCAGCTACGTCGACCACTCCTCCTTCACCCAGTTCTTCTGTGCAAGATTTACAAAAACAACCCTTGTGGGTGTGGTGTGGAGAACGTGTGCCTAAAACGCAAATCGTCTTTTTCTGCCAAATCTTCGTGGTGTATTGTGTCATCGGGGCAGCCATCGCCAATTTGAGTTTGCAACAAGGAGACAGACAATTGTGGACCATTTTATTGAGCAGTTGCATCGGTTACCTGCTTCCTAATCCCTCCCTGAAATTCACCTCGAACGGGAACCACGGGAACCTTGTGTCCAGTGCCAGTGCCAGTCACCACTCCAACCACAACCAGAACCCCATTTTGGGCGGAGACACGCCTCTGACGTCCACTAACCCCTCGGACAGCCACAGAACTCTGGAATTATGTGTCACCAAAACCAATTTTACTTAACGTTACCCAGTGACAGTTCCATGGAGGTGTTTCCCAAGAACACGTTGTGCTGTTACACGGCCAAATTACCTCAAGCCATCCCCTTAGATCACGAAGCCCATTGGGAAGTGGCTTTAGTAGAAATGATTCACCCGACCCAAGTCCTCAATGTCCTTCCCAATCAAAATTTTTTTGATGTGGAAGTTCATGACGAACAATTGCAACAGTGGATGGATAGCAATGTCAAATATGACAAGAAAACCCGTACACAAAAGTACACCACCTATCACTTGTTCATTTCCCCAGGCTATTATTTTAGTGGTCAACATTTGGTCAGCACCATAGCCTCCAGGTTTAATGCCGTGTTTCTGAAAGCTTTGGAGCATGTTAACAAAAGTGTCACCATGGAGTACCACAAAACAGCTCGTCGCTTCTTGATGAAATTTGAACTGAGTAAAATCCTGTCTATTTTATTTTGTCCTGAATTGTATGACATGTTGGGCGGAGACATGAACCTGAGAATGAGCATGATGAAGAAAAGCGAATTACCCATCGTTTACGACAACAAGTTATTTCGTGCCCCGGTAGAACTGAACCAAGGACTGAATTAGATGTTTGTGTACTCCGATGTGGTGGAGTATAACGTGGTGGGACACACCTCCGTACCGTTACTGCGTGTCATTCCTTTCAAAGTGGATTCTGCCACGAACACTGACGAGGAAGGTGGAAACACTTACCACGTCCACCGCGAATTTGTACATCCTCACTATTTGCCTGTCAGTAAGTCGTATTTGGACACGGTCAACATTACTATAAAAGGAGATTTGGGACAAAATATTTCATTCACCAAAGGAAAAGTCACGGTGAAACTCCATTTTCGAAAACGGTTTTCTCACGATTCGTAAGTCATGTATCCAGTGTACCGAGGGGTTGCTCGACAGCGAGGACACGGTTTAGGAGATATGTTAAAATCGGCCTTTCGTTCGGTGGCCCCGGTTTTGAAACCGATGGTGACACGCAGATTGCACGCCTTGAAAGATGCGACACTGACGCAAGGCAAAGAATTTCTCCAAAATGTCATCATCGACAAACAAAACCCTAAAGAAGCCTTCATGAGGGCAGGCAAAAATGTCTTGCTGCAAACGGGCAAAGACATTTTGGGTCACCGAGAAACACCTATAAATGCCCTGCACGCTACCGAGTCAGGCATTCAGCAAGGACAAGGCAGAAAGAGACGACGAAGAAAACACCCTTTCACCAGACTTCAAGCTAGAAAGGCCAAGAAAAGAAGAACCGTTCGAGACTTAGACGTTTTCGATTATTGAGAAAAGAGACAAAAAAATGATGCACCGAGAATCTTGCGCTTGTTCCAAGACGGAACTAGATCTGTTTGCCATGCCCCCCACGATGATGACGATGCAAGAATCCCAGTGGGTGGAATTTCACCCCGTCTCCTCACTGACCGATTCCGCTCCCATCGAGTTTGAAATCAAAGGACAGCCCGAAGATTACATCGATCTGAATAGCAGTTACTTGTACCTGAAAGTCAAAATTCTAGATAAGACTGGAGGTGCTATAGACGATGAAGCAGTAGCTCCCGTCAACAATTTCATGCATTCCTTGTTCAGTGGAGTGGACTTGTACTTGAATAACAAACTGGTCAGTAGCAGCATGGATACTTACCCTTATCGTGCCTACCTGGAAAATCTCTTGACGTACGGAATAGATGCCAAGAACACTCATCTCAATGCCTGTGTGGTATGGGAAGCTGACGAACCTACCAAGTTTGAAATATTGGAAACTGATGAAAAGAAAGACAACAATGATTGATTTCTAGAACGAAGAAAGAGAATCACGGGAGCCGACACAAGTTTAGAACTGATGGATCGTTTGCATTTGGACATGTGGTTGCAAGAAAAGTATTTGCTGAACGGGGTGGATGTCCGTCTGAGACTGAATCGTAGCAGTGCCGCTTTCCATTTGATGGCTGATAGTGACGGTTACAAAACCAAAATCCTAGAAGCCAGACTCTACGTACGCCGTGTGGAAGTGTTACCTAAAGTGGGAAACGACATCAGTCAGACGTTGAGCAGAACGACCGCCAAGTATCCCATACGACGCGTGGAAGTGAAAACCTTCACCATTCCCAAGGGACAGCGATCCATGATCGAAGATCATCTGTTCCAAGGACAGTTACCCAAACGTTTGATCGTTGGTATCGTCGAGAATACAGCCTTCAACGGAGCTGCCGAAAAAAATCCTTTCTACTTTCAACACTTTGGCGTGTCCAAAATCGAAGTCAGTCGCGATGGCAAGACCTTGTGTACCCGACCTTTCGAACCTGACTTTACCAAGAAGAATTACTTGAGATCGTACTTGTCCCTGTACGAAGCCACCGGACAGTTAGGAACCAATACCAGTCACGGTATTACGTACGAGGATTATGTCACGGTATTACGTACGAGGATTATGCAGGAGGCTACGCTTTGTGGGCTTTCGATTTCACTCCAGACCAAGGCAGCGACGAGGGACATTTCCACCCTATAAAATCCGGCCAGATTCGTGTGGAAATTCAGTTTAAAGACCGAGACCCTGATGAAACGGTGAACGTCATCCTGTATGCAGAATTCGATAATACCATAGAAATCAACAGTTTGAGAGAAGTCATCCTAGATTACTAGAAACCATGGAAGACTGTTATCCCTCTTTACCTAGTGGAGAAACTTTTAGTGTTGGATTATTGTTAAAAAATGTTAGAGTTGTTGTTGTTTAGTGTTAAGTGATTTTTGAATAAAAAATGTTGTGTTTTGAAAAAATTGTTTGATGTTATATTGTTGGATTATTGTTAAAAATGTTAGAGTTGTTGTTTAGTGTTAAGTGATTTTTGAATAAAAAATGTTGTGTTTTGAAAAAAATGCCTTTGTGGTTTGTTTAGCTATAAGAATGTTGGATTGATGCTCTTTCATTTCTTACTATCCCTCTCATGACACTCACTAAACGTTGCGACTCAAAAACCGTGTGGGGGATGTTTTCCTTCACGTCCACGCTTTGACTTTAAGAACCGGGGTTGTTTCCAGTCTAACCATCCATTGTCGACTCATCCTCCTACGAAGATGTGCTCCAAACTAGCTAAGCTCAACGAAGCCTACGTGAATTTGCATAGGGTCAGACACAGTCTGATACCGAAGCCAGAAGAAATAGAGAATGTGAGAATGTTAAAAATCACTGAAGACCTGATAGAAGAGCTCTTCAGAGAAGAAATGAACAGGGAAAAAGAAGAATGGACAGAGAAGTACAGACTTCAGAGACAGCAGCAACAGCAGCAACAACAACAACAGCAGCAGCAACCTGAAGCTGACAGAGGCTTTGTCGATTGTCGTATCGACACCAAAGAGTTCTTCTTCTCTTTTCGAAGAAGCAGACCTATCGCCGGAAAGTCTATCCTCAGAGGACATCGCATTCTTGGAAACTAAAAAAGAATGCCATAGCAAACAAAAAACAGCCCTTTTCAGGGCTACCCAATACTCTAGAAAAGAAATAACAATCCATTTGCCAATGTGTGTAGGTAGAGTAGTGTGAAAATAAACACTAACTCTTTTTTAAAAAAATGTGAGGGTATGTGTTTGTGTTTGTAAGTGGTTAAGTAAGTTGGTATGGATAGTAGATTAAAATGATGTCTTTTTTTTGGTGTTTGAGGTGTAAATTTGGGGTTAGATTGGATTGCTTTGCGTATGTGGATAGTCTATTGAAGTGATTTATAAAAAAATTTTAAAATAGTGATGGGTAGCATAAAAAAGTGAGTGTTTCTTTTAGGTCCGCGCGTTGTTGTTTTTTGGTTATGATCTAGGTAAGATCAATTTTATGCTTTAGGGGGATGTTTTCCATCACGTCCGCGCTTTCACTATAAATTGAAACTCGCTGGGCAGTCTAGCTACCCTTGTTGATTGATCAACACAAGAATGAATAGCAGAATAAGCAAACTTCTTGAACTCCAGATACATCTGGAATATGTCAGGCGCCTGTTAAATGAACTGGCCGCGGAGGCTATAGTAGAAGAGGAAAGAATGAAGAACGAAGAGGAGGAGAGAAGACAGAGGGAAGAGGAGGAAAAGAAACTAGAAGAGAGGATGTCGTGCAATATTCCCGAGACAGAGGATTGGGGTGTTGAAGCGAATCATCCTCCCTCTGCGCTCCCCAGAAGAAAGGTGAAAGGAGACTGGGGAAGAAGATGCGTGTGTGGCGCCAGGCCAGGAAGGTGCAACCATTAGATAGGTGCATCTGGAGTTCAAAAAAAAACAGCCCTTTTAAGGGCTACCCAATACTCTAGAAAAGAAATAACTATCGATTTGCCAATGTGTGTGTGTGTGTGTGTGTGTGTGTGCGTGTGTGCGTGTGTGTGTAGGTAGAGTAGTGTGATTATAAACACTAACTCTTTTTTCGTAGTGCGAGGGTATGTGTTTGTGTGTTTGTGTTTGTAACTGCTCACGTACGATTGTGTGGATAATAGATTATGGATTTTGTTTATTGTTTCTTAGCGTATGTGGAGAGTATAGTTTGGGTTTTGTAACCGATCACGTACGATTGTGTGGATAGTAGATTATGGATTTTGTTTATTGTTTCTTAGCGTATGTGGAGAGTATAGTTGGGTTTTGTAACCGCTCACGTACGATTGTGTGGATAGTAGATTATGGATTTTGTTTATTGTTTCTTAGCGTATGTGGAGAGTATAGTTTGGGTTTTGTAACAGATCACGTACGATTGTGTGGATAGTAGATTATGGATTTTGTTTATTGTTTCTTAGCGTATGTGGAGAGTATAGTTTGGGTTTTATTATATGAAATGAGAAAAGTAGGGGGATGTTTTCCTTTACGTCCGCGCTTTCACTATAAGAACCCATAGTATTCATCGTTCAAACCATTCTACAAAGAAGATGGCTTCTAACCAAATGGACAAAATACAAACATTGCAAGACGTTTTAGACAACTTAGGAATGATGGAACAGATGTTAATAAGACTCGTTGAAGACCATTATTCCTATAGTCCCCATCGTGTAAAGATGGAAATTAATAACTTGAGAAAGGTAAAGGACAAGATAAGTGGTGTAATGAAAGAGATAAAGGAGGAGAAGGAGGATGAAGAGGAAAGGATAAGGATGAGAGCATGGAATGAAAAAATTGAAAAAGAAGAAGAAAATGAAAAGAGGAAGAAAGAAGAGGAGGAAGAGAAGAAGAAAGAAGAGGAGGAGAAAAAAAGAAAGAAAAGAAGAGAAAGAGTGTTGGAGATAAAATAAGAAGTTGGTGGAGAAAAAGAAGAAATCAGAAGCAGAAGAAGAAAACCCAAAGGCCCTTTTCAGAGCCAGCCATATTTCTCGAAAAGAGATAGCCTTTCCATTGCCTACCCTTTTTTAAATTTAAATTTAAATTCAAATTCAAAAAAACTTTTTTTTTTTAAAAAAAATCCCATATTCAATTCCCCTTGTCCCTAGACAAACCCAAACTCTATTCCCATGTTCAATTCCCCTTATCCCTAGACAAGCCCAAACTCTATGTTAAATTCCCATTGTCCCTAGAGTGGCCCAGGGGTGTTTTTAATGCTAAGTCCCATTGTCCCTAGGGTGGCCCCATTTACTACTGTTGTGGGAAAAAAGATAAATCCATGACAATTTCGTTAAATCTCGTGTAACCTTCATCAACATCATCTCTACATGAACCACATAAAAAACGGGGCAGCTGAAACAACGACAGTGTATGTGGTGGGACGATCAAATTATCTTTTTTATGTCAGATCATCGTGATATATGCTGTCAATATAGCTGGAATAGGAAGCTTCAGATTGCAACAAGGCGATAAACGACTGTAGTGCATGTTATCTAGAAATTGTATTGGCTATCTTCTTCCCTGTTATTGGCTCAAATATATCAACGGTAGCAGAAACAGTAACAGTAACGACAGCAATGGCCACTATAGCAACTGAGATAACAGCAAAATTCACAGCAACTTTTTGGAACCTTTAGAAAGTATCCTTTGAAATAAGGCTACCTATATGGAGCCATAAACGATCGACATCATATAAATAATCAACTATATTTGAGTTTGCCATGCGACAATTCTATTTGTGCTGTTTCGCGGCGTAATTGCATCCATCCATACAACAAACACACGAAGCCCATTGAAAAGTAACCTCCATAGAAATGATTCAACCCTGTCAAGCCTTCAATATCACTAGGAATTATATGCATTTTGTCATGCAATTTCAAGAGAAAGAAGAGCAAGAACGTTGAACAAAAATGCCCCTGTATTTAATGGAAAGAAAAGAGTCAAACCGTGTACTAGATAAGAATTCCTATGTGGTATTATTTTAATGCTCGATTGCTTGACTCAGTTTAACGATCAGTTTAACGATGCACTCAAAATAACCAACAAACCCGTTAATATAGACTTCAGTGTACCTTCTTATCGCCTACTTCTATGTTTTCCGACGACAAAAGCTGTTCATCAAAATTTTCCCCTAGCTTGTTTCCTGTTCTTGGTGAAAACGCGAGCTTAACTCCAGTCGAAACACATAAAGAACCTCAAGTTCTAGCCCAATCGCAAGAAAAACTATTCGTCCAAACACGATGATAGATCAAAAGAATCCCGAAACGGCGCTACTGAGTACGCGGATAAAGGGCTTTTTGAACCTCGAAAAACAGCTATAAAATTACAATATGCAGCTCTTTCCACACCAACGCAACAACAAGGACACAACATGAAGGGACGTACAATAACACATAGAAATAGTCGACCATAAAAACAACCATTGCGGTAACAGCAGCACCAGCAGCCACAACATCAAATGATGAAAGAATATGAAAAAAGAGAATTAAAGAAGGAAGAGTATTGACACGATGATGCAAACGTGAAAAATCTAAGTGAAATTGTTTTGCTAAACATGTTGCCAAGAAAACCAAGCTACTGACAATAGAAAACAACCGTACATCCTATCACCATTTCGAATTTCTTGGCTCTTTCTGGCTGTTCCGTCAGATCCATCAACCAATCACATTCGAATTTTGCTCTCGTTTGAAAATTTCGGTTGCTTCGGTCATGTGACTTGGTTCGAAAGTCGCCATTTATTTTTAGGATTCTTTTATAAATAAAAACAACAATCACGCGTTTAATGAACTGAACAAATTATCCACACTACACGGTAAGAGTCTTCTTACCTATTATATATTATGTATAGATGGTTGCTTCGTAAGTGCACGTGAGAGTCAGATGACAAATCCATGAATGAACCAAAGTCGCATATGATTTTTCATGGAATATTCTTTACATATCGCCGAAATTACCCTTCAGCCGACCGTAATGCAACAAAAATATATATATCTAAAATGTACACTGCGGACAGGTTTGTCTTCATCAGTTGCATGATTTAATAAATAGATCAGATCACCCCAAAACATCCCAAGGCATCAGTGCAGATTTGGGGGATTTATTTATCGGACTACCTGTGAAGCTAAAATGTAGGTCGATAAGCTTTCTGAAAACAAACTAGTCTAATGTGACTCAAAGGATTGTTCTACCGTCTACAGGGGTGTCGAGCTATCACTAAATTGAACTCCTGATGATCTTACTTGTAATATGCACCCATTAACTTTGAAATAGATGTTTAAAGCGTCAAAGTTATGTTCACATAATAACACCAAGATCCACCCATCCCCACCCCACCCCATCCCCCCAAAAAAAATTAATTTTGGTGTTATAACTTGATATTCACTACCCTATGTATAATAAATGTAACAGCTTCTTCTCGGAAAAAAGGCTCCACATTGCTTAGCAGGTTAGTCTACAAGGAAGTTGACAACCAGCAGCTACGAAGGTAGGTTATTCTAAAAGTACTGTCATATGAAATATTTTCCGGTTTCTTTTTTCTATGTTAGAATTTTGCGAGTTATAAATTTAAGAAATATCTCGTTTGGGTACTGAAAAGTGATTGTGTTCGAAATTATTTTAAGTGGCTTTGGGGAAGTAGGTGTATCACGTGATGTTTTAAGCATGAACGGGTTGCGGGTGTAGCATGGTGGTGAAGACTGTGATGTGAATAACCATTGGTGTTAAAAAGACCGATATGAAATGGGGTACTATGAAATCGACCGTTTTACTCTCGCATCAGGTGAAAATCAATTTTCAATCATTTAATGGAAAGAATAATACAATATCAGTTCATTTAGATCATTAATTTTATCCTGTATTAAAAGCGATTGACTGCAAATCATCCAATACCACCTAACCGTCCTGTCATTTCTGCTAAGGTTTAATTTTTGTCTTGGCATGCTTTTTAACCCGTGCCGCTTTCTCTTAGATCCTTAGCCACTGAAGTCACTTTTAAATACTGTTTCATTTGGATTAATTTGCTTGCTTATATTTTAAGTTCATTATTATGTGATTTGTCTCTTACTGTGGTTATGTATTATGCAATGTTTCTGCGTCTTCTAACTCATTCTTAGATCACCTCTAGGAACTACTATTGTACCGCCATTCGCGTGAGCACGAACGTCGGCTCATGCACAGATAAATGAGTATATACTACAAATCGGGCATTCTTTCTCTATGACCTAGGCAACAATTTAAAGACTGTTTCGTGACACCTACAAATTAGGAAGTGGACTAAGGGGGCTAAGTTCTACTTACATGTACATTAGTTGTACATGATTCTTGGTTATGTAATTGCATTTAGCTAGCTTTTGCACACTGTACATACTTTCAACCTGGTGTTACGAAACTAGGGTGTATCAAGACGAGTATTTTACTCCGAGAATAAAATAAAAATAGAAAAAGTTGTTTACTTGTCTCTGTGGTTTCTGAATCAAGGTCGGGAACTAAATCAAAAATAGAAACAGTGTTTCTATTATTAGGTGTTTACGAAAAAGTCAGATCAAACTGAAATTTCTGGAAAAAATATAAAATTCTTAGCAAACAAAATTACATAACTTTGACATGAAATGAAATTAAAATAAAAAGATTTTAAAACTTACAAACAATTAAATTAAATCAAATATAAATTAAAATTTAAATTAAATCAAATATACATAACAGGTGATTGTTATTTCTAATAGTAATATTTATTTCTAATAGTAATACCCCTGCTTCGTGGAGAGCCTATATGTGTCAGTTGAGCAGCCGGGTGTAATTCACACATACACTCAAATTAAAAAGTCGTCTTATATAATACCAGATTTGCTAAATTGCATTGTAAAATTACGTGTCAAATAGTGTTTACCTTCTCCATCCGATATTTTCTTTTGGATCGTCCACCATATTAGTTCATGTAATACATAGTTCCGTTTTCAGCCTCATTTTTATTGTGCGCCATAGAAAGAAATTGCAACCTTATTTGAAAATATAAACATATGGCATTCATTGAATAACGTATCGTCGAACATCCAAATATGGATACAAATCCTTATTTGGAAAACGAATTACAGCGAGAATCTCATGTTATCTGTCATGGCGGAAAATGAACGGTTCGCGTAAACATATCAATATACTTGACCTTATATAGTCCTTATAATCACCAGCCAAGCTTCCTTAAACAAAAACATAACTCTGCCTAAGTAGGAGAATTTAACTCATCTTTTTCTGTGACAATATTTTTTTTCTGTGGTCTAAGGTTGACATTGTCGGGGTGGGAGTGGGAGACAAGCGCACCAATCCTCCAGAAACGCCACATACAGCTTGCGTCTCTGATTGCCTCTGTCAACTAAAATCCAGCTCCTGGTCTTCACGAGTGGCTTAGATTTGAAGTCCGGCAGACCACGTTTTTCACTAACAGGAGAGGGGGTGAAGGCGGGCCACTGGCGCCTTAAAACCAGTTGCTTCGGGTAGATGGGACTCATAAACCTTGGATGGTAGTTCATCTAGGAGAAGGAAAACTCCGATTCCAAACTTCTGCTGCCTTGCGGCTATACCCACTCATGGGAAAGTCTAAGTGAGTAAACCCCAACAGAAAATTTGGAGGCGGAGTCCCCAAGGCGGTCTGACATTGACTTCAAAGTCATTCCGGCAACTCCTGCAACGCCGTTGGTGCCAAGCTGTATCGGCATTCGTCGTTGCCTTGGGCCCACCAGCTGCTTGGAGAGGGTGGATCTGCTGCATGGACAAGAGTTGATTTTCCATACCACCCTGCCCAGGCTTCGTAGCTCCACTGGAGAGGACACTCCAGCGTTGTCGTACGGCGTCGGCACAACACGAGAAGTAGCAGTTTACCGGTTCTAAGTCAAAACTCGATTGGCGTAGAGCTTGGTGCCAGGGGTTACTCCTGACGGTGGGAGAGATCACCATGTCTCACTGGACAGTTACCGCCCGCCTTAATGCATCTTCATTTAGCAATGAAACTCTCAATGATTTTACTCTAATGTTAGTTGACTGGAACTAGGAAAGGTTACTGTGATTTATGTTAAAAGTAGCTCTCTAAAAGAGTAATGCATTAGTCAGGGGTCATGACTGTAGAGGTAAAGATAAAAAGGGTTGCAAAGACATCACTGACCACAATACAGTTTAAGCTGTTTTGATAAGACTGCCTATTCTGTCAACAAACTATGGTCTCTCAGACCATGTAATCTAATTGGAGGAGGTCTTTACCAACATGACCGATTAATATATCTATGGAAAATATGGTATTTGATGGTAGTGCTCTCAAGGCAGGTTTTAGAGTATCAAAAATGTAAAACCAGTTTAATCTGTTTTATGTGTGAGACAAGAATGATATACTGTATATAAATAACATTGTATGTCAGTAACAAAAGACAAGTTTTATTGTTAACCCTTTCTGGATTTTATTCTGAATGACAAATCAAACAAAACAAAAATATACAACTAACCTGAAAATAAAAGAAATATCTTACAAAAATGAAAAGCAGGTTATTTTGCACTTCAGTTTGTTTCTGTTGATCTGAAAGTGTTGACTGAAAATAGTAATCGTTTCATACTCTTCTCCATCCTATTATAGAATCATACACACTGCAGATAATGCCATTAATATTAAAGTAATAAAATCCCAGCATGAATAGTATCTACTCTCTCCATCCTATTATAGAATCATACACACTACAGATAATACCATTAATACTGAAGTAATAAAATCCCAGCATGAATAGTATCTACTCTCTCCATCCTATTATAGAATCATACACACTACAGATAATACCATTAATACTGAAGTAATAAAAACTCAGCATGAATAGTATCTACTCTCTCCATCCTATTATAGAATCATACACACTACAGATAATACCATTAATACTGAAGTAATAAAAACTCAGCATGAATAGTATCTACTCTCTCCATCCTATTATAGAATCATACACACTGAAGATAATACCATTAATATTCAGGTAATAAAAACCCAGCATGAATAGTATCTACGAGTAACTAAAATTTGTATACAGGACATTCATTGCACTCAAAACATGCAATCAGATATCCACAATCCAAGAAGACGCATATACTGCAAATGTCCCATCTTCATACAAATACCACATTTCTGGAGAAACAGATTTGTAATAATAAATGAAGAATATGAAATTTTTTTGAAAAACGAATCATGGATCAATTTTTTACTCGGATTTACTTGACCAGATGGATGGAAATACTTTTGAAATGCACCCTGAGGGAAGAATTTATCAGTTTTCAATACAATCAAAGAAAAATAGTTTGGCAATTTTCAAACTTTTGAAATGTCAAAAATTACCAATGCAAAGTATTTGAAGCTATTACAAAAGCCAAAAAACAGAAAGATAGAACTTGCAAAAAAGGCAAATACACATCCATCTTTACTAAGACTTTCATTATTTTGTACGTAACAACCTTTACAAGACTCAGCATGAAAAAAAACATTTCTCCCTATGGATCTTCTATCTTCTCTCTGCTTCGTCTGCCTGTCTAGTATTTTGCTGTACAGTGTATAATTCATCATGATGTCCTGTGGTACTGAATGTGATCTTTAAGCTTGTTTTTGTTAAGATTTGGACATTTCACTGTAGTTGCTGTTGTTTTCCTGAGTTTCCTCATCATCAAAAACCTTGAACTTGTTAAGAACTATCTATGATTTTTTACATAAGACATGGATCATTTCCAAAAATGGTATCACTTTCACCTTTATGTTTGTATGGAATTATTTTTACTCTGGCTATTTTGTTCCTTTTCATTTCTGCAGCATCTATTTAGCATCTTCTGTCTCCCTGAAACTTGATCAGCATTAAAACTGTATGCATTGACCTTCATGCTGGATGTTATGTTTCCGGAATTAATTTTTGCCTCATGCTGCCCAATGTAATTTTATGCTCATACTCGCTATAAACTTTTTTGAGGACAAGTGATTCTTCCTTATTCCAGTTTCCTGGTACTGGAATATATTTCTCTTTCCATTTCTGTCACACCAGACTCTGTAAATAAAAAAATATAATACACTGAGTAAATTTTTTTAAAAAGTTAGTATTAGAAAAAATATTGAATATGTGGTGTGTCTTCTTATTGATTTAAATATTTGTCAATCGTCAACTCCATATGCAGTGCTGTGCCTTAGAGATTTTAGAGGATATTGTATTTTAAAAGGCGTCTGTGACTCCTTCAAAATTATATAGCTTTCCATTTATATTTACAAACAATGACCCTGGGATTTTGCTATAGATAAGCTGTATATAAATTCATGTCCTTGAGCTTAACTGAATAATTACTATCATTCATGTTGTTTGACCTTTGTTTCTTATACATTCATGGTGTGCATTGAACCATGCCCTGCATCTTGAGCACAAGGACATGTTTTGTAGCTAAATGTTCCGAAGGAAGAATCAACAAATAAAGTGAATATGTTCATTAGAAATATTCTTTGTTTTCATTACATTAAATGGATAAAGAACGAAATAAATTTAAATCATCAACCAGGAAAACCACTCTGGTAGCCTAGTGGTTAGAGCGTCCGCCTTAGATGCGGTAGGTCGAGGTTTCGATCCCCGGCTGAGTCATACCAAAGACTTAAAAAATGGTACTAACAGCTGCCTCGCTTGGCGCTCAGCATTAAGAGGTTACTGTTAGGACTGGTTGGCCTGGTCTCAGGATAATGTGACTGGGTGGGACATTATGCTACATGTCTGCGGCATAATGCCACAGTGCAAGACATCACTATAAACTGTCACACTGCAGACATCGTAGTGATATGACTAAAAAATTGTTAAAGCTACGTTAAAAAATCTAAATCAGCCAGGAAAAGGTGGAGAATGTATTCAGATGGACACAATTGAAGTAGCTCATTTAAATTTAATTTGCCTTGATTAAATGGGTGGAGAGGGTAATAAAGCTAAACAAACTTTATTAAGTCGATCATGTGAAAAATATTGATACAAAATGCCAAAGAGAAAGCAGTTCAAATGCAAACTTTGCCCAGATGATGTGACAATCTACAACTACTTCTGTTGTTGATATATTTTATAAAACCTGACATTTTATGTCAGCCTTCGATAGAGATTTGATCGGTAAAAATTTGAAAGTCAGATGTTTGAACTTTCTAAAACTGATTTCATTGATATCCAGGCAACATTTGCTTTCTACTAGTCAATATCCAGGTATTTACAGGTTGTTTTGAAACATTTATTGCCACTAGGAGTGAATGGATACCCAACCTGAAAATACCTGGTCTGGCTTGGTTTTAAGATATAAAAAAATGTATCTTGCTGAGTCAGGTCCTCCCAAGTAGTAATACAATAAAATCTAAAAAGGAAACAACCAAAACAAGATGTTTTATTGTTGACAAAAATGGAGGCAAGAGAGGTTGTAGGGAAACCAGACAAAATGTGACTGGAGAAACCCAGCCCAATAAAAACTGACCCCACTGTGTATTTCTTTGCTTGACACCTGTCAAAATTTCCCCATCCTGTTATTATTGTAGTTTTTGCACACAGTATTTGGGCTATCCAGGATGTGCTGCTGCTTGAATATATGGATGGAAGGTCATAACAGACATGGGATAATCTATATTTTATTCAAATTGTTAATTATGGCACCAGTCTACATGCATGTAATATATAATGTCCCACAGTACTAGCTGCTATAGCTACAGATCTATCTGCTTGACACTTTTTGCAATGAAATATAGTACATGCAGTTGTTGCTACCCATCTACCTGTTATATATAATGACCTACAGCACTAGCTGTTACAGCTATACATCCATCTGCCAGCATTAGCTGTTACAGCTACAATTCTTTTTTACTGTAATATATAATGACCTACAGTACTAGCTGTTATAGCTACAGGTCTATTTGACTGTAATATATAATGACCTACAGAACCAGCTGCTATAGCTATACAACCATCTGCCTGTAATATATATGGACATGTTTTAAACTTTGTTCCATATCAGTTTACTGATATACTAAGAGCTCATTTCAAATTAAATTTATTAGACAAGTCAAAAGATTTCTGTATTTTAGAGTCTGATCTTCTGCAAGCATTAGATTGAAATTATTGTATGAATTTCAAAAATTTCATTTGATTAAAGATTTTATTTGTAAATAATGAAAAATACTAAGCTAACCTTGCCAAACTTCAGAATAGTGTATAAAAATACTTTGAAATACTTTCAGATTCATTCAAGTGCATGACATTATCACATTTTTGATGCAATGAGGTGTTATTACATATGTTTCTGATAATAAAATAATGATATGGTTATATTAATGTATATAACACAGCAGGCATGTGATAAATAATATTTATCAAATCCATTCCATGCATACTTTCTATCCATATCAATAATAATAAACAACTGTATTAGAATTTGGAATACTTTTTTTGTATAGTGTGAATAAATATCCTTTAGATTTTACTTATCTTTCTTTCTTTA
This sequence comes from Sinohyriopsis cumingii, assembly GCA_028554795.2. Lineage (NCBI taxonomy): Eukaryota > Metazoa > Mollusca > Bivalvia > Unionida > Unionidae > Sinohyriopsis > Sinohyriopsis cumingii. The sequence goes on along the minus strand of CM068834.1, from coordinate 44,198,657 downwards.
TTTTGTCCTCATTTGCACTCAGCTTGACTAAGAAGAACACAGTCTAGTATGTCCTATGTGAAAATGGTGCTGCTCGGACATACAATATAGCAGTCATGGTAGCCATCTTAAAAAATTTATTATCTCTACTCCTATGAAATGGATTTTCAAGTCAACGTGGGGTTTTCACTTAAAGACTTCTTAATATGTCTAGATGGTCCTAAATACAAATTGTGCTGATCAGATATCTAGTATGGCTGACACAGCAGCCGTCTTTAAAGTCTTTTTAACACTTCACATTGACATGGGGTTTTAACCAAAAGACTTTTTCTGATGTCTATTTTCTCTAAATGAAAACAGTGTTGTCCAAAATCCAATATGACAGTAATTGTTACCATTTTGAGAAACTTGTTATCATTACTCCGCCAGAAGAGATGGTAACATAAACATGGGATTTTTATTAATAAACTTCTTATGATCTCTAGTTGGTCCTAAAAGAAAATGGTGCAATACAGAAATCCAATATGGCCACCAGAGTGGCCAGTTTCAAAATATTGTCACTACTCCTGAATGAATGATCTTGTTGGCATGTATTTTCACTCAGAAACTAGTTATGTTTTATAATTAGTCATAAGTGAAATTTGAGCTAATCTGACCTCCAGTCAGGGGCATACCTAAATTATTTGGCACCCAAGGCGTATCCTTCCTTTGGCATCCCATAAATAATTTTAAAATTTAAACACAGGGAAAAATATATTATCTTTGCAAGCAGATTTTTAAACAGTACAGTACTGTCATAAGCAAACTGGAAACGAAAGATGCGGGATATGATACCCAGTTAGATTTAGATGCAGATAGTGACCTGATATCTAGTGTAGCCTAGCTAGCAGCCATTGTATATTGTAGGTCTCTCGGGTGACAAGCTGAAATCCTGTGTCTTACTATCACACATATGATAGAAGAGGTAGGGTATTTTAAGCTAGAAGGCGAAAGCGCATATCAGTACAATTTCTTGTCAACAAATAAACATGACAGCACCATTCATTTTATAAATCAACATGTTTAATAATAAACGAAGGACTGCTTCAGTGGCCTAAGTGGTTAGAGCGTCCGCCTCAGATGAGGAAGGTCGCGGGTTCAAACCCCGCCCGAGCCATGCCAAAGATTGCTTGGAGCTCAGCATTAAGAGGTTAGTGTTAGAACTGGTCGGCATGGCCCCAGGATAATGTCGCGGGGTGGAACATGATACTACGTGTCCGCGGCATGATGACCCAGTACCAGACATTAATAAAAACTACCACAATGCAGACATCGCCGCGATATGCCTCAAATTGTTAAAGCTAATTTAAAAGTTCAAAACTTGAAAATACAATTTAAAAATAAGGAGGAGAAAGAAAGAACGGAAAAGCCCCATCGACTTGTATGAAAGCAGACTACTACCAAGCGACACTGAAATCAAGTTGGTTACTTATTCCTTATTCCCGATTCAATAAAGAATAAGTAACCATTTACTTATTCCCGATTCAAGTATTTTCACATACATTTGAATACTTATTCCTTATTCACACCAAGTTTTTTATTTTATTCATTATTCCCAATTCAGTTTGTAATTGGTTACCACTTAGTTAATGCAGATGAAAGCTCTTTAGGGCATGCATTGGTGTAATCCTAACCTGATTGTAAAAATGCGAGTGCTATATGAAGCTAGATCACGGACTATATGTAGGAATGATTTAGGATATTGATAGGAATACGTGTTTAGTAATTTGATATAGGATTAATTAGTTGTGTTATGCATTTGGGTCGTGTCTTGTGATGCATGAAGTGAAGTATTAGTATTCGGGTTCGAAAAGCTTACTAATGACTGTAGTAAGAAAGAAACCACAAAAAAAAAAAACAATACAAGTATGCAATTGGAGATTTATCCTGTAGTTGTCATCTCATTGAAAGAGTGTCGTATTTACGAGTTTAAGAAGCCTTCAGTTGACTCTGAATATTGTACTGAAGTCCATGGAACTAGGGAACTTAGCCTACTTGTAACCGAATTCCAGAAATGTGGGTTTTATAAAGGGGAGTGGAGGGCGGGTCAAGCGCATGCCGCAAGAAGATTATATCTTACTTATACAGTTTGGTTGTTAGGTATCACCTTTAAAGAGATCTGACAAGGACCCTTCTTGACATGTTATCTCTAGAGGATAGTATAGTCTCGAAATAAGTCCTGGGAAATTTCGTTGAGCCGATTTTGAGAAATCAGCTAAATGACGGAGGTCTTGTACGACACATGATGTAAGTTTATAACGTAGACCCTTCTTTGAAATTTGATCTCTAGGGGATAGAGGTCCATCCTCGAAAAATGTCCTGACGACTTTGGTCAAGAGCAAACAGAAAAATAAGGAACGCGCTCTGGGTACCTTGTATTACCCCCGACCACCCAACAAAAACAGCAACAACACGCAAATGTTAATAGATTGTATCGATAATTTGTAGTAATTGAGAAATCTACGGCTAGATGGAAGTCGCGTAAGACACATGCAGTAAGAACATGCTTTCCACCTACGAAGGAATTCCTGACGAATTTCGTGGAGACGAAACAGCAAAATAACGAGCGCCTTATGGGGTACCAGCTATGAAAAACTCGCAAATGTTAATACACTGTATCAATAGCTTGTACTCATGGAACCCTTACTTAGCACAGGAGAAAGAAACATATATACTCGGAGATATAAATAAGGACCTTCTCAATACTCAAATAAGGAACAACTGGATGGAATTTATTGAATCATTAGGCCTAGACCAGCTGGTAAATGAGCTACAAGGGTAACAGAAGAATCGAGCACTCTTATTCATCACATTTGTACTAACCTACCAGACAATGTGGCTTGTGTTAATGTACCGAATGTTGGTCTTAGTGACCACTATCCTACTTTTTTGACAAGAAAGGTTAAATGCAAGAAAAATAAGAAAAATACACATAAAACGATCACTTACAGATCGTTCAAAAATTTTAATGAAGAACAATTTCTCAATGACCTATATAAAGTTCCATGGAATATGATCCAAAATTTGGATGACATAGATGAAGCCATGAGGGTGTGGACTGACTTATTCATGGATGTAGTATCTAAGCATGCACCACTGAAAGTACATCGAGTATTGACTGAAATTCAAACTAATTGGCTTACTACTGAAATCCTAGATGCTATGAAAACACGAGACAAATTCAAGGCTATGGAAAACCATGCACAATATAAAGTATGGAGAAATAAAATAACAAGTATGATTAAAAAAGCTATAGAAAAAACTTATTATCAATCATTGCTTGAAAACCAAAAAGAGCAACACAAACTCCATTTGGAAAGTCTTCAATGAACTCACTGGAGGAATACACAAAAAACAGACAAATAAAATTCACTCACTTCTGGTAAATGACACCATAGTCACTGATGAAACTGACATTGCAAATGTTTTCAATGATTTTTCACCAACATTACCACAAAGTTAAAAGAACCAGTGATAGAAAACAACTTTAACGAACTGAAAAAGTTCTGCAGCAGCAAAATCTCTAAGGAGGTATGTTTCTCTATCCCACCAGTGTCAAAAAACTTTGTTAAAAAATGTCTCAGTGAACTTCATACCAAGAAAGCTACAGGACTTGATCAGATTGGTCCACGACTCATTAAATCTTCTGCCTTTGCTATTGTAGATAGCATAACATTCATAATTAATTTAAGTATTGCAACCTCATCTGTCCCCAAAATATAGAAAACTGCAAAAGTAACTCCTATTCACAAATCTGGTTCTAAGGATGATGCTGATAACTACCGACCAATCTCAATACTACCAAACTTGTCAAAATTGATTGAAAAACATGTCCATGACTCATTCATGTCATATTTGTCCAAACACTTGCTGTTACACCCTAATCAATCAGGCTTTAGATAGAACCATTTCTGTCAGACTGCCTTGATCTCCCTATTTGATAAATGGCTCCAAGCACTTGACCAAGGTAGAATAATAGGAACTGTATTTGTAGATTTCAGGAAAGCTTTTGACATGGTGGATCATGAAATCCTTTTGAAGAAACTGAAACTCTACCAGTGTGATGAAAGAACAATTAGATGGTTTACTTCTTACTTAAATGAGAGAACACAACATGTTTACATAAATAATGTTCTGTCTGAACCTGAAACAATTAGATATGGAGTACCACAAGGCTCAATTCTAGGTCCATTACTATTCATTTAATTTATTAATGACCTACCACTTTTACTAAGAGACTCAATATCATCTACAGATCTCTATGCAGATGACACAACATTGTCAGACATCCAAAACACAAAGCATGAACTCGAAATTTCTTTACAGAATGCACTAAACAAACTGGAAACTGGTGCACATGTAATGGCATGGTGGTAAATACTGGTAAAACTAAAATATTACTTATCTCAACACGGCAAAGAAGGACAAATCTTGATAGTGATGAACTACGTCTGACATGGAAGGATACAATGTCCAAATGGTCTGTCATGATAGACTACTTGGTGTTCTGGTAGATAATAACCTATCATGGACTGAACATATCAAACATATCAGTAAAAAGAGTCAATTCAAGTTTATGGCTTCTCAGTAGGATAAGACATTTTCTCCCTGAAAAGCACAGAAAACTATTTTATAACAGTTACATACAACCCCATTTGGACTACTGTAGTACAGTATGGGGTAATTCAAATGATAAAAACATAGCAAAGTTGGCACATCTTCAAAATAGAGCATTTGGGCTAATATCAATCCAGAAAGAAAGCAAGGACAGTTTAGCTGGTAGGTTAAAAATATTACCTATTAAAGACCGAATCTGTTTGAGAAAAGCCAAATTAATGTACAGGATATCTCATAATAGTGCTCCAGAATATTTACAATCACTATTCCAGTATAGGCTACCTGGTAATACTCCCCACCTGCGATCCATGTCTACCAAACAGTATAAAATTCCCAAACCAAATAAGGAGTTATTTGAAAAAAGTGTCCAATACTCTGGAACTCTGCTCTGGAATAGTATTCCAGTTGAGATTAGAAATGCCCACTCTATTTCCTTCTTCCAAACCCAATATATCCAGTGGCTTCAGAGATGCAGCTTAAATAAATAAATTCCTTTGTATGAGGGCCTCAAGGTAGATTAGTTTTTAGCTAATTGTGTTACCCTCTTTAAATAAGGTTATTATTATTATTATTATTATTATTTATTACTTAGAGGATTTTGATTTCAACGCTTCTTAAACAGTATCGAACTAAGGTCAAATTTCATCAACGCTATTGTTTCGGCTAGTCTGTCAGAGGTTAAAGATGTAGCAAACGCTCTACTCACAATATCTGAGAAAATAAATCATATTCCTATCGATTTCATGAAGGTATATCATGGTGAAAGTTCGTTAAAGTTTGCTAGGCCGGCTAGTAAGCGGCTACCCGATGCCGACACCAGATGGTGTCGGCGAATTCCAACTTTTTGATAGGTAATCAACTCTGACCCTACATCCCAACATAAATGTCCAAATATCAGAAATGGGGTGGCAAGGATCAGGGGAAACTCGGACTAGATTAAACCATGCCATCCTGGAATCTCAACAACACTGCAATCTGTGAAGTTTGCCCCTAACAATTGGCTAATTAAACGATGTCAACTGAAGGCTTCCTAAACCTATAAATACTTGAAATAATTCTTCTCTAAGCACATTATGACCACAAAAGAGAAATTTCCAATTTCACACTTGTATGTTTTTTGTGGTTTCACGTTTACTTTAGACATTAGTAAGCTTTTCGAAACCGAATATTAATAGTTCGCGCCATGCACAGTATGACATGACCCAAACACCTAACACAACTAATTAATCCTGTCTCAAATTACTGATTATGTATAAACACCAATATCCTGACTTCTTTCTACACATAGTCCGTGATTTGTCTCTAGTCAGCTTTATACAGCTGGCACCAAAGAACACACGTATTTCTTTAACTTAGTTAGAATAACACCAATGCATGTCCTGAAGGGCTTTTAATATTCAATAAGTAAATTATAACCAATTACTTATTGAACTGTGAATAAAGAATGAATAGCCAACTGGATGTTAATAAGGAATAAGTAACCAAATGTATGCATAAATAGTGGGGGCGATGATTGATTTTGTTTTTGGATGCCTCTACTATTGAATGGGGTTGTAGTTTTTGTTAAAAAGTAGGAAATGGGGAATACAGAGACAAGAGATGTGTTATATTATTTTTGAAGGCGCCATGAAATATATTTCTGTTTATAAGGTATTTAAATTATGTGTATTCTACCCCTTCTTTTACATCCTACCCTGTGTGGTCTGTACATGACCAAATGCTAATTAATCTACAAGGTATTTTAAATAGCAATTGGAGTTTTATCGATATTCATTTCAGTTAGAGAGTCAACAAACTCCAACCTATTACGTTTTTCTCCAAAAGAGAACCAAGATGTTACAGCTGTGAATGGTATGACGTGATACGGCATTTCATTTAGAGCTCAGACAAGCTCACATTTCCCACCTAATAATATAACATTGATTCTGTTTCTAACCAAACAGACTCTCCAAACATAAAAGAACATGGCAACCAATTTTAGACATTACATTTTTCTATCCAAGATGGCGACCAATGATAGATTCCATATGCACACGTAATTTGTTTTAACCCTATTTAGCACCAGTGGCGTCACTCGGGTTGGTGTCACCCAGTGCGGTAGCTCATGGTGTCACCCCCATAGTCCTCCTTCCATAACAGACCATACATAATCCTTAGTAATGTCATTTTGGTGTCACCCCCTCTGATGGTGTCACCCCGTGCAGTCCGCACTCCCCGCATCCCCTTAGCGACGCCACTGCTGTGCCTGCTAGTCATGTATTTAACTATGATCGGTTATCCGCTTATGAAATCCGACTAGACCGAGCAGTGTGTGCTCTGTAAAATTTGCAATTTTTCATTTTGGTGTCATCTCTCTGAGATGGTGTCACCCGGTGCGGTCCGCACCCCCCTAGCGACGCCACTGTTTAGCACAGATGCCCATAGACTCTTTATTACCGCACTGTACTACTGATGTGAGTAATGATCGAAACAAAAGGATTCCATCCCGGCTGATTTAATCCCCAGTAGAAACAACTATTAATTATTTTTAACATTTCTTAGATATAATCACCAATTGTTATATAAACGGTCAAACTTAACCATACAGACCAAGCCGTGTTTGAATAAAACCGTGCAGTCTCGCTTCGACGGGCATTAAAAATCCAAATCACACACTCACACTGAAAACGTTGACCCATCATTGGGCACATATACCAGCATTGGCATATAAACCACAGAAGAACGTTGTCCCAGTTAGTATTTTTCCATCGTCGACAATTAAACAGTGATATGACGTTGACCCAACATGATATACTCAACGCCAATCTGCCCCAATGAAGTGTGCTATCTATGAAGCTACCACGGATCTGAACGGAAGGAAGATCACTCATGTTATCAATGTTGCACCTTGTCAAGAAAAGTGCGAGGGGAAAACTAATAGAATCAACAGATCAGCAATTTGAAAAAATCCGTGCAATACATTTTTCTTCAGTCGGTATTTTCACGAAATCATGTGTTTGTGAAGGAAAATTTAGCGAAAGAATGCAAGCAATAAAAAAAGAAGAGGAAATACACTGTAAACTCAAAAAACATCGCCAACGGTCATTTTTAAAAATAATAATGCAAACTTATAGTCTCCCCAGTCCCTTTTTTTTTTCTTTTTTATTTTTTACGGTTCCCCAAGACCAGTGTCATTGCTGTTGTTGAAACCCTGAATAATAAGTTATAATTTAAATATTGATTAAGAAGTCAGAGCATGGGATTCCCGGAAATCATGAAATTTATGGATGAAATGCCAATTTCATTATTAATCACTTTCATTCTTTTGAATAAACATTCAGAACAACTCGGAATTATCGAGCTTTTAAAAGTATGTATTGCTTGACGAAGGTAGAAGAGAAAATATTTAACTATTTAAGAGTATCCCATCAAACTTGTAAAAAAAATATTGACAAAGAAAAGAGGGAGAAAAGATAAAAATACGGGCAAAGAATGTATGTGTGACAGATGGTAATTACAAAATGTGTCTTCTCTTGTCTTCACATCATGTCAGCAATAAAATTTATAGCTCTTATACCTTTCCACGGATTTTGTGTTCTTGCAAACTCTTGACTAAAAGCATCAAACGTTTCTTAAGTCCATGAAGTTTGCAGGTATATATCGTGTCCAGCAAAAGATGAACGGCAAAAGCATGTTTCTATTTTTCCTAGCATTCCGTTATCTAATTAAATACCCTCCCCATCCCCACCCCAAAGCATGAAAACATGAATTAACATATTAAATAGAATGTGTGAATAAAATGGAGATTTAGTCATTTTTAGTAAATATTAAATGAATGGAATGAAGCTGATACAAATACTTATCAACCCTATGTACCTAGATTGGACTATTCCATTACACAGTTATATCTTATGACATTTGATTACGCCCACACTTGAAACGGAGGACTGATGGAGGTAAGTAACTCCTCTGGATCAATGTCGGAAACACACCTTACCTGCTTTAAAGATCTGTCAAATCCTTGTGTAAATCTTGATTACTTTATAAAGAAAGTGTGGATTACAGCTCGCAGTGCAGTTGCTTCCTTTGATATTGTTATTTCGGGCCAGATATGCATAGATGGGTCACTTCCTTTCTTTTTACAAAAGTGTATTTGGCCGGTGAAGAGAAAAAATGGATTTATAATATAATACAGCCGACTTTGACTGAACTGAAGATGTCATAAATGAAAGGTTTCACCCGCTGCAGTGGGGCGTCTTGGTGTGGTCCTCTCATGTCGTCTGTCCATCCAAATAAGCTTCTTAGCAAGATTTCTCAAACACTACTCAACACAGAACGAATTTCATAGGAGTATTTGTATATTAATATAGATGACCTGATTAGGTGTCAGACATTTGCTGAGAATTTTTTTTATATTGTTCTTGCTCATTTTTCACATTTTCTGGCTTTTACTTCTAAAATTTGTTAGCAACATTTAGCAAACAAGACATGGGTTTGGTAAATGAAATTTTGAACGCATATTGGAATCATACGTAAATAATTTCCAAGTTATTAAAGTAATTTTTCAAGTGCGCGCCCGCGCGCGTGTGTGTGTGTACTCAATGTACTGTGACGTTTTGATGGATCTACAAAAACAGAGGTAATCGCAACATTAAAAAATGAATATTTTCAAAAAAAAAATGAATATTTATCCGTTAATAGTGGAAGATTTATACATTAGATAGAAAGGGCAATAAAGGCAGAGACCCCCTCCCCGAAAAAAAAATTTTGACATGTTAACAATATTTAAGTTTGATGGTCTTAATGCTGCACGTCGGATGTACCTCATCTTACGACAGCTACAAAGGTGGAGGGTACGATTATGCAGTAATAAGATTTTTTTCTATATTTGTATGAAATTAGATAAATAAAGGTAACCATCAAATTATATGTTTAAACTCAGTTTTTTAGTGCACCAAACGTTTACTTTAGCACAAAGGACATAAAGTGAGATTGTTTATTTTCAGTATATTTTTTTTCTTTTCATTTTTTTAAACATTTTATTGAAAGAAAAAAAAATTGAAAAGTTGAAACTCAAGAGAAATAGCTCTGAGTCGTCTGCACCTGAACCCTCAATGTCGATACAAGTAACAAGGGACGTTATTTTTAATAACAAAACAAAAGACTAAGAGATTTATTTCCCCTGCTCATTGGGTTCCCACTCTGCAGTTATTACGTACTTCTGAAAAATTGGAGAGGCATAATAGCCTTTGAAATGAGATGCTACTGCAAGATCTTGTGCATCACATACATTTACTATGTAACCAATGATTATGAAGAAGTCCATAACAGGATCCAACAAGCCATCGGATCCTATGAAGACCTCTTGACCACTGTAAAAAGAGCGTAAACTGAAGTGGTACAGTCATGTCTCAAGAACTTCTGGACTGGCAAAAACCACAGGTGCTCGACGCGAGCTTGATGTTAAAAAAAACCCCAAACAACAATCATCTAAAGGAAAAAAATCATACAGAGTGACAAAAATACCTTAGATTACCCCCATGACCCGTTCTGACATAGCACCCTCTCTATCTGTGGCAAAAACAATCTTACAAGGCACAGTGCGAGGGTGCAGAAGAAGAGACACACAGAAAAAGACGTGGGAAGACAACATAAAGGAGTGGACATGCATGGGATTTGGAGATTCCCAAAGGGCAGTAGAGAAGAGGGAAAGATGGAGAGAATTTGTTGTAAAGTCAACTGTGGTGCCCCAGTGGCATCTTGGATTAAGGGATTGATGATGATGATGATATTTGCGTGAAATCTCAGACACTTTATAGGGTTTATTTTTTTAAATTTCTTTTTAGTATTATTATAAGGGGAAAATGATAAATTCATATGTACATTGTTTAAGCTTAACATTCTTTTTTGTGTAATATTATAAATGGCTAAGAATTCAACCATGATAGGTATTAAAATAATGATTATATAATTTTTCACATACATTTCCATCCTTTTGAAAGTTCGGAACTCCTGAATACAATACCATGGACTCTGATAAATAGATTGGGGACTCTTGTTTCATGAGTGAAGAGTCCAGGACTCCTCATCCTGAAACTCATTTGAGTGACCTGGCTTGCACAGTACTCCTATATGTCTATGCAAGCTTGCAGAAGTTTGTTCATGGCGTGACTTAAGATTGCAGCAATTTGCAACAAAGAACTGCACAAGCTTGCTGGTTTATTCAATCCAGACCTGTGCAAGCTTGCTGCAGGGTTCCAGATGTATTTTGTGTGCAAAGCCATAAGCAAAATATAGTGTAGTCCAGCTTTATACTACAAATTACAAATTGGTTTCCAAAGCCTAAGGAATTGAACAAAGTAGGCTTTCTTTCAGTAACTGTTGTCACAATATGTGTGTTGTATTTTATCTTCATTGTGTGCTTTTTATCTGTTGTGTGGTAGTTCAAACTGTCAACATCACTAGTGTCATTTGTATGTTGTATCACTAAGCATCAGCTGGCCAGTCTTATGGAATCTCTTATTCATGTTCACAGGATTGATTGGGTGTGAAAGGATGAGACTAAACAATTATGGTTGTTTTTGACATGGATTGAATTGTGTCAGGCAAGTGCTTTCACTAATACAGAATTGGCAAAAGCAATCATCATCATTCAATGATGAAGCTATCCTGGAACACTGTATTATCATGTTTGCCCAGTTGCTTAAAGTGGTCAGTATCTTTAAGTCAGACAATATTGCTTCATTTGTCAACACAGCCTTTAGTACCATTACTTAGTAGATGAAGTTGTATCATTATAATGTTTGTCATTTTGGTATATATTACATTATTCAGGAATTTAGTGGCTGGCCATTATCCATGGCTACAGAGTATCTTCAAACTATGTTCACTTATAAGTATGATTGCAAGAAGTGGAGACATGTTGAAATGGTGCTTTAAAAATATTTCTAATTGACTCAAGAATGTTTTTGTGCCTTGAATCTGTTCAGTAAAACCCAGTCAAATCCAACTGAAAGCATTTTCCTAATTTTAGGTGCAAATTTATGTTTTATTCAGTGCCTGAGAATGGGGAGCACTTCACTAAATAATCCCCCCTCCCCAAAAGAAACCAGGTGAAATGGTGCCATATGATTTACTTCACAACAATTTTTATGCGAATCCATAACAGTTTTGTGACTAAAATGAAAGCATTAAAAGTATATTAAATGTTCCTAAATTTTGGGTGCAAATTTACAAGTTTTAACCAATCCTTATGAATGGGCAGCACTTAACCACTAATAATACCCCCACTCAGCAGAACACCACCTGTATTGTCATTTGAATTAAGTTTGGTTAGATTTGAGTACCTACATTCAACACAGTTATGTCCCATAGCATGTAACTAAAGCATACTTTTCTGTCTTTTTCTGTACTTCTACTTAATGTTTGAGTGGGCAGCACACTATAATATATTTTTAGATATTTGTTAGGATACATCTATTTAATCCATTCATGCCAACTTGTTTTCAATAAAAGTATTGTTTTCTGACATTGAATTCACGGCGTGACAAATTCCATTGCTCAATAACAGATGAGCAAAAAAATAAAGGCTTGAGCAATATCAGGTTTGCAAGTCACTTGTCCAATTGCAAGTCCAAAATGTTGATAGATGGGTCTTGATTAGCACATGATGTTATATTCTGCAAGATTTATTGTCCACAATCTTGACACAGTACATATATCAGCACCATTATTATGTTTAAATGTACCACATCCTTCTATAACATCAGTGCATGCAGTTTCATCTCATGACTCTTGATTTTACATCATACATTAAAACCAATTTTAAAAGACCACCCCTTCTGCCAACAAATTATGTGTCTCAGGACAGGTGGTCTCTCATTACAGGTTGTAACACTATAATCAACCAGTCTGTGCATTGAGACCCTGACCTTCAGGACAAGTGATCCCTCATTAGCATTGGTCTTTCAAGACAGATTTTACTGTACACTTTCAAAGTCCGTCACTTTCATGTTATATTATTGTCAAGGCCAGGTTCCTGCAGAGATCATGATGTGAATACTTACTATTTGAAGTACCATTAAAAGGCAGTTCTTTTCTTGGTTATGTTGAAAATTGTTCATTTATGGTCTTTAAGCTAAATATGTATATATATAACTTAAAAATATTGATATTTCCAAAACCCTTGTCTATAAATTTATCTGTTGTTGCACTTCTAGCTTTGTCTGCATTCTAAACCTTACCTTTTCTCATCTAAATATACATCTACTGTAATATTACATAATTTTTATGGATAACTTTAATTATCAACATGTGTATTTAATGTGCAAACAAAGACAAAATAAAACAAAAGTACTTTATTTTTAAAATAATATATAACACCATTCAAAGAAAACAGATCATATTTTATTATAATTTTTAATAAAAATTTGTTGTGATCAACAGATAGGTGATATTATATTTTAGAGCAAGCTCATCTCTTCCATGGGCAAGTTCAATTTTCAGAGCTGCAGTTTATGACAATTTGTCAAGCCCTGCTATTTATGCATGTCATTAGCACCTTTACTCCTTTTGTGCAAGTGGCCAGAACATCTATTAAGTGTTATCAGGCCCTGACCATCCATTTAGTTAGTTTAGTTTTGCATGTCACCCCTGCTGGGGTATAGGCCGCCCACAAAAGATTGCCAGAGGCTTCTGTCCTGTGCCATCCCTTCAAGCTGACTCCAGGTGTTACCCATCTTAGTGATGTCTGCCTCGAGGTCACATTGCCAGATGTTTCTTGGTTGGCCCCTTTTCCGCTTTCCTTGAGGGTTCCACCTCAATTCTTGTTTGGTAATGTTGGTTGGCGGCTTATGTAAGGTGTGTCCTATCCAACCCCACCTTCTCTTTTTGATCTCGTCCTCTACTGGAAGCTGGGAGGTTCTCTGCCACAGGTTGGTGTTGCTGATGGTGTCTGGCCAGCAGATCTGAAGAATTCTTCTTAGGCAGCTGTTGATGAAGGTCTGAACTCTTTACGGTCAACTTGGTGGTTCTCCAGGTTTCTGCTCCTTACAGTAGGACTGACTTCACATTGGAGTTGAACAGTCTGATCTTGGTAGTTAAGGAAATTTCATTGGAGCTCCAGATGTTCTTGAGCTGTATGAAAGCTGCTCTCGATCCATTTAGTACCTCTTGGATTTCTTGGATAGATTTAAACCAGGTACAGGTGTATGTAGTTAAAACAAGGATATTAGTAACATGTTTTATTTTCACACATTATTATTAGTAATAAACAGTTACAGGATAATCAAGATGTAAAAGTTGGAAAGACTTTACTTCCTTTTTATACATGTAGTTTCATTCATTACAATTACTGTACTCAGAAGAAGTAAATTAACTGAAACCCATTATATCCAATTATTCCAAGGTGATGAACAATTCTCAGTTTTTATTAAAAAATTGTATGCAGGAGAGCATCACTTCTAACTCATTTGTGACTTCCTATCTACTGTCTACTTTTAATTGATTTCAGTCTTTACCTGTTTTGGACCCATTGTTCTATCCAATGATGGCTTATAGATGGCAATGTAAGGATTTCTGTTGATCATTCAGCATACTGTTAGATGTTCATATTTTCACAAATTCTAGCAAATATAAAAGCACCTTAAAAATGAGAACCTGTTCCACCCCAACCCCTTTACAGTCCATGTTGCTGTCCATTATCATTCCAAATATTCTAAATTCACTCACTACAAATTACAGTCAGTACATATCATGACTAAGATAGTGGATTGTATGACATACTCAGATCCCTAACTGAAAGATAAAGGTTACAGTAAGAAAAATACAATTTATTGACTTACTTCCTTGTAACTTTTGAAGTGCTATAATTATTTTTTGATGAAACTTCACCCTGGTATCCATAATGACTAGACTTGTTTTGATGTTTCATAGTCGGGTCACTATTATAAAGTTCAAGGTCACTAATGGAAAATCAGCTGTGTGACCTATTTTAATGGGACCAGTTTTATTTGTTTAAACAAGGTATGATCAGGTGTTGCATTCTGATGCATTTCAGCCATTTTAGATATTTTTGTGAATTTCCTCAGAGGTATATATATATATATATATATATATATATATATATATATATATATATATATATATATAAAAACAGTGAGATAGCTCAGAGGTCAAGGTCATTAAACATTTATGCTTTTTAAGGCTGTAAGTTTTGAACTCTTTGATTGTAATAAAGATCATATAAAATATTACCTAATATATCTATGCGAAGCAAGGGAAAATGTAACACTGACCTTTTAAGTATGTGATATTTTTTTGAATGTCTGTTCTATAACTTGAAGATACTCTGATGAAGTTTTACCCAGAAATTACATCATAAGACATTCACTTAGGTCCCTTGTTGAAAGGTAATATTTTCACAAGGGCATTTTCGTAAAAGAATCATTTAAGTTGCAGTATGTTTGTGTTTGTTTCCTATTAATATGATATTGTCTGTTTTTTATTTCAGGGTACATAGCCTTCAAAGAAGTGACAATGTAAATTTCCTACAGAGAATAAAGATCCATGTGGATCCATTTGCAAGATGTGACAGTCATTTATGAGGTATGTCATCTGTACTGAATAAACAAAAGACACGATTTCATTGTGTTCATGTATGAATGAGTGCTCATTGTTGTGAAAGCATTTGTATTCAACCTATGGTAATCTGTTTGCTTGGATTAGATTATAGTACAGATTGGACAAACTCAGTTTGGTCATCAATATTTTGGTTTTATTTTTGCAAAAGAAAACTCGGCTAGCATGGGTATGTGGGAAAGCCGGTCAATAGCTTCTCATGGGCTGGTGGTTCTTCCCTGGGTTTTCCAGGGTTCTTCCTTCACCAGTTATGCTGGCCACCATGTATAGCCTATCTTGTGCTGAAAAATGGCGTTAAACCCTAGAACAACAACAAAAGCAAAAGAAAACTTGTGTATGATTCTCCACCCATATAAATGTAAATGCATATATATGAAATTCTGTATACAGTTATACCTTGATATATTACAGTTGTCCAGGTAGATGATATATTTGTGTTAAAATTGTATAACATGATGGTCCCTAGTCGAAGAGTTACACAAGCTAGACTTCATAAAATGACTACTTTGCAATTATATCAAGTATTAATGACCAACTGCAGATTTCAGATTACTTAAGAAATGAAAATTGCTTGTGTTAGTGGTCAGTTTATTATAAATTGACTGCTAATCTGACACATGGTCAAATAAGATCACAACCAGTTGAAGTAGATCTAGGCATTCAGTCTGCAGTGAAGCTCAGAAACAATGAAAAACTGAAGTTTCATTTTGACCTTAGAAACCTAAACAAGGCCTAAAGTAAACTGAAGGAAGCATAAATAAAATAATTAAAAAAATAAATATTTTAAATAATGATGAACAGCCATGCCCTAACCCTACAAAATGCTAATTTGCACATGGTTTTTCATTAGGCTAGCTCGGCATTGGAGAAAGCATGTGAATTATGCAAATTAAGGACATCCAGACATTTCATTCTATCATCCATTTAATAGACCCATAAGTAGCATATTATTGTCAACATTTTTAGACAGAGCAACAGACAAATTTAACTGATGTGACTCCAGAAATTGAGTTTTGAATTAAGTAAGTCAGGCATGTAATCCAAATCTGAAGATGCATTGCCAGCATGGCAGACATAATACATATAATTAATGGTGTTATTATAAAGGCTCGAAAATATATTACACTCAAAAGTATGTCAACTTTTGGATCAAACTTGGCGCATCATATAACAATTTCATAAGTTGTCAGTCACCAGTTATGTAATTTTAATATTGGGGGGGGGGGGGCCACCAGACAGATGCCCCCCATTCCAAAAAAACTATAAAAAATATTTTATGTTTGTGTGTTTCCCCCTTAGATATGTTGTATGTTTTATTTAAAAAAGAATTTTATGTCAAAATTTAGTTTGACATTTTTGATGGGGTATTTATTTTTTCCCTAGTGTTATCTATAAGGTTGTTTGTCTGAAGCCTGGTTTTATTCACCATGCTCGGAGTCCCTTCCCTAGAATAATTTTGTGACCTTTGCTAGGGGTCTTCTATGTCTCTGTGTTTGCTATATGTATGAGTGCTGTATTGTGTGTATGCTATATTGTCTGCATGTTTGAGACAGCAAGTTTAATCAAATTTCTTTCCCAGTTGTCTTATTTCAGTCTTTTGGATTTAGAATCCAATACAATATGTTTTACGTTATATTTCATAATTTTATTTGCGATTTAGAATTTTGGCGATCGGAACGGTGCAGTATATTAATTTACACAAAAAAAATAATCCTGTTGTTTTAGTTGAGTGGTTATGTATGTCGTTCCTTGCAGTAAGTGCTAAAAATAGAAATAGGTAGGATGTGCTCGATTCAAGATCCACACTTATTTTATTCATTGTGTTTCTCCTGAATCGAGTTAGGCCCACCTTTTTTGATTTACATATTTTTCCAAAAAATTCCAGAATTGTTTATTTGTCTAAAAGGAGTAGACCGATCAAACATACAGTACGGGAGCTGTATGTTTGGAGAAGGGATCAGTGTAGTATATCTTGTATAAGCTATGCGTGTTTTTGTGATCATCGTATATCTATTTATAGCCAATATGGGGGTGTTTTCCAAGACTCTTTGACAGGCCTGTCCACTTCGCGTAGTGCTATGTGACATAGCCCCATGACGTCATCGTCCTGTACTTCCCTCTTTTAGGAACCCTGTCCTTTCCCTTCTAACCTTCTAATCTAAATAGGATAGAGAATAACACCATTGTCTGTCTTACAATTAAGTGATCCAAAAAATTTAAAACCTAGGAAAATTTGGCAATTCCAAGTTAATGTTTAAGAATTTTATTTGGAGTTTTAGAAGTTCCTAAGATTTTGGCGGGGTGCATGTCTGGGTCAGAGGATGAGTTGGAAGCTCTTACCTCCACCCTGGCAGTATCTCACCCCTAGTGGGTGGCCAATCAAAGCTCTCCCTCTCATCCCCCTCCCCCAGGAACATAGAGAATTTATATAAGGGCCAATATAATTGGGTTTGTAATTAATTTATATTAAATTTAACAAAATTTAGACAGTTTAGGCAGTTAAAACTTTTCTTGGATATATATCTAATTTTATTTTACTGATTTCATATTTGTATCTTTCTATTGCTATAATCTGCCTTCATGCCCTCATTGTGTCAACTATATATTCTGTTATTTTGTATAAAGTTCTCTTTGTAAATTTCCCGTCTAAGTTTAGTATATTTTCTTTTTTGTAGTTTTCTCCCTTGCTTATTTCATTTATGACTCCTATTCTATAAGGTTTCCTATTTTCACACCGTATTGTAGTATGATATTTCGTAAAAGGGGACTTTTTGCACAGTGGACATTTTGGCGATACTCTGACCATATGCCGTCTCACTGCCACCTCTCCTGTCAACCATGCATTATGCATGTATTTGAAGCAGAGGCTCTGGATTTTAAAGAACCCTAGTTTGGCCCAGTGCCCCCATGCTTTCTCCCAGTTTACGTGTACATTTTCTTGTTCAATTTTACATCTGATATTTTTTTTGTAATTTCTTCCTTTATCCAATTATATGTTAGCTTCTCATTCAACTCCCATAGTTTTTTCTCATCCCTATATTTTAGTAGTAAATCTTTTATATTCTTGAATTTTCTAGGGACTTCTAATTTTTTAACGAGTTTATTATTTTGATATATATCTAATCTATTTCTTAACGAAAAACCAAACCAATAGATGTAAATACCTTCCCACAGTGATTTTGGTTCTGACTGTAGTTTTTTTAATCTGTTTAGAATATTTGTGCATTTGAGTATAATTGGGCTTGGTAAGGCTAGCCCCCCCCCCACACCTTCCTTTGCTCTGTATAGTGTTTCTTTGTTGCTGTAGTATGTTTTATAATCCCATATGTAATTTATTATATTATTGTCTATTTTGTTTAGCATATTATTTCCAATGTCTGTTGATTTTAAGATATAATTTAGATTTACATACATATATGTTTTGACCACATGGGCTCATTCCATGAGGCATAGTGGCATGAGTGCCCAGATATTCACATTTTATTCTATTTTTTTTTACAGTTTTCTTTCTCTTCTTCTCTTCCAAAATAGATACCTAGTGCTTTTACTCTTAATTAGATGAGGGGTAGTCCTAAGTGATTTCCCCACCAATTTCCTATTTTAAAATTTCTGTCTTTTCACGATTAATTTTTGATCTGATGCCTTTCTGAATGTTTCAAATTCCTTTTCCAGGTGTTTGAAGGAAATTGGATCTCTTATAAAGTTTGTACAATCGTCTGCATGTTGTAGCATTTTTACCTCCTCTTTTGGATTTGGAACTTTAATGCCATCAATCTTTTTATTTAGTCTTACTCTTATACTTAGAATTTCAATTACTAGTATATATATTAGCATAGATAGCAAGCAACCTTGCCTAACTGATCTTTGGATATCAGTTTTCCCAGTGTTCACTCCATTTACCTGTACTCTTAAAGTTATTTTGTTGTACAAGATTTTAGTCCATTTTTGGAAATTATTTCCAAAGCCGAATTGTTTTAATACTTTCTGTATACAGTTGTGTTCTAATCTGTCAAAAGCTTTTTCCTGGTCAAAAAGTCCATATCACCTTTTAGACCGCATTCTGTAATCTATTATTGTTCTGATACTTAGGATGTTATTTTGAATGTCCCTCCCTTTTGCCCCACATGTCTGATTAATATTTATTATTTTTCCTATTCCCTTCTTTAGCCTTTCAGCTAACAGTTTGCTTAAAATTTTATAGTCTGTATTTAGGAGGGAGATGGGCCTCCAATTTTTTAAAATCATCTCTATCTCTTTTTCCCTTATATATTAGCATTATTATACCTTCTCTCATACTTTTTGTCATAGTATCGTTTCTTAATAGTATGTTATTGAATAGCCTTTCTAGTATGGGTGACAACTCCCCATGGAATTTTATGTAGACTTCCACGGTAAGTCCATCTCCTCCTGGGGATTTTCCTTTTGTTAGTTTCCCAGTGCTGTCTATATTTTCTTCTGTCACCGCTCCAGTGGCCTAGTGATTAGAATTTCCGTCTCAGAATCGGGAGGTTGTGGGTTCGATCCCTGGCCAAGTCATACCAAAGACTTATATAAATGGTACTAACAACTGTCTCGCTTGGCTCTCAGCATTAAGAGGTTAGTGTTAGGACTGGTTGGCCTGGTGTCAGGATAATGTGACTGGGTGGGACATCATGCTACATGTCTGCTGCATGATGCTGGACATCACTATAAATTGCCACACTGCAGACATCGTTGCGATATGACTAGAAAATTGTTAAGGCTATGTTAAAAATCCTAATCACACACATTTCTTCTGTCGAGCTGAAATCATCACATAAGTCTTTATGTTCTGATGATACCATCTTGCATTCAATTCCCTGTAGCTATTCTTCTGTTGTTGTATCCTCTATGTTTTGTGTCATGCACATATTGCTGTAGTATTCCTTTATGTGATTTAGAATTTCATTTTTGCCTGATATCTTCTTGTTTGTATTTAACTTTAGCATATTCATGCATTCCCCCCTCTTTATTTCTTCTCTCTTGTATAGACCTTCTGCTTTTTTGTACAGTCCATTAAGATTCCCTGCCCTAATTCCCTGCCTCTATTTTCTTCTTCTATTATTTCATTTAATCTGCTTTTTAACTATTTATCTAATTCTGCTGTATTTTCTTTTTGTTATTTAATTTTTTTATGCCTCTTTCTCCATTTTTTTGTTTTTCCTGCCTTCTTTTTGAGTTGTTTTTGCTTTCTTTTTCATATTTAGTTTTAAATTATCCCATTCCTTGATTATATTCCCTTTATCTATAAATTTCTTCAGTTCTGTCTTAATTTCCCTCACAAATTCTTGATCTTCTAAGATCTTATTATTGAGTTTCCAATTCCCTTTTCCCTATTTGCTGTTATTTTTAATATTCAAGTCTATATATATTAATTTGTGATCTCATAATTTAAAGTCTATAATCCCTGTCTCTTTACATATATTTTTATCAAAATTTGGCAATAGAATTTATCCATTTTGTATTCGTACATATATTCTCTCCTTGGCATATTTAAAAGATGATACACATCAATCAGTTTATGGGTTTTTTAAAAAAATTCCATCTCTGGCTTAAATCTTACATCATTTGTTGTCAGCTCTCCTGCTCGGTCAATATTATCCCCCACCCAGTTCATGTCACCCCCTAATATCAGATTTTCCATTGAGAATTTTTCTTTGTATTTTGACAGTTTTTCCATGAATTGTTGTTTTTGATACTTATTTGCTGGCATATATATATTTATGAAATGTACCCCATCTATCACCACATACGTCATTCTCCCTCTGAAATTTTCACCCTCCTCTTTCCTTTCCCAATTTAAGCTTTTTTTACTTTTTATTAATGTAGCTATACCCCTCCCCTAGTATCCTTCCCTTTAAAATCACTTAATATTAAGATCCCATTTAAATTCTCCTCAATTAGAGCAATTAGATCCTTTGTAAAGCCATTATGAGTTTCTTGTATAAAAAGTACATCATAATCCAAGTCATTTTTCAATTTTATAATTTAATCCTTGTTAATTCCATTAGCATTTAGAGACAATAAACAGAAGTTTTTTCCCTCTATTTTTGTTTTTTCCTCCAGGGTACCGCACTAGTGGTTGTATTCAATTTTGTTTATTTTTTGTATTATTTGTTTGTATTTAAAAGTGAGATTAAAGTATTATTACATTTGTTCAATTTTTGGGGCACTGGGTCCCCCCCCCCATATGCTATTTATTAGAATAGTTTCTCCTGGTGTATCTTCATTCTTATTTGTGCTGTTTGTTACGTTAGTTGTGTTTTCCATGTCCTTTTCGTCACTGTCATATTCCGTTCCCGTTTCAAAGTCTTCGTCGCTTTCATCCTCATCACTGTCAGTGTGGTTGTCTCTTGATTTGTCATAGACCATTTGGCTGTCTTCCTCGCTATTATCTGGTCTTTTCTTTTCCAGTTTTAGTTTCATAATGTTGACCTCATTTCTTTCGTGTGCCATTTTGGGTGTTACATTTCCATTTTCTGTTTCGTCTCTTTCCTGAGACGAACTTGAGACTGAGAGTGCCTTTCTTTTATTTGTTTTCTTTTCATGCAAGGGTGTTGAGGTTAGGGTTTTCAGTCCATATAGATCTGTTTTCTCTATTTGGTCTTCTTTTTTTTGTGAGATGTTTTCCTCTACTGGTTGGGCTGCAAATCTATTTTTTTATTTCCATTTGCCCTTTTGTGGGGTTTCATATTTCCCTGTCTTATTCAGACTCAGTATGTTAACCCAATCAGGTGTTATCTGGGAGATTTCCCATTTCAGTTTCGTCAATTTCCGGTAATGACATCATACCATGTGGGGGTGTTTGTTCTTTGTTTGTGTTTTTGTCCATCTCATTTCTGATTTCTGAGATTAAATTTCCTATTTGTGCCTGTGGGTCATTGTTTGGGCAGTTTTGGTTGCCTGCAGCCTTGCTAGCATAAGTATAGGTGGGGCGGGCTGGTTAATGCATATTTTTGGGTCGTGTCCTGTTTGGTTGCATTTGGGGCATTTCCTATCAAATTTACTTCCCCTGTACCAGCTCTTTACTCTGAATCCCATTACATAAAGGAAAACTGGGATTTTCTTAGCTTCTTCTCTGGGGACTAGGATGATTCTCACTTCAGTTTTAATTGGGCTGAAGCCCCAGACAGTGGCCATTTGTGTGTTTTTACTTTGATAAGTAACTTGCTCTCTATTTTATTTACCACTTCTCTAGTATCAATTTCCAGAGGGAGGCCCGAAATATAGATTTCCTGTTGTTTTTGCCTCAATCTCTCGTACGAAAGGTCCTGCTTCACATCTTGATGCCTTTACTCCTTTAACTTCAGTGGTATATGTGCTGAGTAAAGGAGTGTCAGATTGTTTGGGGTATATAACTTGTTAAAACCTCAATTTTGTAGGCCGTCAATTTTGCTTATGTCTATTCCCATTGTATGTAGAGCCATTAATATTTCTCCTAGTCTCTGTACATTTGCAGCATTTCCAAAATCGAGGGTTTGATACCCCGATGGATGGAATGCTAAAGTAGCATATTGTTCTTTAAAAAATGTGCTCAGCTTTGTGCCACTTGGTTTAACACTTATTGGTCGCATTTCAGAATGTCCCTGTCCCTGATCCATCATATTTTCTGAGTTCATTTTACTGCCTTGTGATTTTTAGATTATGGTCTCGCACTACTAATGACTTATTGGTTTACAAAAAGTTCACTCAGTAATCAAAATGAGGTGGTTACCCCTATCACAGTTAGTGTGTAATTAAATATTTGCTAGGTGTACAATACAAAAATTTTTAAACCCAAGGCTATCAAATATCATAAAGCACAAAAAAAAACCCAAAAAGACCCAAAAAACAAAGGTAATACAAAAGAATTACTAATCCCCATGGGGGAAAAGTAAAGAATCTAAATACACTGTAATGTTAGTGCAAAAAACCCACTATACAATTGTACTGACATTTAGATACCTTGTGGTGAGTTGATCTCATTAACCCCTTTGCTTTGTACCTGCCATTGCTGATGATATAACAACAGACTGTACTTCTCAAGAAGGAGTATAATTTTAATAGGTCTGATCACCAGCTTAAGAGGTATAGACTGCTGGGCATCTTCTTTTGTGATTGTTAGCGCCATCCCATAGCCTTATAAACATGGACTAACTCCTTTGTATTTTTGAGGAGTGATGTTAGTATTATCTTGATATTTAATTTTCTTCTCATATATCAGGTACAAGAAATTGTGCTATTGAAACAATGAATAGTAACATGCAATTAATTCTCTGATTTGCCTTGATCATGTTTTTGTTTTAGTGCAAATCAGAGTGAGGTGAATTTAAATTTACAGTTGGGGACGAATTTAACCCAAAAATTACCCTAGATGGGAAAAACATGGGGGATGCATAGTTTCACTGTCTTTTTAACTCAGTTGTTATAATATGGAATTTCACAACATTTATTTAGTTGTAGGTATTTTAAAAATATTTAATGTTTTGATATGTTTGCAAATTCCTCTTTGTGACAAGAAAATAGCTGATCTCCAAATGTTTGATAATGCGCCTAAATGCTATTTTTAGATTTCACTTTTTGATCAGCTCCTGATGTAATATCGTAGGGTTTATGGGGTGGGGTGGGGAAACATAAATATGTAATAACGAGGCCCTGTTAAACCCAAACAGTCAGTATTACTCATTTAAAATGCATATTTCAAAATACATTGAGCAGAGCTAGTAGCAATAGTAAAATTCGTTCTGAACCAAGTTGGCTTTTAAAACTGTAGAATTCACAATCGTTGGAAACGGGCAGTCATGTTTGTTTTTTGCATGATGAAAGTATTAAGTGTTCAGGAGATAAAGTTGAAGAAAACATGGCTTTTGAAAAGCAGCTGAATGAGAAGCTTTAAGAGCTTACAAATTCCATATAAAGAAAATGTAATGGTCCTAGGACAGGATATTATATAAAATATACAGTGTATTGTGTATTAACTGCATTATACTGCAAGCCTCAAGATGATATTGGCTAAATGTTTAAATTTCTTTAATGCATTATTTGCTGGGCAGTGTGCAAGAGCATATTTTTGTGGAAATTTCTTAGCACTTGCAGGTATTTGTTTTATAATTATTTATTAATTTCACTTTATCTTTATTTTCATTTTATTTAGAAATAAACTCAAAATCATATTTTATAAACATTTTAATAATTATGCTCGCCATGGAGATAATCTTGTAACTGTTTTGTCAGTGTCTTCAACCTCAAAAAGACTTTTAAAACCATGAAAAAAAATTAATAAAACCCCTCAAATTTAAAAAGATTTTGTGAAAATGTTTTAGCTTCACCACTAACCCTGAGCACTGGAAACATATATTGTGAAAAAAACTCAAGCTTTCTGCATGGATACAATTTAACTGAATAAGCTTCCTGGTATGTTCTTAATTGAATGTAAATGTATCTCCATCAGGATCTGGGCGAGCTTATTTCACTCTGTGAACAAGAGCTGGTTTCATAGTACTTCAAGTCTTAGACACATAATTTGTATTTGTTTGGTGTATAACAAATCAACTTGCAAATTTCTTTGAGGAGATAAACACGTAGATGAAGTTTTGGCTGAATATATTTTAGTGTTATCTTGAGACTTTGACACTACCAAATCAGTGTAAAAATGAATTGGCCCCAAGATTATAAAGCAGACACCCAGACTCAAGACTCAACTCCATGTTCTCACATCTGATGTGCCTTACAGTGGTTTGATGATCAAATCAGTTGTCAGAATGTTGAATACTCTTGACATGTCCCAACCAAAAGTGAAGCTAGATGACATTTTCGGCAAAGCAAAGATGAAATAGGGAAACAGATCTGAACCTGTTTCAAACAACTGTATTGTATGTACAAGGGACAATCAATACAGTAATACTTCGAACATTCACGAGGTTAGGTTCCAGAACCAGTCGCGGATCAGGAGGAATCGCGAATGTTTGGTACGAGTCACTAAAAATGCTAATAAATGCTTATTTCTAGGGTTTAAACCCTAAATATGACCCAAATCATGCTCCAAAAGCACTTTAATTGCATTTAAAAGTTAGCTTAATACATTACCCTTAAAAAGAGAAATAAATGGTTGACGTAAAAATAGAGTACAGTATTGCCTAATGGGTATTTGCCACACTAGCGCATTTACAGTACGGTACATGTATACTAATATTACCCCTATACTAATTCATTGGCTGCCGTTTTCTTTTGCACTCACAGTAAGGTAAAACCAAGTAACGAATGGGACTGTAAACTTAATGACTGACGTTTTCTTTGTTATTGTCAGGAAGGTAAACTAGGTAAACTTCATATGTCACATAAGTCACATAACAAAGGTACAATTCAATAAAATAAAGAAAACATGTACATAGAGGGTACCAATGAAAATTTCGCGAATCTAGAAACGCGAATGCACGAGGTATTACTGTAATAGCAGAAGGGGAGGGTGACCAACCCCCAAAAAGTGATGACCGATTTTTGTGGGGATACCCTCATCAAAGCCCCGTTTTTTAAAATGTGGGCTACAAACAAACGTTGTTTTAGCCAAGTAGTGTTGATTTATTAAACTATCCAAAGGCCAACCCGAGGCTTGTATGTAAGTCTGGTTGGAGCACCGGTTACTGTCCATGGGAAATTACTGTCACGTGTACACTGCATGATTTTCTCACCCTCTGATCCATTCTGACCTCAGTGGAAAATTACTGGCACAAGTTACTGTCTTCAGAAATTTAATGTCATGTGTATGCAGCATGATTTTCTCATACTCTGGTCCACTCTGACCACAATGGAAAATTACTGGCACCGGTTACTGTCCATGCTGACCTCAGTGGAAGATATTGGCACCGATTACTGTCCACGGAAAACTACTATCACCTGTATACCGTGTGATTTTCTCACTCTCTGGTACATTCTGACCTCATTTACTGGGCAGTACATTGCACGGTTTGCAAACAAGCCATTATTCAGTATATACACACTTGAAATTGTTACATGTCATCTGCTACACAGACAGTCTGTGCAGAATGTGTCACAGTAGTGAATACACAACTGAAATAAATTACAGCAAAGATACGAGCAGTGATCACAGATGAATTTGCCAGTATAGATGGAGAATTTTATCAGCATAAACAGGATTGGAAATTTATTACGTATCTGAGCATTTCAGTTCTATTATCACAACAGGTATTAATTTTTGCCTGAGGCTGGGAAACCATGTGCGCTGTTATCAGCGATCAGTTTATCACAGGTGTTTTTAGTGGCTTGACACGTGATAATGGGGATGTCTAAATGTGTGTTGAATTGGAAATTCCCTGCAAATTTGCTGCAGCTGAAAAACTCAGATCGTTTATGTCGACTGACTAGTGATATGTAATTAAATTGTTGTAGTAGTATAATAATGGATGATTCTCTCCTACCATGGGACAGTACAGTTAAATTAGCTAGAGAGAAACTTAATGCGATAAAGAAATATGTTCTAGTCCATGATTCTGTCAGACAGCAACTACATCAGTGCCAGGAAGCACATGTGGAATTTACAGAGTACAGAGCAGTTATTTAGGCCAATCATTGAACCAACCAAAAGACTTGTTACAGCAACTGAGGCAACACAGATAACTCTTGACACATTATCTGCTGATATTGCTGGCCTTCTTTGCCCCCCACAACCACCAGTTCAGCCACCACTCATTTAAGTTCAACCACCACCACCACTGGGTAAAACTAATATAAATAGATAAATTTACTGAGAAAGGTATTGACGCTATCAGGAATAGAGACACAATAGTTGATATTGCCGTGTTTGGATATTATTATAAGGAAAAATATGTACAACCAGAATATGTCAGCATTCTAAATGCTGCCAATTGGGCTAAGGATGTATTTTGCATTGGTTTTGATATTCAGCAAATCAAATCTAATGATAATAAAAGAACATTTGGAAACTTTAACAAAGCGGTAGAGACACATTTTGCAGAAGAAGAATAAAAAACTGTAGAAATGGAGCTTCAACTTGAAAAAGTAGTAGAAGAATGGAGAAAATCAAGTGTAAAAACTAGATCTTAAGAAATAAATGGAAAGAAGGGGTTATGTTGACATTTGAGCCTTAGCAGTGTGCTAGAAACATAGCCAGATCCGAATGACAAACCACGCAAAGGAGCAACCGGAAGTGGCTTTGCCACTCACAATCGACATCATAAAAAACAAACATCGCCAGTGATTCAGGATAAACTTTGTCCAAATAATATCCTTGCTGATGTTGATTGACTGAAAATTCTGATTGGTGGAAGATGAGCCAGCAAAAATTCCTACGAAATCATCAGTGAAGCAGCTGATATTTGTCAGTGTTTATGTACCGGTGGCATAATGGACAACAACATTTATAGGGCACTAATTGATGAAATTACCAACAATTACTACAGTGAGTGATCAATTAGATCAGCAATAACAAAATAACATACACAATGCCCAACATGGACCTGAAAACATAGGGGTGATAAATTCATGATTATCAGTTTATAGCATGATCTAAGGAAGATGGACTCGGCAATGTTATTCAGGGTTTATTTAGAAGGATAGACCCAAAAGCTATCCTGATTGCAAAACAATTAGGCATGACAGCCATCAAAGTTGTTTGTAATAAGGGTATTGGCATGGTTGGTGATGTTGCTGGTAAAGCATTCTCAGTAATCAGGGACAGACTCGCGCGATTAGTACGATGAAAACTACGGTCGGTAAAATTGCCCAGCACTGAAGTGATGCCAGCAAGTGTCAGTAAAGTATTAAATCATGCAGCAAATAAGCTGCTGAAAGAAATAGCTGGTGGGCCATCTCTGACAAAGTAAGCCACAGCCAAGATGGAGAAAAATATAACTGCAAACCTAATTGCGGGTAGTAGTCTAGCCCGTCATTGTCGTAAAGGTCGCCATGAGTTCCAAAAATCAGACATTGGTGTCTCTGGAATTACAGAACACATTATTTCACACTGAATCTTGTCTGGCTGTAATCTGATTAACGATTTTAGTTTTCCTAATGATTCATCACGCAATCACTGATCATACAGTATTTCTTTGCAGTGGCTAATGTAATTGCGTAGCTAGTCACGTGGGGATTGTCCTGTAAAAGGCAGGGCTGTCCTTGATAGCCACACATGATAATTGCATTTTTTTGTTGTTGTTAGGTAATCAGGAAATGTCTTCATTATATCCTTGGGCACAGTGCATATTTCATACCAAATAATTATTCTCTGTATATCTTTTTGTCTGATACGCTCCGGTGTCCACACATTACCTTGCCATTGAAAAAACTGTGATACATCCAAGATTTGACATCATGCTGTTTCATCTCTCTGGCAAGATGGTGAGTTGGCATTAACACAATCATGTCTGAGTATTTAAATAATTCAATCGCACTTGTTGTTTTACCAGAACCATAAGAACCATTAAGATAGACTGTGCTATATCTTATGATTGGATCATTCATGCACGGAGACGATGATGGTTATGACAATTTATCATTTAGGTAATAAGCACAGACTGGATTAACACTGGCCGATTCAGAATAATTACGTATTTGCTCACGCTTTTTTATTCTCCAATTACCTCAGTGAGTGTCTTCGAGACCAGCATCTATGTCAATAAATAGTTTCACTAGATCGATTTTTGATTGAGTTATATAAAAGGAATCTGTGGCAACTCTAAGAGCATCCAATGGAAACCATTTAATCATCGATAATAGATTTATTGATGAATATGCAAACATTGAAGATCTCAAATGTGTGAACTGCGGCAAATCACTATTGTAGTAGCTAACAAACATGCCTGAAAAAGTGAAGACAACAAGCTTTGTAAAATTTAACAAATAATTTATTTCCCTAGAAAAACAAGGTGAAAATGAGGGAAAGAACTTACAATTTTAAGAATCAAATCCAAAAATAATCCAAGAATTATTCAATTAGAAGTCCTAGTAATAAAATGTTCTAATGAATTTGAGTTCGAGTCACAATGAAAATCCAAAATATAAGGTGATGACATATACTATAACCAGTATAGTACTGATATGTCCACAGTTTTTTGTTGTACTACAGAAGATAATCTGGTTATGACTAAACAGTCAGGTCAGACTAATTTCTTGAATATATCAAATTCCATTAAACAAAATTACATTACTTTAACATGGAATGAAATAATAAAAAAAATGTAAAACTTACGAACAGACAATTAAATTAAATCAAATATAAACTAAATCAAATATACATAACCCATAAACGCCTGCGATCACAAAATCTAGTTCTGCCAGATCCATGATTAATACGTCGGCGTTTAATTTTCTGATGACGAACAGATCGTAAGCTTAACAATAATTTTTCTGCACATATCTTTATCATCATGCTGTAACCAAACTGTCCTCACTGGCCTACATGAAATTATCTCAGAAGTTACAGTCAGCGATATAAGGATCTTGGCATCCACCATACCAGTATATCGTAAAAGCATATTTGAGCCCAGCCACATTGATTTTTTGCTCAACAGTCGTTGAGATTTACACTGGTATATGGCGCATTAAAATGACGACCAAAACAGGCAGGTATAACCAGATGAATACTCGCTGAGAACTCGAAATGATTCAATCTTGGAAAATCCAGCCAGTCAAGAGGTAGTGGGCCATTTATCACTACTCTGGTCACTTCATGTGTTGGATGATCGAATCATTCAAAGTACAGTTGACATTTGCTGTATCCATGAAAACTAGTTGGGAAGAAAGTCACGCTGTCAACTGAGATCATATCCAGAGACCACCATGTCCTAACTCGACACAAGATCATGATATATCATTTAGAAATTCTTCTGGAGTTGGCACACAATGAATTTTTTGTTGCACTATATAAGCCACAACAGACAAAATGGAAACACAGTTATTAAGTAATTGTTCACTAACGACGTCATATTTTACAGCAACCTGTTTCATCACACGTTGGGGAAATTCCTTCCAGTAAAGAACTACTCCGATGACCTAGTGGTTAGAGCGTCCACCTCGGATGCAGTAGGTCGTGGGTTCGATCCCCAGCTGAGTCATACCAAGGACTTACAAAAATGGTACTAACAGCTGCCTCACTTGGCGCTCAGCATTAAGAGGTTAGTTTTAGGACAGGTCGGTCCGGTGTCAGGATAATGTGGCTGGGTGGGACATCATGCCGTATGTGTGCGGCATGATGCCCCAGTGCTAGACATCGCTATAAACTGCCACACTGCAGACATCATTGTTGTTGTTGTTGTTTTTGGGGTTTAATGCCATTTTTCAGCGTACGATAGGGCTATACATGGCGGCCAGTATTATTGGTGGAGGAAGAATCTGGGAGAACACCGGAAAGAACCACCGACCCACGAGAAGCTACCGGCAAGCTTTGTCACATACCCACACTGGCCGAATCCGAGACTCGAACCAATGCAGACAGAGGTGAGATGGCAGTGATCCGTAATGGAGAGCACTTTAGACCACTCGGCCACTCGGGGCCCCCTGCAGACATCGTAGCGATATGACTGAAAAATTGATAAAAACTACATTAAAAATCCAAATCACACATACACACACACACACACACACCTTCCTATAAAGTATACCAGACGGTAGCACAGACTGATCAAATGCTGCTTTATCTCCAGAGATATATCTGCCATGGATAAAACTAGCAGATAAATCCACTGCAGATGAATCTGGGTCGTCACTGTGAAATAGCCAGACAGGGTCACTCACACTAATATTATTAATGACTTAAAAAGTATTGCCTTTATAAAATTGTATTTTTCTTTCCAGCAGAAACTTCATTATTGATTCAGTCCAGGAGTGTGAATAATGGTATATATTGTGGTGCCTGTACTATGATAATTGCCATAATTGTTCAGAATCATTTGTAATTGTTTTTACCATGATTGAAAATTTTAATTGTTTTTTATTTTCAACACTGCTACGTCATTTATTTTAGCTCCTTTGACGAGAGAATCTTCCCATTGTGTTATTTTTTTAATTCTCAATTATGTAAGTCTGTTTCCAAGTTTCGAGGTAATAAAATGTTCTCTGACACGTTGGGCTCACAATTTAATGTGCAAGCAGCGGAGGCATTGATGCTTGCACCATGCATCGGCACAAGAGCATTACTATCAGGATTGTTGAAACGGTAATGTGCATAAACCACTGTGGACACTGGGTATGCATTGTTATAATATGTTTTGTCTATTCCTGTAAACATGCCTGATTTGTAGTTTTTGTCCACTCTGCTGTGATGTCAATGTGATTCCTTAACAGGGTTGAGCTTATCATGGATAATCCAAGTTGGGCCATCTTTGCTGACATGTTTGAAAATAAATTTTATTCTAAAAGTATACTTCCTGTCATCTACAAGATTATTAATAATGGTTGCCGCTCGTATGTCATTCATGCTGGAGTCAATGAAAATACCATCGCTGTCTATCTTGGACATTGACTAGACTTGGACAGCTCCATATTGCGCAAACTCATTTTTGGCCATTTTGATAAATTCGTGTAATTGCAACTCAAGCGGCAGTTTTTTTGTCACCTGGTAATCTGTTGAAATCAAATCTGTTTGTGTGTTGTGGTTCATTGGCCAATGATCTTTTTTGTTACTTTTCTCTGCGCTTCTCTTGTTTGATCTTTCATAATCTCTTCATTTCATTAGTGATTCATTTATTTCTTTTCATAAACAGTTTTGTGGGATTTTCGACCTTGGAAAAGCTGCTTTAGCCCAGTTAGACTAATATACTGTTCTATCAACTTCTTTGCTACACTAGAATTGCTGTAGTATACAGATATACTTTCTTTAATACAATATGACTTTCCTGTAAGTAGTAAAAGTTAAATACAATAATTATGCTAACGGCAAAAATTTCTTGCATGTTGCTGAAGATTGGATCAGTAATTCCTTATGGAAAAAACTGAGATTATTGCAGTGTTCATATGATAATTATTAGACTTGGCAGTACTGTCCCAAAACTGTGTCAAATATGTGGGGTGGGGTGAAAGGAAAAACACAATTATGTGTCACTTGGTAGGGACAAAAATATCGAGCACTAAAGAGATATTATGACATGATGAACACTGATGATAACAATAAAGGACACATGAGATTACATCAACAGGTACATAAAAATAATAATGTTGTATTAGAAAAAGTAGAACAATATAATGGAGAAAGTGATAAAGAATATTGATCTCAATGAATTTAGATGTCATCCGATATTTGTTAATGACAAAGTAGTGTCATTACACATTCTCATCACAAAATACCTCTTGGTAATGTCAGAAGAATGGGGTAATTAACTATTGGGATTCCAGAAAATAAAAAAATAACAAACATGGAAAACTGCCAAGGTTATACCATTGCATAAAGCAGAAACAAAGGATGATGTAACTAACTACAGAACCATCTCTATCCTCAAAATTAAGAAAGGCTCTTCACAGATTATATTCTTAAAAAAGTTACTATTTACATATTGATGTTTAAATTTTGAAACAGTCTCAAGCTGGTACATTTTCATCATCAAATAATACACTAGTTCTAACTTTAGAACAGATGAATTTTAATTGTCATCCATATAAAAGATATTAATTACTTATTGTGTAATTTAATTTTCATATGCCATATTGTCTTTGAATATCAGAAGAATTCTATCAAAGCAAGTCTTTTTTCAGGTCAGTATTATCATAGAGAACACGCAGGACATCAATTTGTGATTCTGCTTTGTTTAAGTTATCAGCTTGACTTTTGTTTTCTCCATATTGAGGATTGTACCATTTTCCTTGCAACAAATGTTTAGTATGCTGAGAGCAGTTTGAAAGTTTGTCTTGAGGAACAGAACAAAAAACAATTACCTTAAAATGGAATGTTGTGGTGATCCACAACTTGAAGTTTTATTGTCAGATGGGTCTTGGTATATTAAGTTCACCATTCACTGTATCACCGGCTTTATTAACACATCTACTGAGATCACTGTTGAAATATGTTACTCCATAGGATGTGAAGTACTTAAGAGTATCTTCACTGCATTGATAGATTTTTAACTTTGAAGAGTTTCATTATCTGCTGGGTTGAAAGCCATTAAAAAATTAATCATTACAGTAACTACTAACTTTCCATCATCTAAGGATTTGTCATTTGTCCATCACACAGATAAGTGCAATTTCACAAGAATGATCTTTTCTAAAGCCAGATTGATTTTCATTTAAATAGTTTGTGATTGTTCACATAGTTCATAAAAAGTAGTGATCATGCTTTTCTAGAAATTTGGAAAGAGATGGAAGGATTGATATTGATCTGTAGTTGACATTTTGTTTCTATCAGGCTTAGTGTTGTGATGTTACTATGGTAATTGTCCAAGATCTGCAAAATTGACTTGGTCTCAAATTTTGATTACACAGAAAGATAGCATATGTACCTGCATAAGAAGTCTTGGGTCTATTGTATCTAGAGCTTTAGATTTAGAAACATCCATGTTTTCTAGGTAATTGAAACCAACCCCATAAATTTGTCAAGAGTGATTATTAAGCTGAATAAACCATTCTAAGTAGAACATGCAAATGTAGTAAGAAGATCATCTATGTTCATGCATTAATACATTTATGAATTGGTCAAGAAATATGGCTTTGAAAATGAAAATTAAGAGTTGTAAGATATCACTGAATATTCCGGTACTTTCAGTTCACTCACTGTAACCAACTTCACAATAGAATAAAGATGAAGGAAAGAGATACATGTATGTGTCATCATGATTTTATATTGTTCAGAGAAAATTTGATAATTCAGATGTAATTTTTCCTGAGTAGATCAACAGATTACCATAGCTGTGTTATTCTAAAGATTGTAATTTTAATTGCAGGTTCAGAAATGGCTGAAGGTGGGAGAGAACAAGATGCTTTCAGTAAGATGTTAATTTCTTCCTTTAAACAAATTCTTCCTAGCTTTTTAAGTTTATTATTAAACTGAAATATATGAATTTGCATACCATTACATTTAATAACTGAAGTGTGTAAGGGTTTTATACTTTGTGACACATATCATATGCTTATTAGCTTTAAAATTAAAAAAATGTTTGAAGGTTAATGGAGGATGACAAGATTATAAAATTTAAGCAGGAAATTAATATGACCTTAAAAGTTGTTATTACTGAATGAAATATCATTATTAAATTCAAAACTATTTTATTAATTGTCAAGATTGATGTTATTTAGCTAATCAATGTGGACAGAAATTTAATTATCACAGGGCTGTGCAATGTTGACTTTAGGCAGACATTCCAAGATTAACTGAATTAACTCCGTTGTACTTCAAGTAGTGATGCACTGGTTTGTCTGCATAAATGAGATACATAGTCATGATACATTGTGCTGCTGAGTGTGATTGGAATGTGCATGTTTCTTTGTTATGCCTAGGATGTGTCATCACAGGAATACCATGATATTTTGTTCCATGTCCTTTAAGTGTTGCCAGTAGTCTGCTTATCCTTCAGTTTTTGCCTTCCTAACAAACATGTCTTTGAATACAAATGGTAAAGTGTCTAGTTGATGGAATCTTAAAGTTGTTTCCGATGTTTTATGTTGTGATGTAGCCACAAGTCCTCTACTTATAGTAATGAATTACATGACTGGTACTGTTTAGTAAAATTGTATAGGTTCAGTTACTGACTGTATTACAGTATTACAGTTTATGATGGCCTCGTCAATCATAAAGTCTAATCAAGACAGAAGCCAAACTCTTGCCAACCAATGACCTCCATGACACCATAAAGAATACAGAAGCAAGGAACCAACACTCTAAACAATTTATAAGCAAGTTACCTATGCATAAGTTTCATACAGTAGGTGCACCCATTGTCACAGACAATAGAGCTTTATGTGCAAATAATACGAAGGAATATTTATCAGATTCTCCCATTTTTACTGCCATGACTGGTCAAGCATCAGCACCCCACAAAGTGAATAATATTTTGCAATTGCAAGAAAAAGCATCCAGTCCAGAAATGGCAAATGTGTGCAAACTCCACAGGAACAAGAAACTATCTCAGGACACAGGATTGAATGCATGAAGGGTTACAGAGTGTTTTGGGGACAACCAGACAATCAGTTTAATTTTCCAGGATGGGGAAGCTGTGATATTTCAACGACAAATACATTACTTGATCAGATTACATTAGGATAACTTTCTTTGCTACCCACAAATCCTTCCCTTCCAAAAAGATGGAAAAACCTCTTTCTGTCTATATATTATACAGATAAAGGGAAGCACCTCTTACAGGCTAATTCCCCTTTTACATGCCAGGTGGCTACCAGTATTATCTGGTTTAAACAAGTTTTTTTACTTAAGCAACAGCTTAAAGGATGTTCACATTTCATGGAAGAGTGTGTGTGTGGGGGGGATTATTTGTAATGTGATGAGACAAGTATTATAGGAGAAACATGATTTACTAAAAAATATGCATTCTCTGCCAAATACATTACCTGACGACATTACATCAGGAGGATAGGTAAGAGGAGGAAGAAATGATGAGCATCCAGTCTCTACTGTTACATGTTTAATCTTGAATATTTAACAAATAATTTATTTCCCTGGAAAAAGACACCATACAAAAATGAAAAATTAAGAACTTTTGGTTTTAAGAATCAACTCCCAAAATAATCCAAGAATAATCCACAAATTAAATTTAAAAGTCCTAATAATCAAATGTTATAATGAATTCATGTTTGAGTCCCAACAAAGAATCCAGAATGGAAGGCGATATATACTGTAGTCAGTATTATGCTGTTTACAGTTCTTTGTTGTTTCACAGTCAGTAATATTCTAGTGCTTGAATTTACAAATAAAGTTCAAATGTCTTTGTCCAATAATTCTGCATGAGCACTCAAGGAGAAAGAATTAACGTTTTAGAATCAAAATAATTTGAATAAAAATTAAAATGTAATTCCGAAACTGGTCACAGACACGCATATTCCAGTGTAAAGAAAAATCCCCAACTGACCAAATATCTCTATAAACCAAGATTATACAGTGACTTGAAGCACAAAACAGATTCCCAGATGAGGGTCAACTTTCTAGAATCCTCGAGAAGCATTCACGCCTAAAAGCACATAGTTCCAGCATGACCTTGACAAAAACCAATCATTTTATTCTAAGAATGAGATAAAAGAAAGAGTTGTTTACTTGGTGTATTCTGAATTGAGGTCAGGAACTAGGTCAACATAAGATACAAAGTTCTGTGTTTACCATTAACTCTTAGGTCAAACTAATTCCTGGAAAATATCAAATTCCTAGTAAACAAAGTTATATTATTTTGACATATAATGAATTAAAAATATATTTTTACAACTTTCAAACAATTAAAATAAATCAAATATAAATTAAATCAAATATACATATTTCTACCCGTGTGACTGAGTAGGAGCATGATTGGTCTTCTAGCAGATGAAATTCTCCTAATGTTAGCTTAGCACAATGGGAGACCTTAGTTGGAGATCTCTATTGGATTCTACACTTCGTAGGTCTAATCTTTAAAGATTTTCTAAGTGAATCAGGGAAATTTGTTCTTCCACCTCGTTGCAAAAAAGATTATCGTCTGGTGGTCCCATATCAGAAGTGCCAGCCTTACATGTTTGCTGTAAGTCTTTAGGAAATGACCCTTAAAATATGGACCATCGGAATAAAAGCACAAATTATGGAAATAATATTGCTTGCAGTAAAAACCAGATACTGGTTTATCAGTGTTGATTTGCATTCAGGTTTCATATTAGATTCAGTGGAGTTGGTCAGTGGACCAGACAGGGACTGCATAGTCATTAAAGGTCATTGAAAGTCACTGAGATATGAACATCTCAATTCAAGGCCTTGAGAGTCATTTGTATTTCACTTAGGTTAGTGAAAGTCATAGAATTTTAGAGATTTTGCTTTAAACAAAATTCAGTGAAAATTTTTACTTTTGAGTCACTAGACTGCTTCTGGCTGGTATTGATGCAGAACTTAAATATCCAAAATGGTATTTTAGAATCACATGTATGTTAAAGTTATATGAGCACTACTTCGAGTAACTCAGGCAATATTTGTAGATCACATACTTTGCTTTGCACACAAATTTTACAGCTTTCTAAAGAAGTATGATAAATAGACAATCTTCATAGGGGTAACGGCATACATGGAGATAAACATTACTAGTTTTTAAACATATTGAAAATAAATTTATGTATTTCATCAGCACTAGCGATGTTTTCTCACTTAGAAAGAATTCAGGTGGGTCCCGATCTCAAATTAGAGATCCCAGGCTATAGGATTTTGTCAACACTGAATAAAGTAATTTTATTTATGATTTGCATTGGTCACATAATATATGTTCTTTTAGATTTTGCTTCTGCATAAATTGTTTAAACAATTTATCAGATGTACTATGACACTAAGAAATACAGGGCATGGTTCATATGACCTTGTAAAATCTCAACATTTAAAGGGGTTGCCTTAAAAATTCCTTGAATTTGAAAGAATTGGGTTTTTTCCCCTAAACTTCTTGAATTTATTGTAGGAGATCTGAAGCAGTCAAATCGAAAAAAAAATCTTTTCATTTGTGTGATTTCCAAACTATGAATAGATAAATACATAACATGAGATAAAAAATTGAGTGGATTAAATGATACATCACACAGGCTTTTAAAGATTAAGTAGCATCCTTTAATGGTGTGTGAATTAGTTATGTAGGTTTTCCTTTACTCTTGAACCTGTTTACAGAGTAATGAACAAAGCAACATGGAGAAAGCTAAATTTCCATTAAAAATTACACATTGAAATTTTTGGCATGTCCTTGAATACAAATTGAAAAGTACTTGAAAAACAAATCACTTGAAAGGAAATTCATTGTACACTTCTTTTGCCTAAACATTCCACCATCTTCAGAGTACATAACATACACATATTTGCACTTGGTGGCTTGCACAGTGTCGATTGACATTCAGGATCATACATTTATTATAGAATGAGTAGAACTAAAAATGAGCCACATAGTGACAATCAGTTGTACAAATCTTTCACATTCTTGTACCATTGAAACTGGAATTCTCTGGAGTTCATCAGATGAATTTTGCACACAACCATAAGTAAATAGTATGGAATTTTTCAACAGGTTAATTCTGCTAAGGAATTCCCATGTGTATCTTGTATTAGTTATACATTTTATTGGCTTGAAGTGTTAGTTATATGTAATGTCCTTCCCCTTTCTTTCATTTATATATTCATTCTACTTGTTCATTTTTCATTTTCTTCATACTGCTGAAATGATCTTTTTATTTTCTTCCCTCATTCATCAGGTCACTATTTTCAATATTTGCAATGTATGATGATTTTGTCCATGTGTATCTTCTCTATCTTGCCTCTACACAATAACTCAAATTCTCCTCTATCTACCATTGTCCAACTTTTGTAGATAGTCTGAGGCCTCAGCCATGGTATGTCTGATAAAAAAAATAATGATATTTGCACAGTAGGTTGAATTCATTGCTACATATCTTGATCAAAGGTCCAGGTCACTGAGACCAGTTGCTTAGTAGTCTCCAGAGTAAACCATCGCATGCTAGTGACTATATAGAACTATTAAACAAAGGGTGTGTGTATAATGTGCTGTCCACTGTATTCTTGTTTAATTCATTATCCCTGATAAGTTATTCTATATAAATGCCATATAATTTGTCATCATTTCATGTTGAAAAAGAAAGAATAATTTGAGATGAAAATAAGTTGATTTTCTCCATGATCTTACAGACAGCATGCAGCTAAAAAAAGCAATTTTACATTCTAAGACAGAAAATCTTTACAGCTTAATAATCAATGTTTTCAGTAAATTTAATATGATATTTATATGAGAAAATTTCTGCAAAACTGCAAAATCAGTCGAATGAAGATTTTTTGCCTTCATTTAAATGTGCTTTGTTGACTTGTGCCCAATATTGAAAACATTACAAAGCCGAACAAACAATGAACAGCTTGGATGAATATGCATTTTAGGAAAAGATGCAACATTATTGTGTTACATCGGGGCATTCCCCAGAGGTACAAGTCAACAATCAATATAGCGGAGAGTAAACATGACCATGAAGCTGAAAAAGTATTGAAGGGCAACTTGACAGGGTAATCAGTGCAACATAATTACAATTTTATTTTGCTATCATCATCATTATTATTGTTGTCATAGCCGTCATCATTACAATGATGTTGCTGAAACAAAATATCAGTAATGTCATGGACCAATCATTTACTTTCCCCAAGGCTTTATGTTTTGGGGCAAAAATGTGACCTCAGATTTAATTTTTGTGACAAATTTAAATCCGTCATATTATGTTGGTATCTTTTTTATCTTGAGATAAAAGAAAAACACAGTATCTTCAATTGATATTTAAATATTCAGTCCTTAACTCTCAGTACTCAGTCAAAATTGAGTATACACTTATTCCTTTATGGAGGTTAATAATATATGGAAATTAAATATAAACAATATAAATATAATGTCATTCTATTCAACACACCAGTTTGGCATGTGATTTAGAAAGATTTGTATTAAGATTTGTCAGTTTCATTTGTAACCCTATCTGGCAAGTTTGGTTCTGTAGGTTAAGGGTTGAGGCAGAAGTTTGAGGAGATTCATTTTCATTCATAAAATGAAGCTGGCATTGGACAATAAATCTCAGAGTTGAACTGGCAAGTGGCCACAGCATTTCTTTGCCTTTTTCTGAATAATCTTCAGCAATTTTATTTAATCCCCATTTTTATCAAAACAAGTCTGCTGCAGATGACAACATGGTGCAAATTGAAATGTACTTAATATTAAAAAATGATCACCCTCCGATTGTCTGTATTTTTATTATGGACATGCTACAATTGCACAAGATTGATGCACCATTGTGTATATTATAAGGGATAAGTGCATCTTTACTGACACTGACCAGATTATACCTCTGGCAGAGACCCGAATGTAAAATTGTGATGTCATAGCCATCTTTTCCTAAAGTGCCCATAGCTACAATCATTTCAGGCATGATGACCTAAGATTGTAGCAGTTGGCATGTCAGTGTTAGACTTTGTATGCTTCTTATCTTTAATTTTGTTGTTGATCTACTGTACTCAGGGGCTGTCTGTAATTGCAAGAACAGAAAATTGATCCATAATTTCCTTAATAACAAGTTTTGCTTATTTGTTCTTACATTGTACATTAAAAAGAAAATTAATAATATTAGATTAGTAGGGATATCTCTCTGTGAAGCTGGCAAAACTTGTTATATATCACAGTTATCTTGTATGCAGGTTTATTATTGTTGAGACCTTGGAAGAATTTGATTTTTATCCTTTTGTCTGATCAGATAAAGAAGTTAAAATCTTGTTTCCATACTTTAATTTTTATCAGATTTTGCATGCATCTTTATGTTGATTTGACCTTGTTTAATTTCCATGATTCTACATCATCATTTACAGGAGTCAAGGCCTCTAATTGTCCAACCTCATAACTTTGGTTTCTGCAAAATAGCTTTACTAAGGAATATTTTATATATTATTATACTGATGAGACCTTGAATTGTTTTATATCCATTGTTCCATAACATCATTCACTGGTGTTATGACCTTTGGTTGCCTGTGATTTCCAGTGCTTAACTTTACCAACAATTGCTGGTTTTCAGTGATATTTGCATGCTGCATTATATTGATTAAACTGTGAATAAATTAATTTCCAGACTTGTATGGGTGTGACTTTCAGCATTCTTTGTCACCACTTACAAGAGTTATGGCCCCTTATTGCATATCCTCCTGACTTTGGTTTCCACAGCATAGCTGCTAGATGTCAACCAAATTTAGCATATAATCTTTTATTGTGGAGACCTTGATAAGCGTTATCTACATTACTCCAGGTGATAATTTATTGCTCTGATTTCCATTCTCATATCCTGGTTTCCAACATGACTTTACCCGGGACTGTTATAGTGTTTATCTTAATTGGCACTCAGTTTTATGTTGATGATACCTTGAATAAGTTTGATCGCCATCATTTCACATTGGAGCTTGTTGGAGCGATGGCACATTCTTTCAGACTTTGGTCTGCATTCTAACAATGCCACTGGAATCAATGGATTTTAAGCAGATTTTATGTACATCGTTAAAGTGTTGAATTAATGCATAAGTTCAATTGCCAGCATTATCGATCAACAGCAGAGTTATAGCTCATTTTTGTTGATTATGGTTATTTCAACAAAGTTTCATTATTTAAGGTCCTTCAGAAAAAAGTGTTGTCTGCAGGGCTGTTTGTGATACATACATTGCTAATAAGACTGATCCAATCAGCTCTCTATTAAAAACAAAAAATATGAAATAAATCATCCAAGCTGACAGATAAAGGTTGCCACCCAATGGCTTATTTGTTTAGAATTAGACAGTAATCATTTATAGAGCCCTGTACATAAACTGTCATTTTCAATTTATTTCGTTGTGTGCATCGAACGCTCGAGTGGCCTCAGTTTTAAGAGGTTAGCATTAGGATTGTCAGCATGGTACTTGTCAGGATTATGTGACTGGGTGGGACATGGTGTTACATGTCTGAGACATAACCATAAACTGCCACAGTGACAGGACTAAAATTGTTAAAGCTGCACTAAAATCCAAATAACACAACATTCCTTGTGTACCATAAAGAGTCCAAAGTTGTATGCATTCATATCCTGCTTTTGGAGATATGTAATGGCAAAGCAAATGAATTCTGATTACTGTCAGATTTTTGCAATGCAACCTAGGTAGAAATATGATGTACATTAGGCCAGAAAATGTTTTATATTAGTTATAGTTTTAATGCAGGATTATGAGATAATCATTAGAGACTCTTTTTAAACTGCAACAATTGAAATCCTAGAATATAATCACATCTAATATCCCTGTCTCTTTCTGAGCCAAGCTGAAAACTTCAAGTCCCAGATAAAGATTCATAGGTAATTGCTGCAATATTTTCTCAAACTGGTAAGTTTTTTTGCAGAATATCCATCTAGATTGATGAGGAATAGATGTAGGCATTGGCAGTAAAATTGATATTTCATCACTAAATGAAATATATGCATTTTTAATGTCATTGCTGTAGCATTTTAAATAAAAACAAAATGAAGAAAGTCTTAAGACAGGTTTACAAGTTTTCATTGCCTGTAT
Organism: Sinohyriopsis cumingii; assembly: GCA_028554795.2. Classification (NCBI taxonomy): domain Eukaryota; kingdom Metazoa; phylum Mollusca; class Bivalvia; order Unionida; family Unionidae; genus Sinohyriopsis; species Sinohyriopsis cumingii. The sequence continues at coordinate 44,156,176 of CM068834.1, read as the reverse complement.
AAAACTGTTGCTTACATTGTTACGATCATAACATCCTGTGCCTTTTCCATCTTACCCTGTACTAGGTAAAAACCTAAGATGTAGATATATGTAGTGGCCATTTTAACTGCCCTAAAGCCAAAGATAGTCACTACGTACTAAGTTTATTGATGACACAATGACTCAGTGATATAGTATTACCATAGATTAAGGCTGTTGAATCAAAATGAGTTCTTCAATGTTATTCATTAAAAAGTTGCAGGAAGGATATGCAAAATTTACAGTCTAGGTACTGATGGTTTAAATGTCCTTAATGCTATTTTTAATACCTATTGCTATTATTGCAAGAATCTGTATTCTTAAATCTAACTGGATGTTCATCTTCCAAAAGCTTACCATTTTGGGAATTAGTATTGTTATTATTACCACTACCAGTAAGTATCTTTCAAAGTGCTGTAGCTATTCAACTTGTATTAGACAGAGACAGGGATGTTCCAGTTGTATAATGCTGTTATAGGGATGACACTTCACTGAATCATCTTAACATTAGATGTATTTTTCTAGACATGACAGCAAAGGCTGAGGATGTCTGATTGGAATACACAATGTTGGATATTCTAGTGCCAGGATGAATAATTAAACTTATCAAATAATTATAGATTTTGTTGACAGGAACTTTATGCTAGTTGTGCCTTAAAATCATCAACAAGTACCATATAATTTGTTATAGTTATTTTGGTATTATGAGGTTGGTTTATTTTGTGTTTAGCATTTGTGCCTTAAAATCTTCAACAACCACCATGTAACTTGCTATACCTTATTTTGGTATGTATAATGTCCACCCCTATTTTTGACCCATTACTCATATCTTTGAAAACTTATTTATATCTTTGCAGAACTGACATTAAGGATAGAGATCAGTTCTGAGACAACATTGAATGAGGATGCTATTACCAAAGTGAAGAACAATCTGCAGGGAAGTTTGCCCTTACTACAGAAGCATTTCCAGGAAGATGTCAAATACAAGTGCCTACACTTGAATCAAATTAAAAAATTCAAAAAGAATGCCCTCGGATTTGAATTTCTGTTCTTCAGTTCTGAAGAACTTGATCAGATAAAAAGTCTTACTGGTGAAGGGCAACTAGAGAAAACTCTATCAGCATTTTCTGATAAACATAGTCTGCACTGTATTTCTGGGCTTGATCCAACACAACCTCTTGCATTTTTATGCAAACTAGAAGATCAGTACTTCTATGAAGGCAAGGCATATTTCAGCAGAAAGTAAGTATAAAACAGCATATAATTCTCAAAATGTGAAAATTTACAACAAAAATAACTTGGGATAAATTTGAGATTGATACTGTAATGTCTGATTTTTGAACACTTTGTACTAATTATTTTTAACTGTACAAATTATACTGAGTAACAGTTTTTAATCTGATTAATATGCAGTATGCATCATTGCAGTGGTTATTGCACAGTAGACTGTTTCTGATTGGTTTGTATAATGTGTGGATAAAATGCTTAAAATTACTAGTGTTTTTTTCCAAAAGTTTAAAAAAAATCTTTCAATTTTTCAAAGGTATCAACAATACTACCATATGTGCTGTAGATGGCCTTTAAAACAATAGTTTTATCCTCTACTCTTAATAGAATCACATGCATGTTAAAGGATTTATTAGCACCAAAATTTATATTCATCTCAAATATACATTTAAATAGTAGATTTCTTTGGGTTTTGTTTGTATTTTATACATTATGTACAGTAAACCAGGCTAACTCTAGTACTTTAGTATGTTACAGTTTGGAGCAGTATTCTCTGAAGTAACAACCTAAATAGAAAGTGTCAACCTGATTACACTCCATTGTGTCCTGTAAACCATCTACTTGTTTCATTTGTTACATGTATCACATATGCAAGAAGGGGGTGGGGTGGAATATTAAACAAACCTATAAAAGCAGTATGACTATTTGTCAGAGATTAAAAAAAAGCAAAGATAAGGTGCATGTGGTGACATTTTATTGATGACAAACTAGAAAAGGTAATTGTACAGTATCTTTATAGACATTCACATTAGACAGGAAGTATTCATTATTTTAAACATAAATTATTACCCAAACAAATTACAATATACTTGTACCGTGATCAGAATGAAAGATTTATGGTGCAAGCAATGTGTCTCTTATTTTTCATGGGTTTATCTATCACCAGTTTCAAAACAACTGATGCAGTTTGATAAGTTATAGTTCATCTTTTGAATATATTTACTGATACAATAGAAGACAGAGGGGTGCACTGAAAGAGGAAGAATAGCATACAGTAGGAACAGAGGGGTGGGAAGGGGTGCCTCTCTCTATCTCTCTAGCTAAAACACAATTTTGATCAAACCTGGAGGGGCCCCGAGTGGCCGAGTGGTCTAAAGCGCTCTCCGTTACGGATCACTGCCATCTCACCTCTGTCTGCGTGGGTTCGAGTCTCGGATTCGGCTAATGTGGGTATGTGAGAAAGCTTGCCAGTAGCTTCTCGTGGGTCGGTGGTTCTTTCCGGGGTTTTCCCGGGTTCTTCCTCCACCATTAATACTGGCCGCCATGTATAGCCTATCGTGTGCTGAAAAATGGCGTTAAACCCTACAACAACAACAACAACAACAACAACAACAACATCAAACCTGGAACATACACTGATATCATCAAGATCATGGACTTAATTAGTAAGATCTGTACATATATCTGAAGTGATCTAGCATGTGATTTCCTGAGCTTATTACCACTCAGAAAGACATAATTTTGACCAGAATTGGAATATGGGCTAATATTGTTAAAATGTTGCATGATTTTCAAAGATAAGCAGGATCCACGCATATTAACATGGTGATCTTACGTCATTTGCTGACTTTTTTTTTTATCACTTTCAAACCCTATAGTTTTTAATGTTGGGTAATTATCATCAAGATCTGAAGGACTGATTATGAGCAAGAGACTGCATACTAATTACTACTAGATTCTTGGAGAGAATTTTTATCAGGATATGGTAATATAACTAAAATCAACATGATAAAAATTTGGGTGTTAGTTTAGATAGGATGAGTTCTTACAACACCGCATAAGTCTGCATTGTGAAATGGTCAATTATTAGGTTCTTTAAGCTAGTTGAGTGATATGAGGCTCACTTGGGCCACTTGGTTGGTCAACTTGTAGAAAGCTGCAGCCAACCACATAAAAAAGGAATAAATGTTTCATCATAATGGCATACATTAAACCATATTATGCAATATATATTTAATTTCCATATACTCATGAAAAATGAGAGGAAGTTTTAAGCATGAAAATCTTGCATCTTTAAATTTCATTGTGTGCTGTAATCCAGGCTGAGGCTTTTTTCCTGGAAAGACACCCTGTTAAGACGGGTTTACCGACACAGAAAACATGGCTCACCAATCTGATCATTATCAGTGATTTGATGGATAATTGTGCAAAAGACATCTGGGTCAAAAACTATGTAATGAACTACGAAATAATTGATAATGATCAGTTTGGTGATTACATTAAATCCTTGATCTGAACAGTTCACTGGATGTTCACACATGCCACTTCGGAAAATGCTTCCTGGACCAGGATTGTTATGGATATCACAAGATAACACAATGGGCATTAAGAATAAATTATAATACGTTTACACAGTCTCTTAACATTTGTCAGAATTAAATTGTAAGTTTCAAACTTAGAACAGTTTTGTTTGTTAACTTTATTGTGGATCATAACTTTTACTTTCATGGGGAACATGTAGGTTATGATCAGCATGTAGCACAGTGACAAAGAACTGCAGGATTAAAATTTCACTTTGCCAGGAATCATATTTGCTGTCACATCACCAGTGTCTGGTTTCCAAAAACAAATTCATAAAATGAATGTAAAACAGAAGCATAAGATACTTTTAACTTTTTCTGGATCAAGGTGCTCTGGTGCTGAACTTCAGTCAATTATCACAAACACACCTTGACCCAGGGATTGAAAAAAAAGAAATTTTAGCCACTGTTAGTGACAACAGAGATTGCCTGCAACTCTTTTTGCATCTTGTAAAAAATCGTCTTTCTACAATGATGTCAAAAAAGGCAGTCAGATTTTATACCCTGTATTGGAAATGGCTAACTCATTATGTGCCATTTAATAAGACCGATGGAAATGGTTATAGTGTAATGTAGCTGGTATGGTTTTCTTCTAAGCAGGAATTGATGACTATTTATTATCAAAGTGTTTGATTTAGATAACACATTCTGTATTCTTTAAATTTATTTTCAGATCAAGAGTCTCAGAAGAGGATGAAGAGGAAGAAGTACTGCAGGTATCAAAAAGAGCTTCGTTGACTCACCATTTAAAATTCCAATCTTGTTATTATGCCAGCCATAAAGTGCAGTGTATTTTCTTGTCTGTCTGCATTAGCAGTTTTGTTTCTGCACTGTAACTTGAATTGTCCACCATCTGTAGTTACTACATTTTTTGGCTGGCTTGCACTTGGTGTAAGGAATAACTCTATTTATTTCAGGGTCAAAGGTCAGGGTCACTGAATAAAAAAAGAATTGTGCTTTCCTTACCATAAGCTGGGTTATCACTCATCCATAGTTACCAAAATTTGTGGCTAGCATGTACTTTCAATCAGGAAGAAGCTTATTGATTTTGGAGTCAAAAGGGCAAAGATTGAGGTCACTGACTGACAGAAGAAAAAGTTTTTCTCTGTATAGTAATAAGTTCTACATCACAGACCTTGACTGAACTTCAGGGATGGCTTGCACTTGGGGTTAAGAAGAACATTGTCGATTTAAAGATCATTGGTCAGTGTCACTGTGGCTAAAACTATAAAATTGTTTGCACACAATAATATCATGTCTAATTTATCATACCAGCATTGAGTTCAGGGTCAGAAGGTCAAATGTCATTGTCAGTGTACTGAAAGAAAACTGGTTTCCACACAGTAACATTTGTTCTATATCACATATATGGTTCAGGTCATTAACTTGTGTTGTCCACCATCTGTACTTACAAAACTTTGTGTATAGCTTGGATATGGGGTAAGGAGCAACACTTTTGATTTTAGGGTGAGAAGGTCAAAATCACTATGACCAGAAGATCCTAAAATTGTGTCTGCACAGTAACAGTAGTATTCCACCATCTACAGTTACAAGTCTTTGCAGCTATCTAAGAAAGAACCCTATTGATTTAGGGGTCAGACATCAAGGTCACTGCAGTGTGACAGTAAAAATTAACCAAACTTGGAATAAAGATGGACCCTATCAATTTTGGGGTGAAAATGTCAAAGGTCAAGGTCACACTGACTGAAAGAAAATGTGGTTTCTGTGCAATAAATCAAATTCTCCATATTAACTGTTGCCAGACTTTATGGATGGCTTGCATTTGGGGTAATAAAGAAATATATTGAATTTAGGGTCAAAAGGGTAAAGGGCAAAACCACTGACTGAGAGAGGAAAAATGGCTTGCACACACTACCTCTAGTTCTCCACTGTCTACAGTTACCAAACTTATTGATGTCTTACACTTGATATGAAGATAATTCTTCATTATTTTGGAGTCTGAAGGTCAAAGGTTCAGGTCATTGTGGCTTTAATAAAAGAATTGGTTTGTGCACAATAACTTTAAGTTTATCATCTTCTGTGATTAAATAACTTTGTGACTGGCTTACTCTTGGGATAAGGAAGAAGCATGTCAGTATTGAAATAAAATGTCAGGGTCACTGTGGCAGAAAGAATAAACATGGTTTGCATAGAATAACATCACTTCTATATCACTAACTGGGATTAAACTTTATTAATGGCTTGCAAATGGGATTATTTTGGGATTAAAATATTAAAGACAAAGGTTAATGTGACTAATAAAAAAGTGGTTTCTGCACATAAATGTCAGATATCTACATAGAGTGCTGTTAAACACGTGGGTAGTATATAATGTGCCATTCTATCTTGTTTAACTGACAACAGCCTGATTAACTTGGAGATCTTCTTATATTAAGTAGAACTGACAGGCACTGATACATGTTCATGTTCTGGTGGTCTTCGTAATTCCTAGTCCACTTATCATTAGTAAACCATCAGATCATGCATAGTATTTCTTGTTTTGTTCCAAGTGATGTCTTTGGCTTAAAAAGTGTGAAAGTTGCAGTTTGTTTTGTGAAGTGAAAGGTCATTAGAACAATAACAATAAATAATAACAATAATGATAATAATAATAATAATGACTTTGTTTAAAGAACAAACTAATTTGATCAACTGACCAATTTTCCCATATTTGTACAATTGTGGTGTCTTTAGACTGCAAGGCTAAATAAATACTTGATCTTTTGCTACTATAAAATGGGTATAAGGCATTAAAAATATAGTAAATATAGGATTCATAAAAAGATTAGAAGTGAACCTGTGCAAGACATTACAGGTGAGTCCATGAAAGGACATTGTTTTAAAGAGTATTACTAATTACACAAAATCATATAAATGATTGTTTCTGTAGATATTGACAAAGAAGCATCTTAAAACCATTGTTTGAGCCAGCTGACCATATATAGAGCAGAATGGCTTCAGAAAAAACAAAATTCTTCTTACAAAGCTCTGAATTTCGTTTAGGTTAGTGTAAATTGTTGTTTGAGATGGATCTTAGTTCATGCATATGTTCTTTTCCCGAAATGTAAAATTACTTTTAAGATAATCAGAACCCAACCCATGTAAGGATTTGTAAACTCCTTTTGAAGTTGAGTTCCCTGCTAATATGGAAGCCATTCACAGGTTTTAAATAAAATTGTTGATGGTGAATCTAAATTAACATGAAGAAAAACCATAGCTGCTCTTTTTTGTTTATTTCAGTCATCTCTCTTGATTTTCTCTGTCACTGTTACCTAAGACAGAACTGCAGTATCCCAGATATGGCATGATATATGCATTATGGAATATTTTCTGTTCTGTTGGAGCCAGAATTGTATTCTGTTCAAGAGATAAAGCAGTGCGTTTAGTACTTTTTATGACCTTATCACTTGTTTTTTTTAAAGCTGAAGATATTGCCAGTCAAGATGCCAGGTTAAGCTCTTCATTGTGCAGACTGTTCTGTATCTGTTTCTTTTAACATTACTTTCTTCTTCTTAGCTTTTACATACTCCTGACTACCTATGATCATTGCTTTTGACTTGACTGCATTTATTTTTCATTGTGTTCATGCCAGTTATTTTCTCTAAGAATATTATGATTCAGTACTAAGCACATGGCTAGATGATCTAATGTTATGGTTGAGTCATTTACAAACATGTTAGCCATGGATTGCTCAGTGTGATATGGTAAAGTGTTGATGCACAGTAGAAAGAGCAATGGTCCAAGAGCTGATCCACCTTACTTTATGAGTTTCTTATCTGAATGTTTATTTAAAGTAGCTTCAAGATAGGACTGAAACCATGTTAAATGTTCATTGTTAGCTTGATGTATGCTGGGTTTTGTGATTAACAAGAAGTCAAGAATACTGCACCTACCAGGTTATCTTGATCAAAAGCTATTAACCAATCATCCACTTTCTGTTACTGTTGTGTGATATGAATGCCCTTTATGAAAGCCTCATTGTCATGAATGTAGTAAATTAAAAGATTCCAGTTAGTTTCTAAATTCATAAAATTACAAACATATTTTTCTAGTATTTTCAAAAGTGTTGATAAAACTGATATAGCTAAGTAGTTATTGACTGCTCCGGTGGCCTAAGTGGTTAGAGCATCCATGTCAGATGTGAGACGTTACAGATTCGAACCCCAGCTGAGTCATACCAAAGACTTCTAAAAACAGTACTAACATCTGCCTCACTAGGCACTCAAAATAATAGGCTAGTTTTTTGACTGGTCAGCTTTGTATCAAGATAATATGACTTGGTGGGATATGATGTTACAAGTCTGCAGCATGATGCCCCAATGCTAGACATTATTATAAACTGCCAAACTGCAGACATCATAGTGATATTACTGAAAATAAATTGTTAAAAATCCAAATCACACACACATGCACACACTTATTTATATCAGAAAGATCTCCCTTCATTTGTATTGGAGTTACTTTTGCCAGCTTTAGACTATTTGGAAAAATGCCTGTATTAATACTCAGATTGAAGATGCACATAAGTGAGGGTGCAATAACTTGCTATGAGAGTTTGATTAATATAGCAATTATATAATCTAAACCTATAGATGTTTTGAAGTCAAGTTATCAGATTCATTTAAAATGCATTCTAGACTTATTTGAGGCATTTTGAAGAACTTTTCTTTGCCAAGTTTTGAGGAAATATGCAGTTAATTCATCACTTGAATTTTTTTTACGATCTGTGAGATTTACAAGTTTTTGTCTGTTTCTGTTCACAAAGTAATCATTAACTCATTCAGCCCCAGCACTGTTATCAGTGTCAATGCTTCTATGCCTCAGCAGCACCAAGCTGTGTCTAGCTGCTTGTGCCCCAGATAGTTTTTTATCTGTTTGAAAAATTTTGCAAACATCATGCACATGTATTCACTCTTACCTTAATTTCTCTTCTCATATAAATACAAAAATCCACGAAATTTTCACCAATTATTCCAAATGAATTTGTCTACACAGTGATGTATTATTTTTCCTATTTGTCCAAGTCTTTCACAACTTACCTATGCACTATTTACAAAATTATGTACCAATGTGGGTATGTGAGAAAGCTTGCCAGTAGCTTCTCGTGGGTCAGTGGTTCTTTCCGGGATTTTCTTGGGTTCTTCCTCCACCATTAATACTGCTTGCCATGTATAGCCTATCGTGTGCTGAAACATGGCATTAAACCCTACAACAACAACAACAAAATTATGTGCAAAATGTTTAGAAATATCATGTCATCAGCCCTTAATTTCATTGAAATAAACCAGGAAAATTTAATTTGTGATATGGTTTGAAACATTTTGCACATAAATTTACTTGGCATTGTTCACATCCAGTTGTTGGTTCCAATCGAACTTTGTTCAGTGAACACATTTTGCAGGTTTTTTTCTTTGGCATGACCACTGGCCAGTGTTGACCTTGCTGAATTGGGGGTTGAACTTCTACTTCTCTTTTCCACTTACCTACAAATCCTCCAAGTAGTTGATGTGCAAGCTTCATTCTAAACTCCAACTGGGGTCTAGCTCATTCCCTGTTGTTTTGGTGATGATAGTATGGTTCCCCGAGTCTTTCATCAGCAAAAATGAATTTACTATTGAAATGTTGAAAAGGAAAAGAACCCAGATACTTCCACCATTTCAAGGACTTTCTACCAGTGCTGTAAGTTGCTCGCATTCGATCTGCATGGTCTACTCCATTCATGTACATGTTGTACAGTTTGACTGGGAGTGGACATGGAATATCCTTGATGGAACCATCTTTCTGCTTCTGGCTAACATGTGACCTTACCATCACAGTTTGTACACAGTACAGTGATATTCTTATCATGCCAAACTGTAATTCTCATGTCTCCTTTCTGTTTAATTATGCTTTGGCCCTGCTCCCTCAGCTTTAATTTGTGTCATCCAGATGGAAGACAATTTCGATTTGATCGAACTGTTCCGCAGCTTTACATACCTTTTTGTCGAAACTGAAGAAATGGGTCTGGAGATGTAAAAAAGAAACTGTCGGTGTAGACATGGTGTCCAAGATGAAACAAAGGTTCCATCAAATCAAGAACAACTCTTGTAAGAGATTCAATTCTGGATTGTTATCAGTCCTTCCAGTATAAACCTGAAAGACCCCAGCATATCCATTATGAGAATCCACTCAAACCCATAGTTTAATGCCTCTCTTGGTCAGTTTTAAAGGCACATACTGCTTAAACCCCAGTCATCCTGAAAATCCAATGATTGCTTCATCAATGGACACCTCATGATGTGGGTTGTATCCTCTAGTGCATGTGTTGCAAATATGCTCTAATATTGGTCAAATGTGGGCAATCTTGTCATGACCAGGTGTTTTTCGAGGTCGGTTGTTGTTGGTGTCAGTCAAATGAAAATATTTCTGTAGATTTTTAATCTTGCATGCCTAATTTTCAGTTTAATGCAGGAAGGATGGAAAAGTTTGTCCTAATACTAATACATATCTTGGGCTTGTGCTGGAAAAACTCCCATAACAACATGAGCCCCAATCAGAGCTTTTATCTCATCTGGTGTTGCTGGATACCACGTTTTGTTTGGTGATACCAGTATGCCTTTTTGGGCATATGCATTGGTTTCGTTTGCAATGTCCGAGTACAGTTCTTCTGAAAATAACAAATGAAAAAAATCAATTTCTCTTTTCTCCTTGTCCGTGTTTGTTGTAGGTCTGGGATTTGGTCCACTAAAATCATTGATTTGGACAGACCGAAGATGATTGCTCCAATCTGCTATATCAGCAAGAAATGTATCCTCATCACTACCAGCATCCTCTTCTGATGATTCAGTCTTGGAAACTTCTATGTCCGAATCTAAATCTCGCAAAATATCCAACTGCTGAGCATATCTTTCCTCTGCTTGCTTAATATTTCTTAGATCAAACCTGAGAAACTCCTCATTTTTGTTCTCATCGTTATCAAAAATCACTCTTATGTCTGCCATCATTTTTGATTTCTCATGAACAGACCACATGTAGTGAAACTGCTCTCAGATGGCTTCTGAACAATTCAAATTTCCACAAAGTAAAGTAAACTCATATCTGATTGGTTTAATAGATGTTTAGTTCTAGGAAATAAACATTTGTAACCAATCAGAGACGTTGTATCTAACACACATTCACCACGACTGGAGATGGGATCAGCCATTGAATGCAGTACACAAACCATGACTGCAGGCAGGATCGGCCATTGAATGCAGAAACCAGATCATATGTACAGACGGGATGAGGGCTGAATGAGTTAAGAGTGCAATTTTTAGGGCATCTTATTGAATATTGCCATTTTCATCACAGATACATGTAAATGGGAGGTTATTGACATATTTGCTTTTTAAGCTGTTGAAAAGAGTTTTAGGGTTTTCATAATACTGTCTGATTATTCAGTGGAATTGTAAGTTTTCCTTGCCTTTTTGAATCATTGACTTGACTCTGTTTCTCCATGATTTATAATTGTTGATATCTTTTAATTAACTGTTCATTGTCTGGTGACCGGGCTCCAGTCATAGAGTACCAGGCACTGGTCAGTTCCTAGGTTACTGGTGAGTGTATGGTGATCATTGACCTGTCAGTTTATCCTAATGACTGGTCAGAACTGACCACTGGTCATCTCATACTGGTTGCCGATATTTCACCTGTCATTACTTAATGCATAAAGTACTGTACATGTATGTGAAAAATCTATGAATCACAAATATGGATTACATGTTAGAAAATTTATGTATCTTTGACATCCTGTTAGAAAACACAAATAACTTGTATGTAAAAAAAATTGTTAGTCCTCGTTTGATCTATATCCCATTCCATTGTCAACAAACACGTGTCACTAAACAATTCACTGAGATATTCATTGTTGTCAGTAGTATTGCTTTATAGTTGTTCACATGCCATGTGTACATGGTCTAGATTTTGGTCAGCTGGAGACATCTATCATCTTGCCGAGGCTACCAAGGGGATGAGGCTGTTAATAGGGAAATGAAAACCAGTGAACAGATCAAAAAGTTTAACAAATATCTTTGCAACCAAATATGAATGGTTTCAAAAGATTTGAAATTTAATTTGCATTTTATTCCACCTTTGGTAACATTTTTCCTGCAAAATAGAAACTTTCAGTGCACAATAAAAGGATTCCAATCACTTTGGAAAATGCAACAGTCGATCAGATTCCATTGTTTTTATTTAAGTTTGGTGCTGACTTCGTTGATGAAAGGTGCTTTGTTTTTATTGAAGATAGTAGTTGGCCTGCTTTGATAAAGGGTGTTTGTGTTATAAAAGTCATTGCTAAATGCAAAGGACAAAACAAGTGCAGGTTTGTGGTGGTAACATCAAATAATTGTAGAACATTGATTGAGACCGATATTTTTTTCATTTGCTTAGTATTTTTACAGAACAATCAGTGCTTCAAAGGTTATCAGTTTTCTTTAAAGTTTCAGCAAAACTATTTTCTTGGGTACATTTTGTATATAAAAAAGAGACCCACCCAAAACAAAAAAGCAGTCATTTGATCAATTGTAGCCATTCCTGTTTATGCCTTTGGAGGTTGATCGATTGTAGATAATCTGGACTATCTGGGTGTATCACAGCATACAGTATATATTGTATATACAAGTTTACATTGCCAAACAATGTCGCTAAGAAATTATCATATGGTATATTTTGTTGTTAATAAGTTAAATAAACAGCAATTTGCGATATTGGCAAAGCCCAGCACCATCCCTGATTTATCCTTTTAAACTACTTGTTGGATTGCCATGACTATCTGGGTGCATCACAGCATACCCAAGCCAGGTGTCTGCATAAGCGGATTATGATGTTAAAATGCACTGTTAAGATGCATTTGTCAATAGGAACAAACAATTTGTTTACATAACAAGAGATCAATTCCAGTGCATTTTGTATCCATGTTAGCAGCTTCCTTTCATTTTGCCTTTGAATTTTTCCACCCCAAACCCAAGATTGAAACTGTCTTTGCATACTATTATTAACACCCAAGATTGTGTATACATGTTTACACTGCCAAAAAATGTCGCAAAAAAATCATTATATGGTATATTTTGTCACCATTAGGTTAAAAAAATAGCAATTTGCTACATTTGCGAAGCCCAGCACCATCCCTTGGATTGCCATGCAACTTGCACTCACATTCATTGCATGGTATATTTGGTCTTAGATAAAAATGGTTCTACTCAGACATCCAGTATGAACATCTTTTTAATGCTACTACTCCTGAATTGATGGTTATATCAATATGAAAATGGTTCCAAAGTCTAGTATCCATTATGGCTGCCGTGGCAGCCATTTTGAAAATCTTGCTATCACTACTCCTGAACAAAAAGTCATCTTGATATGGGTTTTCATCAGTATACTTATTATTATGTACAATTAGTCATAATGGAAATAGCACTGATCTGATGTCTAATATGGCGACCACAAATTCTTACTTCTTTTGAATGGGTGGCCATTTCTACATGGGGGTTTTCACCTGAAGACTTCTTAGAATATCTCCTTGGTCCTAAATTGAAATTGGTGCTGATCTGATGTCCAGTATGGCTGCCACAGCAGTAATCTTAAAAATCTTTTTATTGCTGCTTTTTCAGAATGGATGGTCATATCAACATAGGATTTTAACCATATTCTTCTTTCAAAGTTTGTAAAATGGTGTTTATTTGTCCTTTTTACTGGTCTGACATGTTTTGAAGTTTGAAAAGATCCATCTGCTGTAATATTTTATGTCATATACACAACTCACACTCAGTGCTGGATTTAGGACAAATGAGGCCCTGTGCTAATTAAGTTATGAGTTGAAAAACATTTGAAAAATTCATCGTAAAAAATTTTTGTGCCAGGAAGATGGGGCCCTCTGGCCAACGGGGCCCTGTGCTTAAGCACACCTAAGCACACTGTAAAGCGCTTTGCTAAACATCTGGCACCCTTTTTTTTTTGTAAAGGCATAGACTGGTCTGCTAACTAACAAGCTTGTCAATAAATCTGTGAGGCAGAATTCATATTTGAAGAAACCTATCTGTTTTCTTGGGAATAGTCATATACAGTTGCTGTAAATAACAAACAATGAAAGTACTTATATGCAGCAGTCATCTTTTTAAGGATATTCTCAAATTTATATGAGTAGAATTAAAGAGATGATAATAAAAATGGGAAAGGCAACTTTATATTTTTTATTTAAGTTTTTAATGAACCAAAAAGTGTAATCCATGTATAGGTGAGCATAAAACGTAATTTGGTGAAAAAAAGGCATAATGCTTACAACTTGAAAACAAAGTGAATGCTGCATTATCAAGCACTGGCAGAAAATTTGTATACATTGAATGGGTACCCTATGGCTCATTTATTACCTGGGTAATTATGAAAGGGTGGGTACCCATTGACAGCTTTAATCTAGTTGGTTATGATCAAAATGGTGCCAGTCAGACTTCCAGTGTGCTTCCACAATGGCCATCTTGAAAATCTTGCTATGGCTGCTTCTTCTAAATGGCTTGTCATATAAATAAACATAATGTCTTGTTGGTCCTAAGTAGAAATGTGCAAATGCTTCTCCAAAATTGAAAGTGGTATCAAGATGGGGTTTGCACAAGAACACTTCTTATGGTCTCTTATTTCATCCTGTGATGTCTTGTTCATCCTAGAAATGGTACCAATGTGATATCCATGGCAGATGATTGACAATCTTGTTAATGCTGAAGAATATCAGAGATGGTTTGAAACTCTGGTTAGTAAAAGGAAGAAAATGGTCTCATCTTCAGTTCCTGGATATTCTTTGAATACTATTGATGTTATTCTTTTGGATATTGTCTGAGTATTTTCGGTATTCTGGTGTTGTAATCGGGAAAGGAATTTACCCTTTTATGGTTGTTGCTTTGGTTCAAGTGTCTAAAATGCAGCAAGAGGTGAATTCTGGTTAACACCACCATATTATCAAAATCAAGGTCATCTGGAAGGCAGGCAAAATGGGATAGATTGAGAGAAGTAAGTAGAATAAAAGATTTGAAGATTTGGGATATAATTTAGACAACTTGCTTCATTATATTGCTGGTTGAGAAGTTTTGGGCACACAAAACATTACCCATGAGAAACACTAGACGTTTGGCCTGATGTGTAATACTAAAGTCCTAGATAGACAAGTTGGCATAGATGGTGGTGTTTAAGATATTGATTATTATGATTATAATTTTCTTAATTCAATCAAACTTTGCAACAGCCAGGGCAGAGAGAAAGAATAGAATTGTTTTCTGTTGCATCACCTAGTTGTAGCCAATCCGATTTAAATGAAAAAGATGGTAGTTATGGAAATACGAACTTCTAAGTGTGTTGACAAAAAAATGTTAAATTCCTTCTGTGACATAAAATTGTCTTAAAAATGTTTGGACATGATGTACTGATCAAAAACAAATCTGAGGGTAAGAGCATCAGCCTACATAAAGTTGTGAATTTCACATGGGAATGTGAGGAACAAGAATCTATGAGCATATAAGGTTGTGGTTAGACCAGAGTTTCCTGTTGATATGAAATAACTATGAAACATGTTATTAGGGTCTAGTCAGGATGTTTCTCTACAACAAATGCACATAAAGAAGTATGGTAAAAATTAATGTTGAGGAATATGTCAGACAGTCATTATTTTCTTGTTTGTTTCAACCTTATTTGGTCAATGCACAACCAGGGTTGGCATCATTGCCAACCGTTGTTAGCAGCAAGGTTTTTTGGCTTTACTGTTTCAAAACTGCAGCAAAATGAACCCAACATAGATGTCCTAGTACAGTTGATTAGCATTTTCACCATGTCCAGATGCTGATGTGCAGGTGCATTTCATCATGTTCGTAGCAAGTAGCGGATGGTGTCATGCATAAGCAGATACAACATTAGATAAGAATCTTAAATGAGGCTTACGAGGTCTAATTGATCCCAAATGAAAATGTCTTGGTTCAGACATCCAGTATGACCAACACAGGAGCCATCTTGAAATTTGTGTTAATACTACTTGTCCTGTATGGATCAGATCCCATCAACATGGTGTTTTCACTAAAGACTTCTTTTGAGGCTTGGTTCTAAATGAAAATGGTGTTATTGGGGTGTCTAATATGGCTGCCACAGGAACCATCTTGAAAATCTTGATATTACTACTCCTCCTCAATGACTGGTGATATCAGCATCGGGTTTTCACTACATTTCTTACCAGTCTAGTTGGTCTTAA
The DNA here is from genome assembly GCA_028554795.2 of Sinohyriopsis cumingii. Classification (NCBI taxonomy): domain Eukaryota; kingdom Metazoa; phylum Mollusca; class Bivalvia; order Unionida; family Unionidae; genus Sinohyriopsis; species Sinohyriopsis cumingii. Next base: position 44,140,330 of record CM068834.1, on the reverse strand, counting down.
AATGGTGCCAATATGATATCTAATGTTACTAATGTTACTGGCATAGCTGTCACCATAAATATCTTAGTATAACATCTTCCCCTGAATGAAAAATCATACTGAGGTGATTTTCATCAAAATATTTAATTTGATATCTAGTTGACTCTAAATGAAAGTGGCGCTCAGCAGACATCCATTATGGTTGCAACAATGAATATATTGAAAATCTTGTCACTAATTTTCCAGAATGAATGGTCATAATGGCATAAGGTTTTCCTGATGGTGTTTAGTGTGTTCTAAGTAAAAAATGATGCTAAGCTTTCAACCAATTTGGCAGCTGTAGCAGCTGATTCAAAATCTTGTCACTTAAGAATATCAGAGATGGGTTTGGCACTCAACAGTTAAAGAAAAGAAATAGTCTTGTCTTGATTTAATTGAAATTCTTTTCAGGCAGTGAAGTGTCAGTCCTTTTGAGGGCCTCTTGTTTGTGATTAAAAGACTTAACAATTGATAAGAATATCTACTGAAACTCTATCTTGGTGAATGTTTTAAGACCAGTGAAGGGTTTGTAAAGTTAATGTGATGAAATTTAACAACATTCCTGGCCACAGCTTCAAAAGTATTGGTACCAACAACTTGGCCATTTGTTAAAGGAGAAGTATGAAAGCAGTTGATTAGACCACTTATATTATTTTAAATCTGCACAATAAATGTGAAACAGGTATGTGAAGTTTTATTGTTACACAAGTTGAAGATTAAAGGGAAATAGCTGTAGATATGCATGACTTTTTTATGCTGCATTGTCCAGACTTGTTGAATGAAGATAGTCAATTTAGGTCATGAAGAAAAAAACATAGACAATGCTTTATTAAGATTGTTTATTTCACAAACTATGCCTTAATTAGGCTGTTGATAATGAGACTGTTTTTGCTTGCAGTGGTTTCAAAGAGTCACATATTGCTGTAAGTTTAAATAAAAGACCGGTGTTTATCATTGGATAGACAGTTTCACAAGGAACAAAGCATGGTTAAATAATCAAGAGGATATTCCATCAAGATATTAGTATAAGAAGTTAGCAACAGACTGTACGTCAATACTGTTAGCAACAGACTGTCAGTCAGTACTGAGAAAGATTGTTGCAACCAGTTAATGTTGCCTTTTAGGCAGACCAATTTCTGTTTGTTTATAGTCTGGTACTTTCACCATCTGCATAATCTTCCATCTGAACACACCAACATATTACATGTACAAGCTAGGTTTGCATTGGTTTTATGCTGTGAACTGATCAATCAAAAGAGCCAAATATTATTTGAGAGGTGCTTATTCTTGTGCACTCAGCCATCTGTGTGTTGGCCACTATCACAGTTTCATCTGTTAAGTGTAATTGCACTGATAAACTGTGTTATTGGATGTTAAAAAGCTGTCACTTCAGTACCTATCTTTACTGTAGGATGGATCTGCCATTCTTTGAGGTGCAAGAACAACATATTCTAATGAAAATTTGAATGGAACAAATTAGCAACAACAGTACATGTTTTCTTAAAGTATAGGAGACGAAAAAATGATCACAGTTTTTATACAAACACCAGCTGAAAGGCATAAAGAATAACTGTGTATGTGTAACTTCATTATATGGAAGCAGTCGTTCTTGATTATTTCTGTTAGATGGATAGTGATAAAACTAAAATGACTCAATAGATATGTCAATCTTTTGACAGGATCATCAGCATCAGTCAGGTGAACCATTAGACACATCTGGTGGTGCAGAAACAAAAGAGAGGAAAGTTTTTGGAAAGGAAGATATTGTGGGGAAGGTATGGATATTATTGACTGATACTGTTCAATTGAAAATGCCTTGAGTCGTTAAGTTAATGCATTATTTCTTTTCTTAGATGCACCAAGTCTGTACATATATGGTCTTTGTTCTGACAGATTATTCACTGACTGTGTTGCATGGTTTCTAAACCCAGTATCATGATAAAAGCTCAAATAGTACTGGCAACCAACCCTTTTATATGCATATTCAACAAAACTTTTTAGTTTGTCATCTGGTTTACTCCAGTCTATTTAATGTTCATGGTACTGCAGTATATAGCTGTTGATACATGAATGTGTGATTCCCTTTTGTTAGAGCATGCAGTTTTTACAATCTTGATTTTATTTCCTCTGTAAGTGCCTCGGGATCCCATGAGATGGAATTGGTCACGTGATGAGCCAGTGAATGGTCCAGCATCAAGGAGTCAGTACTTTGTGTTTTTCTAGAGGTTTAAATTTTCGCAATTCCAGTAATTTACAGCTGAACTTTCATGCAAATTTGAAATTAGCACGGGGCAGAAACTTTCTCTACCATTTTAAAGGCATTATACAGTCATAACTATATCGTACCTCATTGCTTCATCGTTTTTGAGTGTCGTCTCTTGCACAGCTTTGCACAATGGCGGAATCATGACAAAGCCAAAGGTATCCTGTTATTACGGGGCATGGACTATTGCAAGAAATATTGCAAAATAGAGCCAAGCAGCATTTAGCTGATAAAGCCAAAGATTTCTCCATCACAGTTGCAGCAAAACGCAATGATTCCCGAAGGGGAACAACTATGCCAAATGATAGCCCTTTAGTGGCATCAAAATCAAGGAGAAATCCTGTATCTACAGATAAGGGGACTACGCCATTACTGACAAGAGTTTGTCACATGACTGAAATCTCGAGATTAATGTGCTCATAAAAGGATTTTTTAGAGAACTTTTTCTACGTAGGCCATGTTTGCTAAGATATGGCATAACCTGGGTTGTGAGAACTGTGCTTCAGCATGTGGAAAAAATGTTTCCCTTGGGGAACATTTCTTTGAAACAAGTGACTCAGAAACTAGTAAACATGTTGGCCTTATTGGCCAGAGATACCAGACTTTGCATGTTATAAATATTGATGATATTACTATTTTTTCTGATAGAGTTGTTGTCAAAAATAGGGACCTTTTGAAGCAAAGTAAACCTAGTCAACATCTATCAGAAATTACTTTTTCTGTGTATCATGATAAAAGACTATGTAGAGTTGAAACCTTACAAGAATACATCAGTAGAACTTCTTCCCTTCAGGGAAATGAGAAAAACATATTGATAACCATACAACCTCCTTTTAGAGGTGTTGCTAAAAGCACCATAGCTAGATGGATCAAGACTGTTATGAAGGAGGCAGGGATTGATACATCCATTTTCAGGGCCCACTGCACTAGAGCTGCATCAAGCACTGCTGCAGCTAAAATGAAACTGTCTTTGCATACTGTTATTAAGACTGTAAGATGGAGTAATGATTGCACTTTCCGCAAGTTCTATCATAAACCTGTATCGGATAGCTTAGATTTCAGCAGTGCTGTGCTTGGGAAGTCCCAGCTACTACAAATTTTGATTAAATCTCAGATGCTTATATATTGTTCTTTATAATTTTATCTAGTATCACAAATATACATTTTACTTTATTTTTTCTTCATTGTTGTGCTTGGATGCATAAACTCTGAAATCTCATGGGATCCCGAGGCACATAAAGGGGAAATAAAATTTCACAATTAAACACGACTTACCAAAGTCGCAGTCTGATTGGGATTTTATGAACCTGTAAGTGTCTGAGGGATCACATGCCCACCCATATGCAAATTAATTATGTTCATGCATATCCCACCCTATTGTTGTTCTCTGAGGCATCAAGCTTAAATATTGCTCTAAAGACTGGCTCATCACGTGACCAATTCCATCTCATGTGATCCCTCAGGCACTTACAGATTCATAACATCCCAATCAACCTGCGATTTTGGTAAGTCTTGTGTAGGTGACGCTGTACACTTTCGTATTTTGCATCATTATCATCATCATCAGTCTCATGACCTAGTGTGGTCGTTGAGGCACTGTGCTGCTGAACATCTGACCAGTTCCCTCCACTTGTCTCGATCATGTGCCAATGCCTGTGTCTCCGTAAAACATTTCCTGGTCCATTCTGTGATGTTGTCAGTCCACTTTTTTCTCTGTCTACCTCTCCTTCTGCCACCCTGGACGCTGCCCTGCAGGACTATTGTGGATAGACTGTTGGCTCTAGTGACATGGCCATACCATTTCAGCTTTCTCTTTTTGACAGTGGTGAGGAGGTCCTCATATTGGCCTACTTCGCGCCTGATGGTGTTACGCACTTCTTCATTTGTGATGTGGTCCATGTAAGAGATGCCAAGGATGGTTCTGTAGCATCTCATTTCAAGTGACTGGATTCTTCGTTGTAATTCTGCTGTCAGGGTCCATGCCTCACATGAGTACAAAAAGACTGAGATGACTAGAGCTTGCAATAGTCTGATTTTAGTTTTCAGACAGATATTCTTGTCTCTCCAGATGGGTCTTAGCTTTGACAAAGCTGCCATTGTTTGTGCTGCTCTTGACAAAATTTCTGCTCTTGATCCCTCTTCAGTGATTATGGAACCAAGATATTTGAACTGGCTCACTGTTTCCAGTTCATGTCCTCTGACTTTAATCTTGGCTGAGATTTGTTTGCCACTATTTGTCATCAGTTTTGTCTTCTCAGCGCTTATCTCCATGTCAAATCTGGAAGATATTTCATCCAGGTTCTTCACTAAGGTGGCTAGCTTGTCTTCACTGCCTGCCAGCCCATCAATGTCGTCTGCAAAGCAGAGGTTGGTGATGTTACGCCCTCCAATGCTGACTGTCCCACAGTGGTTTTCCAGGGCTTCGCTCATGATGCGCTCTAAGTAGATGTTGAAAAGTGTGGGTGACAGGAGACAGCCTTGACGCACTCCCACTGTTGTCTGGAACCAGTCCCCAACAGCACCTTGGGCAATTACTGCACTGGTAGCCTTGGCATACAGCTGCTTGATGGTATTGGTTAGCTTTTGACCCATGTTATACTTCTTCATTGTGGCCCACAGTGCCTCATGCCACACTCTGTCAAAGACCTTTTTGAAATCTATGAACACATGATAGATGTCTTGTTGGTGTTTTGAGTACTTTTCGCACAGAACCCTGAGATTGAATATTTGTTCTGTTGTGCTTCTTCCACTCTGGAACCCAGCCTGTTCTTCAGCGATTATTTCTTCTGACACTGTATTTTGTACAAGGTTAGAATTTTAAAGAAACATAATTTCCCTGGCTTTCCTCACTGGTTATACTGGCTATTTAAAGATAACCTTGTATATCTTAGCTATAATTGAAAGAACCTTTAATTCCCTTTATTTTGGTGTATGATTGATGGGTGTAATATGGGTTATAGAGTATCCATTATGAGAATCTGCTCAAACCCATAGTTTAATGCCTCTCTTGGTCAGTTTTAAAGGCACATACTGTTTAAAGCCCAGTCATCCTGAAAATCCAACGATTGCTTCATCAATGGACACCTCATGATGTGGGTTGTATCCTCTAGTGCATGTGTTGCAAATATGCTCTAATATTGGTCAAATGTGGGCCATCTTGTCATGACCAGGTGTTTTTCGAGGTGGGTTGTTGTTGGTGTCAGTCAAATGAAAATATTTCTGTAGATTTTTAATCTTGCATGCCTAATTTTCAGTTTAATGCAGGAAGGATGGAAAAGTTTGTCCTAATACTAATACATATCTTGGGCTTGTGCTGGAAAAACTCCCATAACAACATGAGCCCCAATCAGAGCTTTTATCTCGTCTGGTGTTGTTGGATACCACGTTTTGTTTGGTGATACCAGTATGCCTTTTTGGGCATATGCATTGGTTTCGTTTGCAATGTCCGAGTACAGTTCTTCTGGAAATAACAAATGAAAAAAATCAATTTCTCTTTTCTCCTTGTCCATGTTTGTTGTAGGTCTGGGATTTGGTTCACTAAAATCATCGATTTGGACAGACCGAAGATGATCGCTCCAATCTGCTATATCGGCAAGAACTGTATCCTCATCACTACCAGCATCCTCTTCTGATGATTCAATCTTGGAAACTTCTATGTCCAAATCTAAATCTCGCAAAATATCCAACTGCTGAGCATATCTTTCCTCTGCTTGCTTAATATTTCTTAGATCAAACCTGAGAAACTCCTCATTTTTGTTCTCATCATTATCAAAAATCACTCTTACGTCTGCCATCATTTTTGATTTCTCATGAACAGACCACATGTAGTGAAACTGCTCTCAAATGGCTTCTGAAGAATTCAAATTTCCACAAAGTAAAGTAAAATCATATCTGATTGGTTTAATAGATGTTTAGTTCTAGGAAAAAAACATTTGTAACCAATCAGAGATGTTGTATCTAACACACAATCACCACGACTGGAGATGGGATCAGCCATTGAATGCAGTACACAAACCATGACTGCAGGCGGGATCGGCCATTGAATGCAGAAACCAGATCATATGTACAGGCGGGATCAGGGCTGAATGAGTTAAGAGTGCAATTTCTAGGGCATCTTATTGAATATTGCCATTTTCATCACAGATACATGTAAATGGGAGGTTATTGACATGTTTGCTTTTTAAGCTGTTGAAAAGAGTTTTAGGGTTTTCATAATACTGTCTGATTATTCAGTGGAATTGTAAGTTTTCCTTGCCTTTTTGAATCATTGACTTGACTCTGTTTCTCCATGATTTATAATTGTTGATATCTTTTAATTAACTGTTCATTGTCTGGTGACCGGGCTCCAGTCATAGAGTACCAGGCACTGGTCAGTTCCTAGGTTACTGGTGAGTGTATGGTGATCATTGACCTGTCAGTTTATCCTAGTGACTGGTCAGAACTGACCACTGGTCATCTCATACTGGTTGCCGATATTTCACCTGTCATTACTTAATGCATAAAGTACTGTACATGTATGTGAAAAATCCATGAATTACAAATATGGATTACATGTTAGAAAATTTATGTATCTTTGACATCTTGTTAGAAAACACAAATAACTTGTATGTAAAAAAAAATTGTTAGTCCTCGTTTGATCTATATCCCATTCCATTGTCAACAAACACGTGTCACTAAACAATTCACTGAGATATTCATTGTTGTCAGTAGTATTGCTTTATAGTTGGTCGCATGCCATGTGTACATGGTCTAGATTTTGGTCAGCTGGAGACATCTATCATCTTGCTGAGGCTACCAAGGGGATGAGGCTGTTAATAGGAAGTGAAAACTAGTGAACAGATTAAAAAGTTTAACAAATATCTTTGCAACCAAATATGAATGGTTTCAAAAGATTTGAAATTTAATTTGCATTTTATTCCACCTTTGGTAACATTTTTCCTGCAAAATAGAAACTTTCAGTGCACAATAAAAGGATTCCAATCACTTTGGAAAATGCAACAATCGATCAGATTCCATTGTTTTTATTTAAGTTTGGTGCTGACTTCGTTGATGAAAGGTGCTTTGTTTTTATTGAAGATAGTAGTTGGCCTGCTTTGATAAAGGGTGTTTGTGTTATTAAAGTCATTGCTAAATGCAAAGGACAAAACAAGTGCAGGTTTGTGGTGGTAACATCAAATAATTGTAGAACATTGATTGAGACTGATATTTTTTTCATTTGCTTAGTATTATTACAGAACAATCAGTGCTTCAGAGGTAATCAGTTTTCTTTAAAGTTTCAGCAAAACTATTTTCTTGGGTACATTTTGTGTATAAAAAAAGAGACCCACCCAAAACAAAAAAGCAGTCATTTGATCAATTGTAGCCATTCCTGTTTATGCCTTTGGAGGTTGATCGATTGTAGATAATCTGGACTATCTGGGTGTATCACAGCATACAGTATATATTGAATATACAAGTTTACATTGCCAAACAATGCCGCTAAGAAATTATCATATGGTATATTTTGTTGCTAATAAGTTAAATAAACAGCAATTTGCGATATTGGCAAAGCCCAGCACCATCCCGGATTTATCCTTTTAAACTACTTGTTGGATTGCCATGACTATCTGCGTGCATCACAGCATACCCAAGCCAGGTGTCTGCATAAGCGGATTATGATGTTAAAATGCACTGTTAAGATGCACTGGTCAATAGGAACAAATGATTTGTTTACATAACAAGAGATCGATTCCAGTGCATTTTGTATCCATGTTAGCAGCTTCCTTTCATTTTGCCTTTGAATTTTTCCACCCCAAACCCAAGATTGAAACTGTCTTTGCATACTATTATTAATACCCAAGATTGTGTATACATGTTTACACTGCCAAAAAATGTCGCAAAAAAATCATTTTATGGTATATTTTGTCGCCATTAGGTTAAAAAAATAGTAATTTGCTACATTTGCGAAGCCCAGCACCATCCCTTGGATTGCCATGCAACTTGCACTCACATTCATTGCATGGTATATTTAGTCTTAGATAAAAATGGTTCTACTCAGACATCCAGTATGAACATCTTTTTAATGCTACTACTCCTGAATTGATGGTTATATCAATATGAAAATGGTTCCAAAGTCTAGTGTCCATTATGGCTACCGTGACAGCCATTTTGAAAATCTTGCTATCACTACTCCTGAACAAAAAGTCATCTTGATATGGGTTTTCATCAGTAGACTTATTATTATGTACAGTTAGTCATAATGGAAATAGCACTGATCTGATATCTAATATAGCGACCACAAATTCTTACTTCTTTTCAATGGGTGGCCATTTCTACATGGGGGTTTTCACCTGAAGACTTCTTAGAATGTCTCCTTGGTCCTAAATTGAAATTGGTGCTGATCTGATGTCCAGTATGGCTGCCACAGCAGTAATCTTAAAAATCTTTTTATTGTTGCTCTTTCAGAATGGATGGTCATATCAACATAGGATTTTAACCATATTCTTCTTTCAAAGTTTGTAAAATGGTGTTTATTTGTCCTTTTTACTGGTCTGACATGTTTTGAAGTTTGAAAAGATCCATCTGCTGTAATATTTTATGTCATATACACAACTCACACTCAGTGCTGGATTTAGGACAAATGAGGCCCTGTGCTAATTAAGTTATGAGTTGAAAAACATTTGAAAAATTCATCATAAAAATTTTTTGTGCCAGGAAGATGGGGCCCTCTGGCCAACGGGGCCCTGTGCTTAAGCACACCTAAGCACACTGTAAAGCGCTTTGCTAAACATCTGGCACCCTTTTTTTTTTGTAAAGGCATAGACTGGTCTGCTAACTAACAAGCTTGTCAATAAATCTGTGAGGCAGAATTCATATTTGAAGAAACCTATCTGTTTTCTTGGGAATAGTCATATACAGTTGCTGTAAATAACAAACAATGAAAGTACTTATATGCAGCAGTCATCTTTTTAAGGATATTCTCAAATTTATATGAGTAGAATTAAAGAGATGATAATAAAAATGGGAAAGGCAACTTTATATTTTTTATTTAAGTTTTTAATGAACCAAAAAGTGTAATCCATATATAGGTGAGCATAAAACGTAATTTGGTGAAATAAAGGCATAATGATTACAACTTGAAAACAAAGTGAATGCTGCATTATCAAGCACTGGCAGAAAATTTGTATACATTGAATGGGTACCCTATGGCTCATTTATTACCTGGGTAATTATGAAAGGGTGGGTACCCATTGACAGCTTTAATCTAGTTGGTTATGATCAAAATGGTGCCAGTCAGACTTCCAGTGTGCTTCCACAATGGCCATCTTGAAAATCTTGCTATGGCTGCTTCTTCTAAATGGCTTGTCATATAAATAAACATAATGTCTTGTTGGTCCTAAGTAGAAATGTGCAAATGCTTCTCCAAAATTGAAAGTGGTATCAAGATGGGGTTTGCACAAGAACACTTCTTATGGTCTCTTATTTCATCCTGTGATGTCTTGTTCATCCTAGAAATGGTACCAATGTGATATCTATGGCAGATGATTGACAATCTTGTTAATGCTGAAGAATATCAGAGATGGTTTGAAACTCTGGTTGGTAAAAGGAAGAAAATGGTCTCATCTTCAGTTCCTGGATATTCCTTGAATACTATTGATGTTATTCTTTTGGATATTGTCTGAGTATTTTCGGTATTCTGGTGTTGTAATCGGGAAAGGAATTTACCCTTTTATGGTTGTTGCTTTGGTTCAAGTGTCTAAAATGCAGCAAGAGGTGAATTCTGGTTAACACCACCATATTATCAAAATCAAGGTCATCTGGAAGGCAGGCAAAATGGGATAGATTGAGAGAAATAAGTAGAATAAAAGATTTGAAGATTTGGGATATAATTTAGACAACTTGCTTCATTATATTGCTGGTTGAGAAGTTTTGGGCACACAAAACATTACCCATGAGAAACACTAGACGTTTGGCCTGATGTGTAATACTAAAGTCCTAGATAGACAAGTTGGCATAGATGGTGGTGTTTAAGATATTGATTATTATGATTATAATTTTCTTAATTCAATCAAACTTTGCAACAGCCAGGGCAGAGAGAAAGAATAGAATTGTTTTCTGTTGCATCACCTAGTTGTAGCCAATCCGATTTAAATGAAAAAGATGGTAGTTATGGAAATACGAACTTCTAAGTGTGTTGACAAAAAAATGTTAAATTCCTTCTGTGACATAAAATTGTCTTAAAAATGTTTGGACATGATGTACTGATCAAAAACAAATCTGAGGGTAAGAGCATCAGCCTACATAAAGTTGTGAATTTCACATGGGAATGTGAGGAACAAGAATCTATGAGCATATAAGGTTGTGGTTAGACCAGAGTTTCCTGTTGATATGAAATAACTATGAAACATGTTATTAGGGTCTAGTCAGGATGTTTCTCTACAACAAATGCACATAAAGAAGTATGGTAAAAATTAATGTTGAGGAATATGTCAGACAGTCATTATTTTCTTGTTCGTTTCAACCTTATTTGGTCAATGCACAACCAGGGTTGGCATCATTGCCAACCGTTGTTAGCAGCAAGGTTTTTTGGCTTTACTGTTTCAAAACTGCAGCAAAATGAACCCAACATAGATGTCCTAGTACAGTTGATTAGCATTTTCACCATGTCCAGATGCTGATGTGCAGGTGCATTTCATCATGTTCGTAGCAAGTAGCGGATGGTGTCATGCATAAGCAGATACAACATTAGATAAGAATCTTAAATGAGGCTTACGAGGTCTAATTGATCCCAAATGAAAATGGCTTGGTTCAGACATCCAGTATGACCAACACAGGAGCCATCTTGAAATTTGTGTTAATACTACTTGTCCTGTATGGATCAGATCCCATCAACATGGTGTTTTCACTAAAGACTTCTTTTGAGGCTTGGTTCTAAATGAAAATGGTGTTATTGGGGTGTCTAATATGGCTGCCACAGGAACCATCTTGAAACTCTTGATATTACTACTCTTCCTCAATGACTGGTTGTTCTTAAAATGGTGCCAATATGATATCTAATGTTACTAATGTTACTGGCATAGCTGTCACCATAAATATCTTAGTATAACATCTTCCCCTGAATGAAAAATCATACTGAGGTGATTTTCATCAAAATATTTAATTTGATATCTAGTTGACTCTAAATGAAAGTGGCGCTCAGCAGACATCCATTATGGTTGCAACAATGAATATATTGAAAATCTTGTCACTAATTTTCCAGAATGAATGGTCATAATGGCATAAGGTTTTCCTGATGGTGTTTAGTGTGTTCTAAGTAAAAAATGATGCTGAGCTTTCAACCAATTTGGCAGCTGTAGCAGCTGATTCAAAGTCTTGTCACTTAAGAATATCAGAGATGGGTTTGGCACTCAACAGTTAAAGAAAAGAAATAGTCTTATCTTGATTTAATTGAAATTCTTTTCAGGCAATGTAGTGTCAGTCCTTTTGAGGGCCTCTTGTTTGTGATTAAAAGACTTAACAAGACATAAGAATATCTACTGAAACTGTATCATGATGAATGTTTTAAGACAACTGAAGGGTTTGCAGAGTTAATGTAATGAAATTGAACAATGTTCCCAGCCACAGCTTCAAAAGTATTCTTACAAACAACTTGGCCATTTATTAAAGGAGCATTATGAAAACAGTTGATTGGTTAAATCAGACCACTTTTATTATTTTTAAATATGCCAAATGATAGCCCTGTAGTGGCATCAAAATCAAGGAGAAATCCTGTATCTACAGATAAGGGGACTACGCCATTACTGACAAGAGTTTGTCACATGACTGAAATCTCGAGATTAATGTGCTCATAAAAGGATTTTTTAGAGAACTTTTTCTACGTAGGCCATGTTTGCTAAGATATGGCATAACCTGGGTTGTGAGAACTGTGCTTCAGCATGTGGAAAAAATGTTTCCCTTGGGGAACATTTCTTTGAAACAAGTGACTCAGAAACTAGTAAACATGTTGGCCTTATTGGCCAGAGATACCAGACTTTGCATGTTATAAATATTGATGATATTACTATTTTTTCTGATAGAGTTGTTGTCAAAAATAGGGACCTTTTGAAGCAAAGTAAACCTAGTCAACATCTATCACAAATTACTTTTTCTGTGTATCATGATAAAAGACTATGTAGAGCTGAAACCTTACAAGAATACATCAGTAGAACTTCTTCCCTTCAGGGAAATGAGAAAAACATATTGATAACCATACAACCTCCTTTTAGAGCTGTTGCTAAAAGCACCATAGCTAGATGGATCAAGACTGTTATGAAGGAGGCAGGGATTGATACATCCATTTTCAGGGCCCACTGCACTAGAGCTGCATCAAGCACTGCTGCAGCTAAAATGAAACTGTCTTTGCATACTGTTATTAAGACTGTAAGATGGAGTAATGATTGCACTTTCCGCAAGTTCTATCATAAACCTGTATCAGATAGCTTAGATTTCAGCAGTGCTGTGCTTGGGAAGTCCCAGCTACTACAGATTTTGATTAAATCTCAGATGCTTATATATTGTTCTTTATAATTTTATCTAGTATCACAAATATACATTTTACTTTATTTTTTCTTCATTGTTGTGCTTGGATGCATAAACTCTGCAATCTCATGGGATCCCGAGGCACATAAAGGGGAAATAAAATTTCACAATTAAACACGACTTACCAAAGTCGCAGTCTGATTGGGATTTTATGAACCTGTAAGTGCCTGAGGGATCACATGCCCACCCATATGCAAATTAATTATGTTCATGCATATCCCACCCTATTGTTGTTCTCTGAGGCATCAAGCTTAAATATTGCTCTAAAGACTGGCTCATCACGTGACCAATTCCATCTCATGTGATCCCTCAGGCACTTACAGATTCATAACATCCCAATCAAACTGCGATTTTGGTAAGTCTTGTTTAGGTGACGCTGTACACTTTCATATTTTGCATCATCATCATCATCATCATCAGTCTCATGACCTAGTGTGGTCGTTGAGGCACTGTGCTGCTGAACATCTGACCAGTTCCCTCCACTTGTCTCGATCATGTGCCAATGCCTGTGTCTCCGTAAAACATTTCCTGGTCCATTCTGTGATGTTGTCAGTCCACTTTTTTCTCTGTCTACCTCTCCTTCTGCCACCCTGGACGCTGCCCTGCAGGACTATTGTGGATAGACTGTTGGCTCTAGTGACATGGCCATACCATTTCAGCTTTCTCTTTATGACGGTGGCGAGGAGGTCCTCATATTGGCCTACTTCGCGCCTGATGGTGTTACGCACTTCTTCATTTGTGATGTGGTCCATGTAAGAGATGTCAAGGATGGTTCTGTAGCATCTCATTTCAAGTGACTGGATTCTTCGTTGTAATTCTGCTGTCAGGGTCCATGCCTCACATGAGTACAAAAAGACTGAGATGACTAGAGCTTGCAATAGTCTGATTTTAGTTTTCAGACAGATATTCTTGTCTCTCCAGATGGGTCTTAGCTTTGATAAAGCTGCCATTGTTTGTGCTGCTCTTGACAAAATTTCTGCTCTTGATCCCTCTTCAGTGATTATGGAACCAAGATATTTGAACTGGCTCACTGTTTCCAGTTCATGTCCTCTGACTTTAATCTTGGCTGAGATTTGTTTGCCACTATTTGTCATCAGTTTTGTCTTCTCAGCGCTTATCTCCATGTCAAATCTGGAAGATATTTCATCCAGGTTCTTCACTAAGGTGGCTAGCTTGTCTTCACTGCCTGCCAGCCCATCAATGTCGTCTGCAAAGCAGAGGTTGGTGATGTTACGCCCTCCAATGCTGACTGTCCCACAGTGGTTTTCCAGGGCTTCGCTCATGATGCGGTCTAAGTAGATGTTGAAAAGCGTGGGTGACAGGAGACAGCCTTGACGCACTCCCACTGTTGTCTGGAACCAGTCCCCAACAGCACCTTGGGCAATTACTGCACTGGTAGCCTTGGCATACAGCTGCTTGATGGTATTGGTTAGCTTTTGACCCATGTTATACTTCTTCATTGTGGCCCACAGTGCCTCATGCCACACTCTGTCAAAGGCCTTTTTGAAATCTATGAACACATGATAGATGTCTTGTTGGTGTTTTGAGTACTTTTCGCACAGAACCCTGAGTTTGAATATTTGTTCTGTTGTGCTTCTTCCACTCTGGAACCCAGCCTGTTCTTCAGCGATTATTTCTTCTGACACTGTATTTTGTACAAGGTTAGAATTTTAAAGAAACATAATTTCCCTGGCTTTCCTCACTGGTTATACTGGCTATTTAAAGATAACCTTGTATATCTTAGCTATAATTGAAAGAACCTTTAATTCCCTTTATTTTGGTGTATGATTGATGGGTGTAATATGGGTTATAGAGTATCCATTATGAGAATCTGCTCAAACCCATAGTTTAATGCCTCTCTTGGTCAGTTTTAAAGGCACATACTGTTTAAAGCCCAGTCATCCTGAAAATCCAACGATTGCTTCATCAATGGACACCTCATGATGTGGGTTGTATCCTCTAGTGCATGTGTTGCAAATATGCTCTAATATTGGTCAGATGTGGGCCATCTTGTCATGACCAGGTGTTTTTCGAGGTGGGTTGTTGTTGGTGTCAGTCAAATGAAAATATTTCTGTAGATTTTTAATCTTGCATGCCTAATTTTCAGTTTAATGCAGGAAGGATGGAAAAGTTTGTCCTAATACTAATACATATCTTGGGCTTGTACTGGAAAAACTCCCATAACAACATGAGCCCCAATCAGAGCTTTTATCTCATCTGGTGTTGTTGGATACCACGTTTTGTTTGGTGATACCAGTATGCCTTTTTGGGCATATGCATTGGTTTCGTTTGCAATGTCCGAGTACAGTTCTTCTGGAAATAACAAATGAAAAAATTCAATTTCTCTTTTCTCCTTGTCCATGTTTGTTGTAGGTCTGGGATTTGGTCCACTAAAATCATCGATTTGGACAGACCAAAGATGATCGCTCCAATCTGCTATATCAGCAAGAAATGTATCCTCATCACTACCAGCATCCTCTTCTGATGATTCAATCTTGGAAACTTCTATGTCCGAATCTAAATCTCGCAAAATATCCAACTGCTGAGCATATCTTTCCTCTGCTTGCTTAATATTTCTTAGATCAAACCTGAGAAACTCCTCATTTTTGTTCTCATCGTTATCAAAAATCACTCTTACATCTGCCATCATTTTTGATTTCTCATGAACAGACCACATGTAGTGAAACTGCTCTCAAATGGCTTCTGAAGAATTCAAATTTCCACAAAGTAAAGTAAAATCATATCTGATTGGTTTAATAGAAGTTTAGTTCTAGGAAAAAAACATTTGTAACCAATCAGAGATGTTGTATCTAACACACATTCACCACGACTGGAGATGGGATCAGCCATTGAATGCAGTACACAAACCATGACTGCAGGCGGGATCGGCCATTGAATGCAGAAACCAGATCATATGTACAGGCGGGATCAGGGCTGAATGAGTTAAGAGTGCAATTTCTAGGGCATCTTATTGAATATTGCCATTTTCATCACAGATGCATGTAAATGGGAGGTTACTGACATATTTGCTTTTTAAGCTGTTGAAAAGAGTTTTAGGGTTTTCATAATACTGTCTGATTATTCAGTGGAATTGTAAGTTTTCCTTGCCTTTTTGAATCATTGACTTGACTCTGTTTCTCCATGATTTATAATTGTTGATATCTTTTAATTAACTGTTCATTGTCTGGTGACTGGGCTCCAGTCATAGAGTACCAGGCACTGGTCAGTTCCTAGGTTACTGGTGAGTGTATGGTGATCATTGACCTGTCAGTTTATCCTAATGACTGGTCAGAACTGACCACTGGTCATCTCATACTGGTTGCCGATATTTCACCTGTCATTACTTAATGCATAAAGTACTGTACATGTATGTGAAAAATCCATGAATTACAAATATGGATTACATGTTAGAAAATTTATGTATCTTTGACATCCTGTTAGAAAACACAAATAACTTGTATGTAAAAAAAAAATTGTTAGTCCTCGTTTGATCTATATCCCATTCCATTGTCAACAAACACGTGTCACTAAACAATTCACTGAGATATTCATTGTTGTCAGTAGTATTGCTTTATAGTTGGTCGCATGCCATGTGTACATGGTCTAGATTTTGGTCAGCTGGAGACATCTATCATCTTGCTGAGGCTACCAAGGGGATGAGGCTGTTAATAGGAAGTGAAAACTAGTGAACAGATTAAAAAGTTTAACAAATATCTTTGCAACCAAATATGAATGGTTTCAAAAGATTTGAAATTTAATTTGCATTTTATTCCACCTTTGGTAACATTTTTTCTGCAAAATAGAAACTTTCAGTGCACAATAAAAGGATTCCAATCACTTTGGAAAATGCAACAATCGATCAGATTCCATTGTTTTTATTTAAGTTTGGTGCTGACTTCGTTGATGAAAGGTGCTTTGTTTTTATTGAAGATAGTAGTCAGCCTGCTTTGATAAAGGGTGTTTGTGTTATTAAAGTCATTGCTAAATGCAAAGGACAAAACAAGTGCAGGTTTGTGGTGGTAACATCAAATAATTGTAGAACATTGATTGAGACCGATATTTTTTTCATTTGCTTAGTATTTTTACAGAACAATCAGTGCTTCAGAGGTAATCAGTTTTCTTTAAAGTTTCAGCAAAACTATTTTCTTGGGTACATTTTGTATATAAAAAGAGACCCACCGAAAACAAAAAAGCAGTCATTTGATCAATTGTAGCCATTCCTGTTTATGCCTTTGGAGGTTGATCGATTGTAGATAATCTGGACTATCTGGGTGTATCACAGCATACAGTATATATTGTATATACAAGTTTACATTGCCAAACAATGCCGCTAAGAAATTATCATATGGTATATTTTGTTGCTAATAAGTTAAATAAACAGCAATTTGCAATACTGGCAAAGCCTAGCACCATCCCTGATTTATCCTTTTAAACTACTTGTTGGATTGCCATGACTATCTGGGTGCATCACAGCATACCCAAGCCAGGTGTCTGCATAAGCGGATTATGATGTTAAAATGCACTGTTAAGATGCACTGGTCAATAGGAACAAATGATTTGTTTACGTAACAAGAGATCGATTCCAGTGCATTTTGTATCCATGTTAGCAGCTTCCTTTCATTTTGCCTTTGAATTTTTCCACCCCAAACCCAAGATTGAAACTGTCTTTGCATACTATTATTAATACCCAAGATTGTGTATACATGTTTACACTGCCAAAAAATGTCGCAAAAAAATCATTATATGGTATATTTTGTCACCATTAGGTTAAAAAAAATAGTAATTTGCTACATTTGCGAAGCCCAGCACCATCCCTTGGATTGCCATGCAACTTGCACTCACATTCATTGCATGGTATATTTAGTCTTAGATAAAAATGATTCTACTCAGACATCCAGTATGAACATCTTTTTAATGCTACTACTCCTGAATTGATGGTTATATCAATATGAAAATGGTTCCAAAGTCTAGTGTCCATTATGGCTACCGTGACAGCCATTTTGAAAATCTTGCTATCACTACTCCTGAACAAAAAGTCATCTTGATATGGGTTTTCATCAGTAGACTTATTATTATGTACAGTTAGTCATAATGGAAATAGCACTGATCTGATGTCTAATATGGCGACCACAAATTCTTACTTCTTTTGAATGGGTGGCCATTTCTACATGGGGGTTTTCACCTGAAGACTTCTTAGAATGTCTCCTTGGTCCTAAATTGAAATTGGTGCTGATCTGATGTCCAGTATGGCTGCCACAGCAGTAATCTTAAAAATCTTTTTATTGCTGCTCTTTCAGAATGGATGGTCATATCAACATAGGATTTTAACCATATTCTTCTTTCAAAGTTTGTAAAATGGTGTTTATTTGTCCTTTTTACTGGTCTGACATGTTTTGAAGTTTGAAAAGATCCATCCGTTTTTTTTTTGTAAAGGCATAGACTGGTCTGCTAACTAACAAGCTTGTCAATAAATCTGTGAGGCAGAATTCATATTTGAAGAAACCTATCTGTTTTCTTGGGAATAGTCATATACAGTTGCTGTAAATAACAAACAATGAAAGTACTTATATGCAGCAGTCATCTTTTTAAGGATATTCTCAAATTTATATGAGTAGAATTAAAGAGATGATAATAAAAATGGGAAAGGCAACTTTATATTTTTTATTTAAGTTTTTAATGAACCAAAAAGTGTAATCCATATATAGGTGAGCATAAAACGTAATTTGGTGAAAAAAAGGCATAATGATTACAACTTGAAAACAAAGTGAATGCTGCATTATCAAGCACTGGCAGAAAATTTGTATACATTGAATGGGTACCCTATGGCTCATTTATTACCTGGGTAATTATGAAAGGGTGGGTACCCATTGACAGCTTTAATCTAGTTGGTTATGATCAAAATGGTGCCAGTCAGACTTCCAGTATGCTTCCACAATGGCCATCTTGAAAATCTTGCTATGGCTGTTTCTTCTAAATGGCTTGTCATATAAATAAACATAATGTCTTGTTGGTCCTAAGTAGAAATGTGCAAATGCTTCTCCAAAATTGAAAGTGGTATCAAGATGGGGTTTGCACAAGAACACTTCTTATGGTCTCTTATTTCATCCTGTGATGTCTTGTTCATCCTAGAAATGGTACCAATGTGATATCCATGGCAGATGATTGACAATCTTGCTAATGCTGAAGAATATCGAGATGGTTTGAAACTCTGGTTGGTAAAAGGAAGAAAATGGTCTCATCTTCAGTTCCTGGATATTCTTTGAATACTATTGATGTTATTCTTTTGGATATTGTCTGAGTATTTTCAGTATTCTGGTGTTGTAATCGGGAAAGGAATTTACCCTTTTATGGTTGTTGCTTTGGTTCAAGTGTCTAAAATGCAGCAAGAGGTGAATTCTGGTTAACACCACCATATTATCAAAATCAAGGTCATCTGGAAGGCAGGCAAAATGGGATAGATTGAGAGAAGTAAGTAGAATAAAAGATTTGAAGATTTGGGATATAATTTAGACAACTTGCTTCATTATATTGCTGGTTGAGAAGTTTTGGGCACACAAAACATTACCCATGAGAAACACTAGACGTTTGGCCTGATGTGTAATACTAAAGTCCTAGATAGACAAGTTGGCATAGATGGTGGTGTTTAAGATATTGATTATTATGATTATAATTTTCTTAATTCAATCAAACTTTGCAACAGCCAGGGCAGAGAGAAAGAATAGAATTGTTTTCTGTTGCATCACCTAGTTGTAGCCAATCCGATTTAAATGAAAAAGATGGTAGTTATGGAAATACGAACTTCTAAGTGTGTTGACAAAAAAATGTTAAATTCCTTCTGTGACAAAATTGTCTTAAAAATGTTTGGACATGATGTACTGATCAAAAACAAATCTGAGGGTAAGAGCATCAGCCTACATAAAGTTGTGAATTTCACATGGGAATGTGAGGAACAAGAATCTATGAGCATATAAGGTTGTGGTTAGACCAGAGTTTCCTGTTGATATGAAATAACTATGAAACATGTTATTAGGGTCTAGTCAGGATGTTTCTCTACAACAAATGCACATAAAGAAGTATGGTAAAAATTAACATTGAGGAATATGTCAGACAGTCATTATTTTCTTGTTCGTTTCAACCTTATTTGGTCAATGCACAACCAGGGTTGGCATCATTGCCAACCGTTGTTAGCAGCAAGGTTTTTTGGCTTTACTGTTTCAAAACTGCAGCAAAATGAACCCAACATAGATGTCCTAGTACAGTTGATTAGCATTTTCACCATGTCCAGATGCTGATGTGCAGGTGCATTTCATCATGTTCGTAGCAAGTAGCGGATGGTGTCATGCATAAGCAGATACAACATTAGATAAGAATCTTAAATGAGGCTTACGAGGTCTAATTGATCCCAAATGAAAATGTCTTGGTTCAGACATCCAGTATGACCAACACAGGAGCCATCTTGAAATTTGTGTTAATACTACTTGTCCTGTATGGATCAGATCCCATCAACATGGTGTTTTCACTAAAGACTTCTTTTGAGGCTTGGTTCTAAATGAAAATGGTGTTATTGGGGTGTCTAATATGGCTGCCACAGGAACCATCTTGAAACTCTTGATATTACTACTCTTCCTCAATGACTGGTTGTTCTTAAAATGGTGCCAATATGATATCTAATGTTACTAATGTTACTGGCATAGCTGTCACCATAAATATCTTAGTATAACATCTTCCCCTGAATGAAAAATCATACTGAGGTGATTTTCATCAAAATATTTAATTTGATATCTAGTTGACTCTAAATGAAAGTGGCGCTCAGCAGACATCCATTATGGTTGCAACAATGAATATATTGAAAATCTTGTCACTAATTTTCCAGAATGAATGGTCATAATGGCATAAGGTTTTCCTGATGGTGTTTAGTGTGTTCTAAGTAAAAAATGATGCTAAGCTTTCAACCAATTTGGCAGCTGTAGCAGCTGATTCAAAGTCTTGTCACTTAAGAATATCAGAGATGGGTTTGGCACTCAACAGTTAAAGAAAAGAAATAGTCTTATCTTGATTTAATTGAAATTCTTTTCAGGCAATGTAGTGTCAGTCCTTTTGAGGGCCTCTTGTTTGTGATTAAAAGACTTAACAAGACATAAGAATATCTACTGAAACTGTATCATGATGAATGTTTTAAGACAACTGAAGGGTTTGCAGAGTTAATGTAATGAAATTGAACAATGTTCCCAGCCACAGCTTCAAAAGTATTCTTACAAACAACTTGGCCATTTATTAAAGGAGCATTATGAAAACAGTTGATTGGTTAAATCAGACCACTTTTATTATTTTTAAATATGCCAAATGATAGCCCTGTAGTGGCATCAAAATCAAGGAGAAATCCTGTATCTACAGATAAGGGGACTACGCCATTACTGACAAGAGTTTGTCACATGACTGAAATCTCGAGATTAATGTGCTCATAAAAGGATTTTTTAGAGAACTTTTTCTACGTAGGCCATGTTTGCTAAGATATGGCATAACCTGGGTTGTGAGAACTGTGCTTCAGCATGTGGAAAAAATGTTTCCCTTGGGGAACATTTCTTTGAAACAAGTGACTCAGAAACTAGTAAACATGTTGGCCTTATTGGCCAGAGATACCAGACTTTGCATGTTATAAATATTGATGATATTACTATTTTTTCTGATAGAGTTGTTGTCAAAAATAGGGACCTTTTGAAGCAAAGTAAACCTAGTCAACATCTATCACAAATTACTTTTTCTGTGTATCATGATAAAAGACTATGTAGAGCTGAAACCTTACAAGAATACATCAGTAGAACTTCTTCCCTTCAGGGAAATGAGAAAAACATATTGATAACCATACAACCTCCTTTTAGAGCTGTTGCTAAAAGCACCATAGCTAGATGGATCAAGACTGTTATGAAGGAGGCAGGGATTGATACATCCATTTTCAGGGCCCACTGCACTAGAGCTGCATCAAGCACTGCTGCAGCTAAAATGAAACTGTCTTTGCATACTGTTATTAAGACTGTAAGATGGAGTAATGATTGCACTTTCCGCAAGTTCTATCATAAACCTGTATCAGATAGCTTAGATTTCAGCAGTGCTGTGCTTGGGAAGTCCCAGCTACTACAGATTTTGATTAAATCTCAGATGCTTATATATTGTTCTTTATAATTTTATCTAGTATCACAAATATACATTTTACTTTATTTTTTCTTCATTGTTGTGCTTGGATGCATAAACTCTGCAATCTCATGGGATCCCGAGGCACATAAAGGGGAAATAAAATTTCACAATTAAACACGACTTACCAAAGTCGCAGTCTGATTGGGATTTTATGAACCTGTAAGTGCCTGAGGGATCACATGCCCACCCATATGCAAATTAATTATGTTCATGCATATCCCACCCTATTGTTGTTCTCTGAGGCATCAAGCTTAAATATTGCTCTAAAGACTGGCTCATCACGTGACCAATTCCATCTCATGTGATCCCTCAGGCACTTACAGATTCATAACATCCCAATCAAACTGCGATTTTGGTAAGTCTTGTTTAGGTGACGCTGTACACTTTCATATTTTGCATCATCATCATCATCATCATCAGTCTCATGACCTAGTGTGGTCGTTGAGGCACTGTGCTGCTGAACATCTGACCAGTTCCCTCCACTTGTCTCGATCATGTGCCAATGCCTGTGTCTCCGTAAAACATTTCCTGGTCCATTCTGTGATGTTGTCAGTCCACTTTTTTCTCTGTCTACCTCTCCTTCTGCCACCCTGGACGCTGCCCTGCAGGACTATTGTGGATAGACTGTTGGCTCTAGTGACATGGCCATACCATTTCAGCTTTCTCTTTATGACGGTGGCGAGGAGGTCCTCATATTGGCCTACTTCGCGCCTGATGGTGTTACGCACTTCTTCATTTGTGATGTGGTCCATGTAAGAGATGCCAAGGATGGTTCTGTAGCATCTCATTTCAAGTGACTGGATTCTTCGTTGTAATTCTGCTGTCAGGGTCCATGCCTCACATGAGTACAAAAAGACTGAGATGACTAGAGCTTGCAATAGTCTGATTTTAGTTTTCAGACAGATATTCTTGTCTCTCCAGATGGGTCTTAGCTTTGACAAAGCTGCCATTGTTTGTGCTGCTCTTGACAAAATTTCTGCTCTTGATCCCTCTTCAGTGATTATGGAACCAAGATATTTGAACTGGCTCACTGTTTCCAGTTCATGTCCTCTGACTTTAATCTTGGCTGAGATTTGTTTGCCACTATTTGTCATCAGTTTTGTCTTCTCAGCGCTTATCTCCATGTCAAATCTGGAAGATATTTCATCCAGGTTCTTCACTAAGGTGGCTAGCTTGTCTTCACTGCCTGCCAGCCCATCAATGTCGTCTGCAAAGCAGAGGTTGGTGATGTTACGCCCTCCAATGCTGACTGTCCCACAGTGGTTTTCCAGGGCTTCGCTCATGATGCGGTCTAAGTAGATGTTGAAAAGCGTGGGTGACAGGAGACAGCCTTGACGCACTCCACTGTTGTCTGGAACCAGTCCCCAACAGCACCTTGGGCAATTACTGCACTGGTAGCCTTGGCATACAGCTGCTTGATGGTATTGGTTAGCTTTTGACCCATGTTATACTTCTTCATTGTGGCCCACAGTGCCTCATGCCACACTCTGTCAAAGGCCTTTTTGAAATCTATGAACACATGATAGATGTCTTGTTGGTGTTTTGAGTACTTTTCGCACAGAACCCTGAGTTTGAATATTTGTTCTGTTGTGCTTCTTCCACTCTGGAACCCAGCCTGTTCTTCAGCGATTATTTCTTCTGACACTGTATTTTGTACAAGGTTAGAATTTTAAAGAAACATAATTTCCCTGGCTTTCCTCACTGGTTATACTGGCTATTTAAAGATAACCTTGTATATCTTAGCTATAATTGAAAGAACCTTTAATTCCCTTTATTTTGGTGTATGATTGATGGGTGTAATATGGGTTATAGAGTATCCATTATGAGAATCTGCTCAAACCCATAGTTTAATGCCTCTCTTGGTCAGTTTTAAAGGCACATACTGTTTAAAGCCCAGTCATCCTGAAAATCCAACGATTGCTTCATCAATGGACACCTCATGATGTGGGTTGTATCCTCTAGTGCATGTGTTGCAAATATGCTCTAATATTGGTCAGATGTGGGCCATCTTGTCATGACCAGGTGTTTTTCGAGGTGGGTTGTTGTTGGTGTCAGTCAAATGAAAATATTTCTGTAGATTTTTAATCTTGCATGCCTAATTTTCAGTTTAATGCAGGAAGGATGGAAAAGTTTGTCCTAATACTAATACATATCTTGGGCTTGTACTGGAAAAACTCCCATAACAACATGAGCCCCAATCAGAGCTTTTATCTCATCTGGTGTTGTTGGATACCACGTTTTGTTTGGTGATACCAGTATGCCTTTTTGGGCATATGCATTGGTTTCGTTTGCAATGTCCGAGTACAGTTCTTCTGGAAATAACAAATGAAAAAATTCAATTTCTCTTTTCTCCTTGTCCATGTTTGTTGTAGGTCTGGGATTTGGTCCACTAAAATCATCGATTTGGACAGACCAAAGATGATCGCTCCAATCTGCTATATCAGCAAGAAATGTATCCTCATCACTACCAGCATCCTCTTCTGATGATTCAATCTTGGAAACTTCTATGTCCGAATCTAAATCTCGCAAAATATCCAACTGCTGAGCATATCTTTCCTCTGCTTGCTTAATATTTCTTAGATCAAACCTGAGAAACTCCTCATTTTTGTTCTCATCGTTATCAAAAATCACTCTTACATCTGCCATCATTTTTGATTTCTCATGAACAGACCACATGTAGTGAAACTGCTCTCAAATGGCTTCTGAAGAATTCAAATTTCCACAAAGTAAAGTAAAATCATATCTGATTGGTTTAATAGAAGTTTAGTTCTAGGAAAAAAACATTTGTAACCAATCAGAGATGTTGTATCTAACACACATTCACCACGACTGGAGATGGGATCAGCCATTGAATGCAGTACACAAACCATGACTGCAGGCGGGATCGGCCACTGAATGCAGAAACCAGATCATATGTACAGGCGGGATCAGGGCTGAATGAGTTAAGAGTGCAATTTCTAGGGCATCTTATTGAATATTGCCATTTTCATCACAGATGCATGTAAATGGGAGGTTACTGACATATTTGCTTTTTAAGCTGTTGAAAAGAGTTTTAGGGTTTTCATAATACTGTCTGATTATTCAGTGGAATTGTAAGTTTTCCTTGCCTTTTTGAATCATTGACTTGACTCTGTTTCTCCATGATTTATAATTGTTGATATCTTTTAATTAACTGTTCATTGTCTGGTGACTGGGCTCCAGTCATAGAGTACCAGGCACTGGTCAGTTCCTAGGTTACTGGTGAGTGTATGGTGATCATTGACCTGTCAGTTTATCCTAATGACTGGTCAGAACTGACCACTGGTCATCTCATACTGGTTGCCGATATTTCACCTGTCATTACTTAATGCATAAAGTACTGTACATGTATGTGAAAAATCCATGAATTACAAATATGGATTACATGTTAGAAAATTTATGTATCTTTGACATCCTGTTAGAAAACACAAATAACTTGTATGTAAAAAAAAATTGTTAGTCCTCGTTTGATCTATATCCCATTCCATTGTCAACAAACACGTGTCACTAAACAATTCACTGAGATATTCATTGTTGTCAGTAGTATTGCTTTATAGTTGGTCGCATGCCATGTGTACATGGTCTAGATTTTGGTCAGCTGGAGACATCTATCATCTTGCTGAGGCTACCAAGGGGATGAGGCTGTTAATAGGAAGTGAAAACTAGTGAACAGATTAAAAAGTTTAACAAATATCTTTGCAACCAAATATGAATGGTTTCAAAAGATTTGAAATTTAATTTGCATTTTATTCCACCTTTGGTAACATTTTTTCTGCAAAATAGAAACTTTCAGTGCACAATAAAAGGATTCCAATCACTTTGGAAAATGCAACAATCGATCAGATTCCATTGTTTTTATTTAAGTTTGGTGCTGACTTCGTTGATGAAAGGTGCTTTGTTTTTATTGAAGATAGTAGTCAGCCTGCTTTGATAAAGGGTGTTTGTGTTATTAAAGTCATTGCTAAATGCAAAGGACAAAACAAGTGCAGGTTTGTGGTGGTAACATCAAATAATTGTAGAACATTGATTGAGACTGATATTTTTTTCATTTGCTTAGTATTTTTACAGAACAATCAGTGCTTCAGAGGTAATCAGTTTTCTTTAAAGTTTCAGCAAAACTATTTTCTTTGGTACATTTTGTGTATAAAAAAAGAGACCCACCCAAAACAAAAAAGCAGTCATTTGATCAATTGTAGCCATTCCTGTTTATGCCTTTGGAGGTTGATCGATTGTAGATAATCTGGACTATCTGGGTGTATCACAGCATACAGTATATATTGTATATACAAGTTTACATTGCCAAACAATGCCGCTAAGAAATTATCATATGGTATATTTTGTTGCTAATAAGTTAAATAAACAGCAATTTGCGATATTGGCAAAGCCCAGCACCATCCCGGATTTATCCTTTTAAACTACTTGTTGGATTGCCATGACTATCTGCGTGCATCACAGCATACCCAAGCCAGGTGTCTGCATAAGCGGATTATGATGTTAAAATGCACTGTTAAGATGCACTGGTCAATAGGAACAAATGATTTGTTTACATAACAAGAGATCGATTCCAGTGCATTTTGTATCCATGTTAGCAGCTTCCTTTCATTTTGCCTTTGAATTTTTCCACCCCAAACCCAAGATTGAAACTGTCTTTGCATACTATTATTAATACCCAAGATTGTGTATACATGTTTACACTGCCAAAAAATGTCGCAAAAAAATCATTTTATGGTATATTTTGTCGCCATTAGGTTAAAAAAATAGTAATTTGCTACATTTGCGAAGCCCAGCACCATCCCTTGGATTGCCATGCAACTTGCACTCACATTCATTGCATGGTATATTTAGTCTTAGATAAAAATGGTTCTACTCAGACATCCAGTATGAACATCTTTTTAATGCTACTACTCCTGAATTGATGGTTATATCAATATGAAAATGGTTCCAAAGTCTAGTGTCCATTATGGCTACCGTGACAGCCATTTTGAAAATCTTGCTATCACTACTCCTGAACAAAAAGTCATCTTGATATGGGTTTTCATCAGTAGACTTATTATTATGTACAGTTAGTCATAATGGAAATAGCACTGATCTGATATCTAATATAGCGACCACAAATTCTTACTTCTTTTCAATGGGTGGCCATTTCTACATGGGGGTTTTCACCTGAAGACTTCTTAGAATGTCTCCTTGGTCCTAAATTGAAATTGGTGCTGATCTGATGTCCAGTATGGCTGCCACAGCAGTAATCTTAAAAATCTTTTTATTGTTGCTCTTTCAGAATGGATGGTCATATCAACATAGGATTTTAACCATATTCTTCTTTCAAAGTTTGTAAAATGGTGTTTATTTGTCCTTTTTACTGGTCTGACATGTTTTGAAGTTTGAAAAGATCCATCTGCTGTAATATTTTATGTCATATACACAACTCACACTCAGTGCTGGATTTAGGACAAATGAGGCCCTGTGCTAATTAAGTTATGAGTTGAAAAACATTTGAAAAATTCATCATAAAAATTTTTTGTGCCAGGAAGATGGGGCCCTCTGGCCAACGGGGCCCTGTGCTTAAGCACACCTAAGCACACTGTAAAGCGCTTTGCTAAACATCTGGCACCCTTTTTTTTTTGTAAAGGCATAGACTGGTCTGCTAACTAACAAGCTTGTCAATAAATCTGTGAGGCAGAATTCATATTTGAAGAAACCTATCTGTTTTCTTGGGAATAGTCATATACAGTTGCTGTAAATAACAAACAATGAAAGTACTTATATGCAGCAGTCATCTTTTTAAGGATATTCTCAAATTTATATGAGTAGAATTAAAGAGATGATAATAAAAATGGGAAAGGCAACTTTATATTTTTTATTTAAGTTTTTAATGAACCAAAAAGTGTAATCCATATATAGGTGAGCATAAAACGTAATTTGGTGAAAAAAAGGCATAATGATTACAACTTGAAAACAAAGTGAATGCTGCATTATCAAGCACTGGCAGAAAATTTGTATACATTGAATGGGTACCCTATGGCTCATTTATTACCTGGGTAATTATGAAAGGGTGGGTACCCATTGACAGCTTTAATCTAGTTGGTTATGATCAAAATGGTGCCAGTCAGACTTCCAGTGTGCTTCCACAATGGCCATCTTGAAAATCTTGCTATAGCTGCTTCTTCTAAATGGCTTGTCATATAAATAAACATAATGTCTTGTTGGTCCTAAGTAGAAATGTGCAAATGCTTCTCCAAAATTGAAAGTGGTATCAAGATGGGGTTTGCACAAGAACACTTCTTATGGTCTCTTATTTCATCCTGTGATGTCTTGTTCATCCTAGAAATGGTACCAATGTGATATCTATGGCAGATGATTGACAATCTTGTTAATGCTGAAGAATATCAGAGATGGTTTGAAACTCTGGTTGGTAAAAGGAAGAAAATGGTCTCATCTTCAGTTCCTGGATATTCCTTGAATACTATTGATGTTATTCTTTTGGATATTGTCTGAGTATTTTCGGTATTCTGGTGTTGTAATCGGGAAAGGAATTTACCCTTTTATGGTTGTTGCTTTGGTTCAAGTGTCTAAAATGCAGCAAGAGGTGAATTCTGGTTAACACCACCATATTATCAAAATCAAGGTCATCTGGAAGGCAGGCAAAATGGGATAGATTGAGAGAAATAAGTAGAATAAAAGATTTGAAGATTTGGGATATAATTTAGACAACTTGCTTCATTATATTGCTGGTTGAGAAGTTTTGGGCACACAAAACATTACCCATGAGAAACACTAGACGTTTGGCCTGATGTGTAATACTAAAGTCCTAGA
Source organism: Sinohyriopsis cumingii (assembly GCA_028554795.2). Lineage (NCBI taxonomy): Eukaryota > Metazoa > Mollusca > Bivalvia > Unionida > Unionidae > Sinohyriopsis > Sinohyriopsis cumingii. Next base: position 44,111,469 of record CM068834.1, on the reverse strand, counting down.
TAGACAAGTTGGCATAGATGGTGGTGTTTAAGATATTGATTATTATGATTATAATTTTCTTAATTCAATCAAACTTTGCAACAGCCAGGGCAGAGAGAAAGAATAGAATTGTTTTCTGTTGCATCACCTAGTTGTAGCCAATCCGATTTAAATGAAAAAGATGGTAGTTATGGAAATACGAACTTCTAAGTGTGTTGACAAAAAAATGTTAAATTCCTTCTGTGACATAAAATTGTCTTAAAAATGTTTGGACATGATGTACTGATCAAAAACAAATCTGAGGGTAAGAGCATCAGCCTACATAAAGTTGTGAATTTCACATGGGAATGTGAGGAACAAGAATCTATGAGCATATAAGGTTGTGGTTAGACCAGAGTTTCCTGTTGATATGAAATAACTATGAAACATGTTATTAGGGTCTAGTCAGGATGTTTCTCTACAACAAATGCACATAAAGAAGTATGGTAAAAATTAATGTTGAGGAATATGTCAGACAGTCATTATTTTCTTGTTCGTTTCAACCTTATTTGGTCAATGCACAACCAGGGTTGGCATCATTGCCAACCGTTGTTAGCAGCAAGGTTTTTTGGCTTTACTGTTTCAAAACTGCAGCAAAATGAACCCAAGATAGATGTCCTAGTACAGTTGATTAGCATTTTCACCATGTCCAGATGCTGATGTGCAGGTGCATTTCATCATGTTCATAGCAAGTAGCGGATGGTGTCATGCATAAGCAGATACAACATTAGATAAGAATCTTAAATGAGGCTTACGAGGTCTAATTGATCCCAAATGAAAATGTCTTGGTTCAGACATCCAGTATGACCAACACAGGAGCCATCTTGAAATTTGTGTTAATACTACTTGTCCTGTATGGATCAGATCCCATCAACATGGTGTTTTCACTAAAGACTTCTTTTGAGGCTTGGTTCTAAATGAAAATGGTGTTATTGGGGTGTCTAATATGGCTGCCACAGGAACCATCTTGAAACTCTTGATATTACTACTCTTCCTCAATGACTGGTTGTTCTTAAAATGGTGCCAATATGATATCTAATGTTACTAATGTTACTGGCATAGCTGTCACCATAAATATCTTAGTATAACATCTTCCCCTGAATGAAAAATCATACTGAGGTGATTTTCATCAAAATATTTAATTTGATATCTAGTTGACTCTAAATGAAAGTGGCGCTCAGCAGACATCCATTATGGTTGCAACAATGAATATATTGAAAATCTTGTCACTAATTTTCCAGAATGAATGGTCATAATGGCATAAGGTTTTCCTGATGGTGTTTAGTGTGTTCTAAGTAAAAAATGATGCTGAGCTTTCAACCAATTTGGCAGCTGTAGCAGCTGATTCAAAGTCTTGTCACTTAAGAATATCAGAGATGGGTTTGGCACTCAACAGTTAAAGAAAAGAAATAGTCTTATCTTGATTTAATTGAAATTCTTTTCAGGCAATGTAGTGTCAGTCCTTTTGAGGGCCTCTTGTTTGTGATTAAAAGACTTAACAAGACATAAGAATATCTACTGAAACTGTATCATGATGAATGTTTTAAGACAACTGAAGGGTTTGCAGAGTTAATGTAATGAAATTGAACAATGTTCCCAGCCACAGCTTCAAAAGTATTCTTACAAACAACTTGGCCATTTATTAAAGGAGCATTATGAAAACAGTTGATTGGTTAAATCAGACCACTTTTATTATTTTTAAATATGCCAAATGATAGCCCTGTAGTGGCATCAAAATCAAGGAGAAATCCTGTATCTACAGATAAGGGGACTACGCCATTACTGACAAGAGTTTGTCACATGACTGAAATCTCGAGATTAATGTGCTCATAAAAGGATTTTTTAGAGAACTTTTTCTACGTAGGCCATGTTTGCTAAGATATGGCATAACCTGGGTTGTGAGAACTGTGCTTCAGCATGTGGAAAAAATGTTTCCCTTGGGGAACATTTCTTTGAAACAAGTGACTCAGAAACTAGTAAACATGTTGGCCTTATTGGCCAGAGATACCAGACTTTGCATGTTATAAATATTGATGATATTACTATTTTTTCTGATAGAGTTGTTGTCAAAAATAGGGACCTTTTGAAGCAAAGTAAACCTAGTCAACATCTATCACAAATTACTTTTTCTGTGTATCATGATAAAAGACTATGTAGAGCTGAAACCTTACAAGAATACATCAGTAGAACTTCTTCCCTTCAGGGAAATGAGAAAAACATATTGATAACCATACAACCTCCTTTTAGAGCTGTTGCTAAAAGCACCATAGCTAGATGGATCAAGACTGTTATGAAGGAGGCAGGGATTGATACATCCATTTTCAGGGCCCACTGCACTAGAGCTGCATCAAGCACTGCTGCAGCTAAAATGAAACTGTCTTTGCATACTGTTATTAAGACTGTAAGATGGAGTAATGATTGCACTTTCCGCAAGTTCTATCATAAACCTGTATCAGATAGCTTAGATTTCAGCAGTGCTGTGCTTGGGAAGTCCCAGCTACTACAGATTTTGATTAAATCTCAGATGCTTATATATTGTTCTTTATAATTTTATCTAGTATCACAAATATACATTTTACTTTATTTTTTCTTCATTGTTGTGCTTGGATGCATAAACTCTGCAATCTCATGGGATCCCGAGGCACATAAAGGGGAAATAAAATTTCACAATTAAACACGACTTACCAAAGTCGCAGTCTGATTGGGATTTTATGAACCTGTAAGTGCCTGAGGGATCACATGCCCACCCATATGCAAATTAATTATGTTCATGCATATCCCACCCTATTGTTGTTCTCTGAGGCATCAAGCTTAAATATTGCTCTAAAGACTGGCTCATCACGTGACCAATTCCATCTCATGTGATCCCTCAGGCACTTACAGATTCATAACATCCCAATCAAACTGCGATTTTGGTAAGTCTTGTTTAGGTGACGCTGTACACTTTCATATTTTGCATCATCATCATCATCATCATCAGTCTCATGACCTAGTGTGGTCGTTGAGGCACTGTGCTGCTGAACATCTGACCAGTTCCCTCCACTTGTCTCGATCATGTGCCAATGCCTGTGTCTCCGTAAAACATTTCCTGGTCCATTCTGTGATGTTGTCAGTCCACTTTTTTCTCTGTCTACCTCTCCTTCTGCCACCCTGGACGCTGCCCTGCAGGACTATTGTGGATAGACTGTTGGTTCTAGTGACATGGCCATACCATTTCAGCTTTCTCTTTATGACGGTGGCGAGGAGGTCCTCATATTGGCCTACTTCGCGCCTGATGGTGTTACGCACTTCTTCATTTGTGATGTGGTCCATGTAAGAGATGCCAAGGATGGTTCTGTAGCATCTCATTTCAAGTGACTGGATTCTTCGTTGTAATTCTGCTGTCAGGGTCCATGCCTCACATGAGTACAAAAAGACTGAGATGACTAGAGCTTGCAATAGTCTGATTTTAGTTTTCAGACAGATATTCTTGTCTCTCCAGATGGGTCTTAGCTTTGACAAAGCTGCCATTGTTTGTGCTGCTCTTGACAAAATTTCTGCTCTTGATCCCTCTTCAGTGATTATGGAACCAAGATATTTGAACTGGCTCACTGTTTCCAGTTCATGTCCTCTGACTTTAATCTTGGCTGAGATTTGTTTGCCACTATTTGTCATCAGTTTTGTCTTCTCAGCGCTTATCTCCATGTCAAATCTGGAAGATATTTCATCCAGGTTCTTCACTAAGGTGGCTAGCTTGTCTTCACTGCCTGCCAGCCCATCAATGTCGTCTGCAAAGCAGAGGTTGGTGATGTTACGCCCTCCAATGCTGACTGTCCCACAGTGGTTTTCCAGGGCTTCGCTCATGATGCGGTCTAAGTAGATGTTGAAAAGCGTGGGTGACAGGAGACAGCCTTGACGCACTCCCACTGTTGTCTGGAACCAGTCCCCAACAGCACCTTGGGCAATTACTGCACTGGTAGCCTTGGCATACAGCTGCTTGATGGTATTGGTTAGCTTTTGACCCATGTTATACTTCTTCATTGTGGCCCACAGTGCCTCATGCCACACTCTGTCAAAGGCCTTTTTGAAATCTATGAACACATGATAGATGTCTTGTTGGTGTTTTGAGTACTTTTCGCACAGAACCCTGAGTTTGAATATTTGTTCTGTTGTGCTTCTTCCACTCTGGAACCCAGCCTGTTCTTCAGCGATTATTTCTTCTGACACTGTATTTTGTACAAGGTTAGAATTTTAAAGAAACATAATTTCCCTGGCTTTCCTCACTGGTTATACTGGCTATTTAAAGATAACCTTGTATATCTTAGCTATAATTGAAAGAACCTTTAATTCCCTTTATTTTGGTGTATGATTGATGGGTGTAATATGGGTTATAGAGTATCCATTATGAGAATCTGCTCAAACCCATAGTTTAATGCCTCTCTTGGTCAGTTTTAAAGGCACATACTGTTTAAAGCCCAGTCATCCTGAAAATCCAACGATTGCTTCATCAATGGACACCTCATGATGTGGGTTGTATCCTCTAGTGCATGTGTTGCAAATATGCTCTAATATTGGTCAGATGTGGGCCATCTTGTCATGACCAGGTGTTTTTCGAGGTGGGTTGTTGTTGGTGTCAGTCAAATGAAAATATTTCTGTAGATTTTTAATCTTGCATGCCTAATTTTCAGTTTAATGCAGGAAGGATGGAAAAGTTTGTCCTAATACTAATACATATCTTGGGCTTGTACTGGAAAAACTCCCATAACAACATGAGCCCCAATCAGAGCTTTTATCTCATCTGGTGTTGTTGGATACCACGTTTTGTTTGGTGATACCAGTATGCCTTTTTGGGCATATGCATTGGTTTCGTTTGCAATGTCCGAGTACAGTTCTTCTGGAAATAACAAATGAAAAAATTCAATTTCTCTTTTCTCCTTGTCCATGTTTGTTGTAGGTCTGGGATTTGGTCCACTAAAATCATCGATTTGGACAGACCAAAGATGATCGCTCCAATCTGCTATATCAGCAAGAAATGTATCCTCATCACTACCAGCATCCTCTTCTGATGATTCAATCTTGGAAACTTCTATGTCCGAATCTAAATCTCGCAAAATATCCAACTGCTGAGCATATCTTTCCTCTGCTTGCTTAATATTTCTTAGATCAAACCTGAGAAACTCCTCATTTTTGTTCTCATCGTTATCAAAAATCACTCTTACATCTGCCATCATTTTTGATTTCTCATGAACAGACCACATGTAGTGAAACTGCTCTCAAATGGCTTCTGAAGAATTCAAATTTCCACAAAGTAAAGTAAAATCATATCTGATTGGTTTAATAGAAGTTTAGTTCTAGGAAAAAAACATTTGTAACCAATCAGAGATGTTGTATCTAACACACATTCACCACGACTGGAGATGGGATCAGCCATTGAATGCAGTACACAAACCATGACTGCAGGCGGGATCGGCCACTGAATGCAGAAACCAGATCATATGTACAGGCGGGATCAGGGCTGAATGAGTTAAGAGTGCAATTTCTAGGGCATCTTATTGAATATTGCCATTTTCATCACAGATGCATGTAAATGGGAGGTTACTGACATATTTGCTTTTTAAGCTGTTGAAAAGAGTTTTAGGGTTTTCATAATACTGTCTGATTATTCAGTGGAATTGTAAGTTTTCCTTGCCTTTTTGAATCATTGACTTGACTCTGTTTCTCCATGATTTATAATTGTTGATATCTTTTAATTAACTGTTCATTGTCTGGTGACTGGGCTCCAGTCATAGAGTACCAGGCACTGGTCAGTTCCTAGGTTACTGGTGAGTGTATGGTGATCATTGACCTGTCAGTTTATCCTAATGACTGGTCAGAACTGACCACTGGTCATCTCATACTGGTTGCCGATATTTCACCTGTCATTACTTAATGCATAAAGTACTGTACATGTATGTGAAAAATCCATGAATTACAAATATGGATTACATGTTAGAAAATTTATGTATCTTTGACATCCTGTTAGAAAACACAAATAACTTGTATGTAAAAAAAAAATTGTTAGTCCTCGTTTGATCTATATCCCATTCCATTGTCAACAAACACGTGTCACTAAACAATTCACTGAGATATTCATTGTTGTCAGTAGTATTGCTTTATAGTTGGTCGCATGCCATGTGTACATGGTCTAGATTTTGGTCAGCTGGAGACATCTATCATCTTGCTGAGGCTACCAAGGGGATGAGGCTGTTAATAGGAAGTGAAAACTAGTGAACAGATTAAAAAGTTTAACAAATATCTTTGCAACCAAATATGAATGGTTTCAAAAGATTTGAAATTTAATTTGCATTTTATTCCACCTTTGGTAACATTTTTCCTGCAAAATAGAAACTTTCAGTGCACAATAAAAGGATTCCAATCACTTTGGAAAATGCAACAATCGATCAGATTCCATTGTTTTTATTTAAGTTTGGTGCTGACTTCGTTGATGAAAGGTGCTTTGTTTTTATTGAAGATAGTAGTCAGCCTGCTTTGATAAAGGGTGTTTGTGTTGTTAAAGTCATTGCTAAATGCAAAGGACAAAACAAGTGCAGGTTTGTGGTGGTAACATCAAATAATTGTAGAACATTGATTGAGACCGATATTTTTTTCATTTGCTTAGTATTTTTACAGAACAATCAGTGCTTCAGAGGTAATCAGTTTTCTTTAAAGTTTCAGCAAAACTATTTTCTTGGGTACATTTTGTATATAAAAAGAGACCCACCGAAAACAAAAAAGCAGTCATTTGATCAATTGTAGCCATTCCTGTTTATGCCTTTGGAGGTTGATCGATTGTAGATAATCTGGACTATCTGGGTGTATCACAGCATACAGTATATATTGTATATACAAGTTTACATTGCCAAACAATGCCGCTAAGAAATTATCATATGGTATATTTTGTTGCTAATAAGTTAAATAAACAGCAATTTGCAATACTGGCAAAGCCCAGCACCATCCCTGATTTATCCTTTTAAACTACTTGTTGGATTGCCATGACTATCTGGGTGCATCACAGCATACCCAAGCCAGGTGTCTGCATAAGCGGATTATGATGTTAAAATGCACTGTTAAGATGCACTGGTCAATAGGAACAAATGATTTGTTTACGTAACAAGAGATCGATTCCAGTGCATTTTGTATCCATGTTAGCAGCTTCCTTTCATTTTGCCTTTGAATTTTTCCACCCCAAACCCAAGATTGAAACTGTCTTTGCATACTATTATTAATACCCAAGATTGTGTATACATGTTTACACTGCCAAAAAATGTCGCAAAAAAATCATTATATGGTATATTTTGTCACCATTAGGTTAAAAAAAATAGTAATTTGCTACATTTGCGAAGCCCAGCACCATCCCTTGGATTGCCATGCAACTTGCACTCACATTCATTGCATGGTATATTTAGTCTTAGATAAAAATGATTCTACTCAGACATCCAGTATGAACATCTTTTTAATGCTACTACTCCTGAATTGATGGTTATATCAATATGAAAATGGTTCCAAAGTCTAGTGTCCATTATGGCTACCGTGACAGCCATTTTGAAAATCTTGCTATCACTACTCCTGAACAAAAAGTCATCTTGATATGGGTTTTCATCAGTAGACTTATTATTATGTACAGTTAGTCATAATGGAAATAGCACTGATCTGATGTCTAATATGGCGACCACAAATTCTTACTTCTTTTGAATGGGTGGCCATTTCTACATGGGGGTTTTCACCTGAAGACTTCTTAGAATGTCTCCTTGGTCCTAAATTGAAATTGGTGCTGATCTGATGTCCAGTATGGCTGCCACAGCAGTAATCTTAAAAATCTTTTTATTGCTGCTCTTTCAGAATGGATGGTCATATCAACATAGGATTTTAACCATATTCTTCTTTCAAAGTTTGTAAAATGGTGTTTATTTGTCCTTTTTACTGGTCTGACATGTTTTGAAGTTTGAAAAGATCCATCCGTTTTTTTTTTGTAAAGGCATAGACTGGTCTGCTAACTAACAAGCTTGTCAATAAATCTGTGAGGCAGAATTCATATTTGAAGAAACCTATCTGTTTTCTTGGGAATAGTCATATACAGTTGCTGTAAATAACAAACAATGAAAGTACTTATATGCAGCAGTCATCTTTTTAAGGATATTCTCAAATTTATATGAGTAGAATTAAAGAGATGATAATAAAAATGGGAAAGGCAACTTTATATTTTTTATTTAAGTTTTTAATGAACCAAAAAGTGTAATCCATATATAGGTGAGCATAAAACGTAATTTGGTGAAAAAAAGGCATAATGATTACAACTTGAAAACAAAGTGAATGCTGCATTATCAAGCACTGGCAGAAAATTTGTATACATTGAATGGGTACCCTATGGCTCATTTATTACCTGGGTAATTATGAAAGGGTGGGTACCCATTGACAGCTTTAATCTAGTTGGTTATGATCAAAATGGTGCCAGTCAGACTTCCAGTATGCTTCCACAATGGCCATCTTGAAAATCTTGCTATGGCTGTTTCTTCTAAATGGCTTGTCATATAAATAAACATAATGTCTTGTTGGTCCTAAGTAGAAATGTGCAAATGCTTCTCCAAAATTGAAAGTGGTATCAAGATGGGGTTTGCACAAGAACACTTCTTATGGTCTCTTATTTCATCCTGTGATGTCTTGTTCATCCTAGAAATGGTACCAATGTGATATCCATGGCAGATGATTGACAATCTTGCTAATGCTGAAGAATATCGAGATGGTTTGAAACTCTGGTTGGTAAAAGGAAGAAAATGGTCTCATCTTCAGTTCCTGGATATTCTTTGAATACTATTGATGTTATTCTTTTGGATATTGTCTGAGTATTTTCAGTATTCTGGTGTTGTAATCGGGATAGGAATTTACCCTTTTATGGTTGTTGCTTTGGTTCAAGTGTCTAAAATGCAGCAAGAGGTGAATTCTGGTTAACACCACCATATTATCAAAATCAAGGTCATCTGGAAGGCAGGCAAAATGGGATAGATAGAGAAGTAAGTAGAATAAAAGATTTGAAGATTTGGGATATAATTTAGACAACTTGCTTCATTATATTGCTGGTTGAGAAGTTTTGGGCACACAAAACATTACCCATGAGAAACACTAGACGTTTGGCCTGATGTGTAATACTAAAGTCCTAGATAGACAAGTTGGCATAGATGGTGGTGTTTAAGATATTGATTATTATGATTATAATTTTCTTAATTCAATCAAACTTTGCAACAGCCAGGGCAGAGAGAAAGAATAGAATTGTTTTCTGTTGCATCACCTAGTTGTAGCCAATCCGATTTAAATGAAAAAGATGGTAGTTATGGAAATACGAACTTCTAAGTGTGTTGACAAAAAAATGTTAAATTCCTTCTGTGACAAAATTGTCTTAAAAATGTTTGGACATGATGTACTGATCAAAAACAAATCTGAGGGTAAGAGCATCAGCCTACATAAAGTTGTGAATTTCACATGGGAATGTGAGGAACAAGAATCTATGAGCATATAAGGTTGTGGTTAGACCAGAGTTTCCTGTTGATATGAAATAACTATGAAACATGTTATTAGGGTCTAGTCAGGATGTTTCTCTACAACAAATGCACATAAAGAAGTATGGTAAAAATTAACATTGAGGAATATGTCAGACAGTCATTATTTTCTTGTTCGTTTCAACCTTATTTGGTCAATGCACAACCAGGGTTGGCATCATTGCCAACCGTTGTTAGCAGCAAGGTTTTTTGGCTTTACTGTTTCAAAACTGCAGCAAAATGAACCCAACATAGATGTCCTAGTACAGTTGATTAGCATTTTCACCATGTCCAGATGCTGATGTGCAGGTGCATTTCATCATGTTCGTAGCAAGTAGCGGATGGTGTCATGCATAAGCAGATACAACATTAGATAAGAATCTTAAATGAGGCTTACGAGGTCTAATTGATCCCAAATGAAAATGTCTTGGTTCAGACATCCAGTATGACCAACACAGGAGCCATCTTGAAATTTGTGTTAATACTACTTGTCCTGTATGGATCAGATCCCATCAACATGGTGTTTTCACTAAAGACTTCTTTTGAGGCTTGGTTCTAAATGAAAATGGTGTTATTGGGGTGTCTAATATGGCTGCCACAGGAACCATCTTGAAACTCTTGATATTACTACTCCTCCTCAATGACTGGTTGTTCTTAAAATGGTGCCAATATGATATCTAATGTTACTAATGTTACTGGCATAGCTGTCACCATAAATATCTTAGTATAACATCTTGCCCTGAATGAAAAATCATACTGAGGTGATTTTCATCAAAATATTTAATTTGATATCTAGTTGACTCTAAATGAAAGTGGCGCTCAGCAGACATCCATTATGGTTGCAACAATGAATATATTGAAAATCTTGTTACTAATTTTCCAGAATGAATGGTCATAATGGCATAAGGTTTTCCTGATGGTGTTTAGTGTGTTCTAAGTAAAAATGATGCTGAGCTTTCAACCAATTTTCCAGCTGTAGCAGCTGATTCAAAGTCTTGTCACTTAAGAATATCAGAGATGGGTTTGGCACTCAACAGTTAAAGAAAAGAAGTAGTCTTGTCTTGATTTAATTGAAATTCTTTTCAGGCAGTGAAGTGTCAGTCCTTTTGAGAGCCTCTTGTTTGTGATTAAAAGACTTAACAATTGATAAGAATATCTACTGAAACTCTATCTTGGTGAATGTTTTAAGACCAGTGAAGGGTTTGTAAAGTTAATGTGATGAAATTTAACAACATTCCTGGCCACAGCTTCAAAAGTATTGGTACCAACAACTTGGCCATTTGTTAAAGGAGCAGTATGAAAGCAGTTGATTAGACCACTTATATTATTTTAAATCTGCACAATAAATATGAAACAGGTATGTGAAGTTTTATTGTTACACAAGTTGAAGATTAAAGGGAAATAGCTGTTGATATGCATGACTTTTTATGCTGCATTGTTCAAACTTGTTGAATGAAGATAGTCAATTTAGGTCATGAAGAAAAAAACATAGACAATGCTTTATTAAGATTGTTTATTTCACAAACTATGCCTTAATTAGGCTGTTGATAATGAGACTGTTTTTGCTTGCAGTGGTTTCAAAGAGTCACATATTGCTGTAAGTTTAAATAAAAGACCGGTGTTCATCATTGAATAGACAGTTTCACAAGGAACAAAGCATAGTTTAATTATCAGGAGGATATTCCATCAAGATATTAGTATAAGCAGTTAGCAACAGACTGTCAGTCAGTACTGAGAAAGATTGTTGCAACCAGTTAATGTTGCCTTTTAGGAAGACCAATTTCTGTTTATTTATAGTCTGGTACTTTCACCATCTGCATAATCTTCCGTCTGAACACACCAACATATTACATGTACAAGCTAGGTTTGCATTGGTTGTATGCTGTGAACTGATCAATCAAAAGAGCCAAATATTATTTGAGAGGTGCTTATTCTTGTGCACTTAGCCATCTGTGTGTTGGCCACTATCACAGTTTCATCTGTTAAGTGTAATTGCACTGATAAACTGTGTTATTGGATGTTAAAAAGCTGTCACTTCAGTACCTATCTTTACTGTAGGATGGATCTGCCATTCTTTGAGGTGCAAGAACAACATATTCTAATGAAAATTTGAATGGAACAAATTAGCAACAACAGTACATGTTTTCTTAAAGTATAGGAGACGAAAAAATGATCACAGTTTTTATACAAACACCAGCTGAAAGGCAAAAAGAATAACTGTGTATGTGTAACTTCATTATATGGAAGCAGTCGTTCTTGATTATTTCTGTTAGATGGATAGTGATAAAACTAAAATGACTTAATAGATATGTCAATCTTTTGACAGGATCATCAGCAGCTGCAGTCAGGTGAACCATTAGACACATCTGGTAGTGCAGAAACAAAAGAGAGGAAAGTTTTTGGAAAGGAAGATATTGTGGGGAAGGTATGGATATTATTGATTGATACTGTTCAATTGAAAATGCCTTGAGTCGTTAAGTTAATGCATTATTTCTTTTCTTAGATGCACCAAGTCTATACACATATGGTCTTTGTCCTGACAGATTATACACTGACTGTGTTGCATGGTTTCCAAACTCCATATCATGATAAAAGCTCAAATAGTACTGACAACCAACCCATTTATATGCATATTCAACAAAACTTTTTAGTTTGTCATCTGGTTTACTCCAGTCTATTTAATGTTCATGGTACTGCAGTATATAGCTGTTGATACATGAATGTGTGATTCCCTTTTGTTAGAGCATGCAGTTTTTACAATCTTGATTTTATTTCCTCTGTAAGTGCCTCGGGATCCCATGAGATGGAATTGGTCACGTGATGAGCCAGTGAATGGTCCAGCATCAAGGAGTCAGTACTTTGTGTTTTTCTAGAGGTTTAAATTTTTGCGATTCCAGTAATTTACAGCTGAACTTTCATGTAAATTTGAAATTAGCGTGGGGCAGAAACTTTCTCTACCATTTTAAAGGCATTATACAGTCATAACTATATCGTACCTCATTGCTTCATCGTTTTTGAGTGTCGTCTCTTGCACAACTTTGCACAATGGCGGAATCGTGACAAAGCCAAAGGTATCCTGCTATTACGGGGCATGGACTATTGCAAGAAATATTGCAAAATAGAGCCAAGCAGCATTTAGCTGATAAAGCCAAAGATTTCTCCATCACAGTTGCAACAAAACGCAATGATTCCCGAAGGGGAACAACTATGCCAAATGATAGCCCTGTAGTGGCATCAAAATCAAGGAGAAATCCTGTATCTACAGATAAGGGGACTATACGATGTTACTGACAAGAGTTTGTCACATGACTGAAATCTCAAGATTAATGTGCTCATAAAAGGATTTTTTAGAGGACTTTTTCTACGTAGGTCATGTTTGCCAAGATATGGCATAACCTGGGATGTGAGAACTGTGCTTCAGCATGTGGAAAAAATGTTTCCCTTGGGGAACATTTCTTTGAAACAAGTGACTCAGAAACTAGTGAACATGTTGGTCTTACTTATTGGCCAGAGATGCCAGACTTTGCATGTTATAAATAACAACAACAAATACCCAGGATGTATCAATGTGACTGATGTTATGTGACTGAAAAATGTGACTGAAAAATGTTAGAGAAGAGGGCTTTTGTTAAACTTAAAAAATTGTTGCACTGGACCGTTATTATGGGACGAACCATGGCAGGTCAAGGATAATACAACAATCATCATTTATGGACTTTATTCGCGAAAGTAACTGTAGACATGTACACTAGTCGAAGTGACTGCTATGCACAAATAATTTATCAATTTCTTTTGTGCCTATTCTCATCCTTACTACTAATCCACACGAATTTAGCTGATTTGTGACCAAAAATTTAACTGCATATACATTTTTCATACAGTTTTCTGTAATAATGGCATGTAATATATATTTTTTTGGTGCTTAGATTATGCTTTTTGCCACTTATATTAGTAATAATTACACTTTCAGCTCATTTTGGGGTTGGAACATGTGAACCTACAGCTTCACATTTAATACAATTTCCTTTTGATTGTATACTCAGGTAACCAATCGTTAGGAATGATGGGTACAAATTAGAAATTTACAAAAAAATTTGACATCTCTACTTCTGGAACAGTCCTCAGGGAGATTTCTCTAAAACTTTTAGGATACATTTTTCCAAAATATATACATTTACAATATATTATAAAGAAATTCAAAATCTGGTTTCCAATTTTTATATTTTAAAAAAAAAATATATTGGGGGTCAAATTTTTGATTCTGAAATGCATATGTATCATGTGTATTACATCAAAATATTTGAAGCGTCTTATACATACCCTTTACTGGAGTCGGAATTTCCTCTAGCACAGCATTGGGATTTTGTCTGACTTCTTCCTGCTGCTGTCAGTGTTTTGCACTTCTTTCAAATGATTGCTAACTTTGTTGTGTTGATTAAATTTCATGATCTTCAAGAAGTTTAATCTGTAATAATATCAAAATTACTATAATTGATCATTTTTTTTATCTATGCAGAACAGAAAGAATCATGTAACTGAAATGTACATGAGCCATGATTTTGAAATAAATTCAAGGTGTGAAAATTAATAAGGCTAACTTATCTGATATGTAAGACATGTGGAATTGAATCCTGAGCCAGGTGAAATTTGAGGCGAAATGTTTAAATTAGTGATGCCTTAAAATATGCTTTAGCTTGACACCTAGAAAACTATTTGGGTTTCCCCCTCTTTCTCAAAAGACACTTGTAACAGAATATTTTTATGGAACACAACAGGCATAATTTTAAAGGATCATTATTGATCATCATTTAAAAAATTAAATGGAATGATGTACTTTTACAGAAATTTTTATTCTATATCTTGAACCACTCTTATGGATTTCAGTGTATCCATATGGAAATGTTATGGATTCCTTATGTACTCCGTATGGAAAATCTCATGGAATATTCAAATTAGTCCATGAGATCTGTAAGTTTTCAGTATGGAATAAAATTAAAATTCCATTGGATTTGGCAATAGTCCATATTGAATTTGTGAATAGCCCTTAAGGAATTGGGAAATATACCATATGGAATTTGTAAATGGTCCATATAGAATTTGTAAATAGTTCATATGGAATTTGGTAATAGTCCATCCCGTATGAAATTTTCCAGGCGTACTTAAAGTGGGTTTTAGATGGGTTTTTTAAGCGCTTTCTGCCTAAACCATAAAAAATCTGCTTCATATTGCTATTAAACTGCCTAATGATTCTTAGACATTATTGGGAATCAATGATAAATATTCACAATAATTTTTAAAATGGATTATTTTGACAGACATTATCAAATAAGATTTAGGTTTTTCTTGTCCTCATTTTCTTTCTTGCATACAAAATCTAATCCATGATGGCATCACTTAAGTCTTTTTCATTTCACTGAAAAGTTTGGTGAGATTTCACAAATATTTCAACCAAAACTTTCATTGAAAATGGGGCGAGATCTCAATAAAATTTCACTGAAATATTTGTGAGGTTTCACAAAAAATTTCAGAAGGTTTCAAATTAATAATGAATATGAATTAAACAGGACTTTATTAACCAAGGTGATATTAAGTGTGCATGAAAAAAAAATACAGATGCTGTAAATATATGACATCCAAAGCATGAGATATGGGAGATAATAATAATAATTATAATAATGACTTTATATAGAGATGGTAACTCAATTAGTTACAGAATTAATCTACCTTGAGGCCTTCTATCTGTTATGTACAATATATACAGCATATACAACATGATGTGAAGAATCTGGCTCGACACTAAATAATTAAGTGATTTTAAAAATCAAAGTATCAATCTTGGAATATATGCACAGGCATCTGTGAACACATAAACATATATAAAATATAAAATATTAATCTGCATTGAAAAATTCAACTATGAAAATAATGCAAAATTACAGAAAAGCATCCATTTGAGACATGAAAAGAAGAAATGCTAGGAGCCTGCTATATGACACTTGTACTGCAGACTTGATTTTTGATTAATGTACAAACTATGGTGCTGTTGTGGTCTCTTGAATTAGTCCTTGTTCCATAAGCACTCGTGACAAACGTGTATCATGGTATAATTACTCTTATTTTACACTGAATTCCAACACACCTAGAATATTTTGACAATATACACAATGATGCCTCATGATATTGAAAGATGTTTCTATGTGTGGGCCAAGAAAATTCCGCAAAGTTATGACGATCTTTGATAGACATGGGTATTTGGCAACAATTCCCACCAGATCTCATTGTCCTCCTTAAATTCATTCTGGAAGTTAATCAGTTTTGAGTTATATAACTTCGAAATCATCCTGGTTCAATTCTTTGTCATATTTAGCATGTTAGCCGCTATTGTGAAACTCTTCATGGCACAAAAAGCAAAATGCTAGTCCTGGCATTCAGTTTTCGTACAGACTGACTAGTTACATTTCCATCAGCTTTGCATTCAAGCTATTCTCATTGCCGCACATTTTTCAAAGGTTATTCAATCTCATATCCCACTCAAAAATTCGAATCGCTATATTTAGTATTCCCATCAGTTTCCATCACACAATGATTCATTGGGCAATTACAAAATTTTGACCAATCAGAAAGCTCTTTACAACGATCATCCTTTAAATAATAAATGAAACAAATACTTATTAGAAAGCTCGTTGCGGAATGGGACCGGATAGAGCATTATTTGAAAAAGGTTTTGGAGACGATATTAAAAAAGGGTCCGTTCAAGGAAAATCAGATTCAGGTCAGGAGAAAAGCGAAATTCTGATTTAAAACAGAAAACAAGAAAACTTGTTTGAGGGCAGTTAAATCCACTTTAAGTTAAACAAAAATACAATAACAACAAAATTTGAGGGGCCCCGAGTGGCCGAGTGGTCTAAAGCACTCTCCATTACAGATCACTTCCATCTCACCTCTGTCTGCACCAGATCGAGTCTCGGATTTGGCCTTTGTGGGTATGTGAGAAAGCTTGCCAGTAGCTTCTCATAGGTCGGTGGTTCTTTCCAGGGTTTTCCCAGGTTCTTCCTCCACCATTAATACTGGCCGCCATATATAGCTATCGTGTGCTGAAAAATGGTGCTAAACCCAACAACAGCAACAGCAAGAAAATTTGATAAAGAAATATAACAAGGAAAGTTGTGGAAAGAAGTTATTGTCCCCAAAATAAACAATACAGTTACAGCTATCAGAAACAGGAAATACAAATGCTGAAATCATTCAAATTGTACAAGAAACAAAAAATATATTTTATTATATCTTATTGATATTTTTTACCGAAATGTCAGTGATATTACAATCACAAAATATCACTATATTTTCAGAATATTTTGACAAACTCTCAGTGAAATTTCAATCAAATTCACACTGATATTTTCAGAAATTTTGGCAGTCAGTGAATTTTCAATCACAAAATTTCACTGATATTTTCAGAAATTTTGGTAAAATCTCCTAAAATACCATAATTTTAGTGAAAAAGGACATTTGAGTGAATGTCAAAAAATGTTCACTGATTTTGCTGAAATTTCAGTCACATTTTCGCTAGGGTATGATTTTTGATGAGCATATTTTAAAAGGAAGCCAAAAAAATTACTTTTCAGAGTAAACATCGGATCAAGCCCAAAATCCACCTTGCACCAAATTTTCTAAGTACAAAGATTCATCTATGCTTGTACTACCAGATATTAATTTTCTGATCATGTTTACATTTTCTCTACTTTTTTGGTCATGTCTTTGTCTGTTTTTAAACATCTGTGGAAATAAATTAAAGAAAACTGACATGCATGTGTCTTCAAATTTATTTGAGTATATATTCATCCTTCCACATCAGCTACACTGACATATACATGTACTCTAACTCCCACCAATATTTGTATTTGAATCAGATAGTTTAGGTTATTAATTCTTCAGAGAGTATTTTCCATGATGCTATAATACATGAGCCTGCTTTCCATATGGAAAAAAGTGCTTATGGATTAAAGTTGCAACTTTATTCCATATGGAATTTTCACTTGCTATGAAGTACTTATGGAATTGATATGTAATAAATTGTCTGATTCCACAAGTTTTCCAGTCCATATCTCTTTCATATGAATTCCTGAAGTATTCCATATGGAATCCATGAGAAATTTCTGTATGGGGAGGCAAGTTCCTCGAAAAAAAAGGTTTCTGTTTCATTGAAGCACCCAAATGAACAATAAATAAATAAATAGAAAAATAAATCAATAATAAAAAAAATAAAAGGAAATAATTTACTACAAAGTGATTTTATTTTATTATTTTCTAATTTATTGGCCAACACTTTCAAAAGTTTCTTCTGACTTGAAACCTAAGTTATGGCCATGGGTATGCAGGGGACATAGTGCCAACTCTTCTGTTTTGTATCAAAATAGTGATCTTGTTTGGCTGGGACTTGTTCTACTTTTGTGATGGTTGATAGAAGTATGCAAATTCTGATGTTGCAGTTGTAGATCTGTCCTTTTAATAATGAGCATGTGCAAAACACTAGAAAATAATGGCAGAAACAACACACACTTCAGTGCCATATTTTCCAACTCCTGGGGTTGTAGCTTTAACCTATTTTGTTGTGCATTTGCATATTTTCTAAAGAAGTAATTTAAAATGCTCAAGCAGCTTTGTCTATTATTATTCAAGATGTTTCACTGGGGACATCTAAAATAGCTTTTCACAATTTTCTCCTTGTGTCTTTTCTTCACATCAGTAGTGAATCCAGAAAAGGGGCAGGGTTGATGTTGTCACATAGTCCCCCCATTAAAATGGCTTACTTTCAGGTGAAATACAGGAATTTTAACTATCTGAAATACAATGAATCACCTGTTCTAAACAAATCCTGGGAAAAATCCTGCATTTTCCCCTGCTTCTTGTATGGCTGAGGTACCATACCACCAAAATAGAGTACAGCAACATACACCACTTCCTTGATAACTCGTGCCCTGATAACTCGCGAACCTGCTTATAATGTGGGGTCAGGCATAGATCCCATTTTTTAAACCCAAAAATACCCCCAAAATGGATCCCTATTTGTTGAACTCGAAGAAAATCGTGATCAAAATTGGTAACGAAAATTTTGATACATCGCTTGTTTTATCGTCGAAAACGGAAGATAGGACCTGGAAATTTTAATAAACATCATGAAATATTAAATTTAAAAAAGGTCATATAATTTTTTACATTTTCTTTCCAAACAACATTCATAGTACACCACAATTAACGATATGTAAGGAAATTTTGATCAATGAAAATGTCACTTATTGTTAAAAAAATGTCTCAGTGAACTTCATACCAAGAAAGCTACAGGACTTGATCAGATTGGTCCACGAATCATTAAATCTTATGCCTCTGCTATTGTAGATAGTATAACATTCATAATTAATTTAAGTATTGCAACCTCATCTGTCCCCAAATATAGAAAACTGCAAAAGTAACTCCTATTCACAAATCTGGTTCTAAGGATGATGCTGATAACTACCGACCAATCTCAATACTACCAAACTTGTCAAAATTGATTGAAAAACATGTCCATGACTCATTCATGTCATATTTAACCAAACACTTGCTGTTACACCCTAATCAATCAGGCTTTAGACAGAACCACTCCTGTGAGACTGCCTTGATCTCCCTAACTCATAAATGGCTTCAAGCACATGACCAAGGTAGAATAATAGGATCTGTATTTGCAGATTTCAGGAAGGCTTTTGATATGGTGGATCATGAAATCCTTTTGAAGAAACTGAAAATCTACCAGTGTGATTAAAGAACAATTAGATGGTTTACTTCTTACTTAAGTGAGGGAACACAACATGTTTACATAAATAATATTCTGTCTGAACCTGAAACAGTTAGATATGGAGTACCACAAGGCTCAATTCTAGGTCCATTACTATTCATTTTATTTATTAATGACCTACCACTTTTACTAAGAGACTCAATATCATCTACAGATCTCTATGCAGATGACACAACATTGTCAGACATCCAAAACACAATGCATGAACTCGAAATTTCTTTACAGAATGCCTTAAACAAACTGGAAAACTGGTGCACATGCAATGGCGTGGTGGTAAATACTGGTAAAACTAAAATATTACTTATCTCAACACGGCAAAGAAGGACAAATCTTGATAGTGATGAACTATGTCTGACATGGAAGGATACAAATTTGCAAATGGTCTGTCATGATAGACTACTTGGTGTTCTGGTAGATAATAACCTATCATGGACTGAACATATCAAACATATCAGTAAAAAAAAGTCAATTCAACATTATGGCTTCTCAGTAGGATAAGACATTTTCTTCCTGAAAGGCACAGAAAACTATTTTATAACAGTTACATACAACCCTATTTGGACTACTGTAATACAGTATGGGGTAATTCAAATGATAAAAACATAGCAAAGCTGGCACATCTTCAAAAAATAGCATTTGGGCTAATATCAATCCAGAAAGAAAGCAAGGAAAATTTAGCTGGTAGGTTAAAAATATTACCTATTAAAGACCGAATCTGTTTGAGAAAATCCAAATTAATGTACAGGATATCTCATAATAGTGCTCCTGAATATTTACAATCACTATTCCAGTATAGGCTACCTGGTAATACTCCCCACCTGCAATCCATGTCTACCAAACAGTATAAAATTCCCAAACCAAATAAGGAGTTATTTGAAAAAAGTTTCCAATACTCTGGAACTCTGCTCTGGATTAGTATTCCAGTTGAGATTAGAAATACCCACTCTATTTCCTTCTTCCAAACCCAATATATCCAGTGGCTTCAGAGATGCAGCTAAAATAAATAAATTCCTTTGTATGAGGGCCTCAAGGTTGATTAGTTTTTAGCTAATTGTGTTACCCTCTTTAATTAAGGTCATTATTATTATTATTATTATTATTATATACTTATGCCGAGTGGAGACTACTTTAATAAATAAATACAAATTAAATAATTTTTTTATCAATTGAAATTTGTGTTCTGGTTCTTTCATTTAGTTCCTTTTAAGTATAATCATCACAAATGCAATGTGTCCTCTTGTAATTAAACATAAAAGGCATCAATCTACCGTAACAGCTATGTCCGCGAACGTTTCTCTGAGAACCTAATTAAGTGCCGACCATGTTTTGATAACTGACTTGTGGACGTATTTGTTGTATTGCTGCACTGAATTAAAAGCTGGCCTCCTTTGTATTATCATGTTAATCATGTCTTTTGAATAAAAAATAGTAAGGTGGAATAAAAGAAAAGTTAAAAGGCACGAAAATCCTGCAAGCTTAAAATCTAGTGGTCCCAGTCGTATGTCGGGTGAACTCACTTCATTTGATCAATCGAACACTGTTATAAATTTGATTGTGTATGTAACATAAACTACCTTAAATTAAATGAATCTTTCATAACTGTGATCAAAGATAACAAAGCAGCCGAGTGAAAGGAATACTTCGTAAAATAAAGAACTTGATTTCAGATATGGAGCATTGTAGGCATGTGAGTTTCAGAGAATTCTTCAACTGGCACTTAGAGATATCCTCAGGGATGATAAGAAATTTCATTATTACTTCCAATGAAATCACGACGTCAATATTGTAATAATTTAACAATACAAAATTTGAGTTTCGACATAGATGATTGTCTCATGAAATAAATATCGTGTGTTTTTCAAGAAAAAGATTCTTGTTTGGTGGTATATCAACAGTTAAACTAGTTCCCTGCTTATGGACTCCTGATTTGGCAGGATACTATTAAACACCGCTACGGGAACCAGACTCACCAAGAAAACAAAACAGAGTGACATAATACACAGATTTTTCGCATACATGATCAACTTCATTAGAAAAAGCACGTTATTAAAAATGATCGACGTGATTGTAAAATGAGGATTCAGTCATTAAACAGCCCAGTTCCCCAATGCCACTCCCCTCCCCCCACGGATTTCTCTATGTCAAAGCGATATTTTTTCAATATTGGGAAGTATCTCGGTAACTCGCGCCTTGTTTATAGTGCGGTCTGTTTTTGTGGACCCCATTGTGCGCGAGTTATCGAGGGAGAGGTATACATGGACACAAATAAGACCATTTACCTCATTTGCAAAACAACATAAGCATTTAATTTAGTAGAACATTCCAATTAATTTGACAGTCTTCAAAATATATTTAATTGTTATTATTAACCATCCTTTAAACAGATCCTAAATGTTAGTTTTACTATCCACTTATTATAGCAATAGCAACATGCACAGAAAATTCCTAAAAATTCCACTGCCAAGGTCACTAAGATACACATACTCAAAGCACCAAAATTTCACATCATTGTCGCATGGGTTGATGGTAAAAGCAGATAAAATAACCCTCTTAAAGTCTAGTCTTTTATTTTGAAGATGGCACCAAAACAGTGATATGTGATTGATACATCTAAGCTTGAAGTAATAAGAGAACCACACATTATATGCACATCTCATGCCCTTCTCCCTACAAACCATCTTGACCTTGGAACTACAAACATGTCAGCTGCATGATAAGGTTTGGTGCTAAACAGAATTTCATGAAAATATATTAAGTGGTTGAAATATGATAGCCTAGATAAGGAAACAGGTTAGTGACTTCCTTTTTTTTACTTTATGCTTTCGGGCAGAGGGTATGACTATGAATACATGAGAATCTATCAAGTCCAGATACATAGCAACCTAATGTTGCATGAAAATACATTCATTGGTTCAAATGTTATACCTGGAGGTGAACACACACACACACACACACACACACACACACATATATATATATATATATATATATATATATATATATATATATATATATATATATATAATGATTCCCTGGCTGTGACCTTTACCTTGAAAATGAAGTCATGGCTATGTTCTCACTAATTACAATATATAACTGAATAAAGTTTCATTAAATTATTTTCAGTAGGTTAAAAGGGATTTTAAAAAGGACCCTCAAGAAAATGTACAAGATAAGAAATTTGCATTTTCCCTTGCTGTGAACTTTACATATTTGCAGGGGAGCCAATATATGGCATGTGACACACCATCTAGTCATGATATATGCAATGGCAGAATTGCATGAACTCTCTCCAGCTGTCATGGAGTTATGGCCTAGACAAGAGAATGTTAACAGAAGGACACATAAATATAGCATTAATATAATTTTTTCCAATGTAAGATGGGTGTAAAGATGTATTAACAGTTACATTATAATTCAACATGACACCAGAAGTGTTCTTACCTTGACCTTGACCTTGGTCTTCAGAAATGGCATAAAACATGGCTTGAAATACGCTGTCTATCAGGATTCATAAAGAGCTACAGCCTGGATAATAAAAAAAGCACATTGAATACCTTAACATTTAACAGAACTAAGGGTTTTAGTTTAATACTTGGCATGTGACTCTAACTTTGTGGCTAAAACTATGGAAATCACAATATGTCAATATGTACATATTGTACAGTGTTTGATGATACAACTTGTAATGTCTAAAGCAACAGCCTGACAGCACAGGAAAGTAGCCTTGAGATGACTGTCCTTAATTTGCAGATAGGATCTTGGTAGTGGAATAAGATACAATTTATTTTTTTACTTAAACAGCTTCAGAACTACAGCACAACCATGAAAAATGACACTGACCTTCAAGTTGGATCATGAAAGTGTTATGTGACATAACCTTAGGTAATGATGAATTAATAAACCCAATTTCATCTCAATATCCTTGAGAATTTGAGAGCTAGAGCTTTGACACAAAAATAGATAATGTTGATCTATGATCAAAACATCGATGAAAATATCAGTAAAAATAAATGACACATTTAGAAGTTATCAGTTAAACATACTTTTAATTAAACTACCTTAAGTGAATTGTGAATTACAGTCTTATATAAAAAGTGAGTAAGTTTCACATGTGAGTTTGATTTTATGATGGGACCATGTTATTGATACAGAGAAGACTAAGGTAAACTCAATAGACCTGCAAGCTATGCTTTTACGGGGGAACATTTTGTTCCATGATCTTGTACAAAGCTTCTGTGTGAAAGCTGGATATTCTCAAAAATATATTTGCTCAAGACTTGGCTTTACAGATAGATCCATGAAAGTGCCGAGTGTCAACATTATGTCATGATGTACTGCTATTCCAAGTTTAATGTATATTATTGCAAACAAACGTTTGCAGGTTACAGTTCCAAACAAATAGAGTAATGTCCACCTCAGACCTTCAAATCAGATCCATGAAAGTGGCAATTTGACACCCTTGTCTTATGTACACATTTACTACTGCTATCAGATTCAGGGTAACAAACAGCACACTTAAAGTAACTGTAATCATGACTTTCAAGGAAGAATAGCAACACACTCACTAGTTCTGATAAAAACAGGCATCATCCAGCCATTAGGATAGTTTCCTACACATTGATTCCACATTTCTTCAAGAAGTATGTGGGCAGTGTCAGGTTTACAGTTTAAACACTGGATCATTGCTTTTGTAGCCATCAAATTCAGTGCAATTCTAGAAAAATACAACAAAAGGTCTAGAATTAAGTAAATGACATAGTATAACATATTACCAGGCTTCCAGTCTATATGGTTACTAGTATGGCTTGATCCAATTGCAAATTTTTCAAGACTGTAAATGTATATTTCTCTTTTCATATCCATTCAGTGTATATATTGTGAAAGTAAGGACAGTTTCCAAGTTATGAGCCAAGGGCAAGTCCTCTACTCCAGGAGTATGAAACAAGATATATGTTGGATGTCTTTGGTTGTCCATCATTTCCAATGAAGATGCAATTGTGCTGCCCACAGTGACTATGCATGTGGCTCCTGAGTCCAAAGCTGGAAGAACACAGGATGTTAAAAGTTGGGTGTGAGAAGTCTGTACATGTGATGATCTGGGATGCTGCGATGTGCCGTTTTTCTCTTATGGCTGTAAGTCATTAGTGTCAGTCATCCTCCACCGCTTCAAGAGCCATTGTGATGAGTGTGCACCATGTAGATCAGTCTTTGGCTAAAACTTCGAGCTCGTTGGGTTGGATTCTGCACCATTTCAGGTTAAACTTAAGGATGTCTTTGTACCTTTTCCTGGGGCACCCTCATTTCTGCTTTCCCAGCTTGAGTTCACCGTTGAAGAGTTGTCTTGGTATTCTGGTCTTCTTCATTCAAATGACATGGCCAGACCATCTGAGCTGGGCTTCTGCAGCATTGCCTCCATGCTAGGAACACATGCCCTTTTGAGGACTTATAAGTTGTCAACGGATGTGCATGATTGAAGGTTGCTTCACATGCCTGCAGTACAGAATCCAGGTTTCACAGCCATAGAGAAGGGAGGTGAGGATGGCAGCTTTATAGAGCTTGATTATGGTGGGCATCCGAATGTCTTAAAGACTCTGACATGAAGTCTTCCGAGGGCTTGGCTTGATTTTCAGATCCTGGGAGTAATTTCCTTATCCAGCAACCCATCTGAAGACATTGTGCTTCCCAGATAAGTAAAGCTCTCCACATTCTTCAGCTGTCTCCCCTCGATCTTGATGGTGGGTTGCGGTGGGTTTGTATAAGGAGCTGGTTGAAAGAGTACCTCTGTTTTATCCAGGTTTGATGTCAGACAAAACAGCCTGGATGCGTCAAAAAACTTATTCACAATGGTCTGTGGGTGGTTTTCCTTGTGTACCATAAGTGCACAGTCATCTGCAAACAGAGCTTCAAGAAGTAGTCTGTCCTGTGTCTTTGTTCTTGCAGAGAGCTGACGCATGTCAAACAGGGATCCATCAAGGTGATACTTGATATATACTCCAATGTCTAGGTCCTTTACTGCTGCATGGAGTGTGACTTGGGCAAAGAAGTGGTTGCACAGCATAGTTGCAAGCATACAGCCCTGTTTCATTCCTGTCAAGTTTTTCAAAGGACAAACTGTGTAGTTTTTCAAAGGACAAACTACAGGGCTTCTTTATTAACAGAGTCAAAAGCCTTGTTGAGGTCGATGAACACTGCATGGAGATCCATGTGCTGTTTCCATGCATTTCTCCTGTATTTGCCTCACAGTGAAGATCATGTTGACTGTGCTGCATCCTGGATGGAATCAACACCGTGATTCAGGTAGCAGTTTCTCTGAGATGGTTGTGACAAGCCTGTTCAGGATGGTGGGGGCAAGAATCTTCCCAGCAATGTAGAGCAGAGAAAATCCTCTATAGCTGTTGCAGTTAGCTCTCACACCTTTATTCATGTATAGTGAGATGATGGTGGTGTCATGTAGACCTGCAGGTATCTCCTCCTTGTACGAGATGGTGGTGAGGATGTCATGGAAAGCTGCAAATGATGCGATGGCAAGAGCCTTGAATACCTCTGCAGGGATTCCATCTTTATATGGTGCTCTGTCACAGTTCATCTGTTCAATGGCCTTCTGGGCCTCCTCATCAGATGGGGGCAAGTCCAGCTCTTCACAGACTTGTCTTTGGTGGATTTGTTGTAGTGTTACTCTGTTGACAGTGAATAGGCAATTGAGAAGCTGGCTGAAATGTTCCTTTCATCTTGCTTTTATCCCTTCTTTGTCTTAGATGGTTGAGATGCCATCTTCATGATGTACAATTGCATATATTCCCTTGTGCCCATTAAGTGTATATAGCTCTAGGCTGGGGATCTTGACAATTTCTGTGTTTTGAGCCATGGTCATGGAAGTGAGGGGGTCACAGCTCAGGTTCTGCACTAGATATATCTAATTTTGTCTCCTCATGCCATTCAAACCTAAATATAGTTACAGATTGGAGATCTCAACAGTTTCCAAGTGATGACTCAAGAGCAAGTCTTCCTCTACAAAACGTGTGTACTGGAAATTTGTTTAATTTCTTCTTATGTATTTCAACGAATGTATGGTTAAAAGATCTTGACTGTTTCCAAGCAATGACCCAGCAGCAAACCTACAACCTAAGGGTTATGATCCATGGTCTGTGTTGGATATACCAGTATTACTAGTTCTATATCATGTCCATCAAACCTATATATGGTTATTAGGGGGAGGATCTCGACAGTTTCCAAATTGTGACCCCAGTCAAGTTTACCTGCAGTGGCCTTTCTTGGGGCAAGACCAGAGATTGTAACCCAAAAGTACAATGCATATGGTATAGCACTGGCCGTGACGGTGACCCAAACCAACTTCAGAATTCTACTTACAAGACTTTAAATCTTTAGATTTTAACAGAAAATAACTATTCTCAGAAACTGGTCCCTTCCCAAGTTATAATGACAATTCTAAAACCACACACAGGGTCTTGTCCCAAAGTTTCAAGTTTGTGTCTTTAATAGTGATGGAGATAAATTGAATTACTAATGAAGACAGACAGACCTGATGTCATAATCTCATCCTTTTTAAAAGTTGTATGGCTATAATAGTCACGTTATTTTTTATACTTATTTAAACATTATGACTGTCAGTGATTATTATTAAAAGGTTTCAAATACACTTTGACCCCACTATAGCATGCTCCATTATAATCAAATTTGGATATAACAAGATTTTGGAGTGGCTCCCAAAATTTCACATAATGTATTTTTCTCATATGCAAACATTTTTGTTTTCTTTTTTAAATGTACGAAAAGTAACATTTAAAAAGTTTATTATCATTTTGGGGAAGAGATCGCATATAAATTCTAATACAAAATGATTGTGGCATGGCTCATGCAATTTATATACATGTATTTTTCTCGTATATGAAAAAAGATTTTTCTTCTTAAAAGTAACAAAAAATAACTTGTAGAAAGTTTATTCACTAGTGATCACACTGGCTTCGCCAATGGCGATTTTCTTGTGTGCATCATTATTGGCTGTTTAAACTTTTATATACAACCTTGGATTTGGAGTAATGAAATTCAGAGGCACCATGAAAGTAGCCACAAACTTTATATTAAATGCCCTGGAATTTTTATTTTTGTTAGATAAACAAATTTTTTGTTCATATGGACAAACCATCTTAACAGTGCAGTTATATCATAACCCACTTATTGTGACATCTGGTTTGAGTACTGCATGCTGTGACATCTCCTATTTTTTTATATGATCTTTATTCTTGACATTATAACTAATCAAGGTAAAATAGTAATAATAACATTAATAATAATAATAATAATAATGCTTTATTTCTAGAGGGTGACTCATTAGTCAAGGGCTATTATCCCATGAGGCTCTCTTAAGGAGATTATAACAATGCACATTATATGAAGATAGCAATAATTACTGTTTATTTTAACTTGTTTAGTATTAAAATACTAAATTCCATTATCTATTAAAAACACATACATGCTCATGATATCTCTTCTTAAATACTCTAATATTTTCAGCAGATTTTACATGTAGTGGAAGCTTATTTCACAGAACTGTACCATACATAGAATCCTTCATCATGATATTAAACTCATCTCAGTATAAGCTAAGTTCAAAATGAGCCTGAATGGGCAAAAGGGTTGTGGATTATGACATATTAGAGTTACTGCCAGTCATGTTGACTTGAATACTTATGAAAAAGCATGGTTTTCAAGGTCCTTTACATGATATGATACCCAAGAGAAAAAAATAAATGAATAAAGAATATAAACTAAAACAAATTCATGAAGTATGATGCAATGAAGAAGTGTTGCGTAAAGCAAGTGAATTAGAGTTTTAAGAATTATACAATGTTAATGACATTAGAAACAGTCTCTGATTATGTAGATAGCATGCAATGCAGTTATGCACTTAATTTAAGGTCAAAAGAATGAATAAACTTTCATTCTTCACATTACTTTCAGTAATGATGGCTTTATCCATTAAATCAAACGCATATCCATTCCTCCATCACTAATTTATGTAAAACTATCACTGTGCTTTAAATTTGCTGCAAACATCAATTAGAAATTATGCTATCAACTAGATCATTAATAATCAAGCATTTGTAGATTTGAGATGCCTTTCTTTCTCTTGTGTCAACTTAAAGTCATTTCCCAAAGGTTGGAAGCATTTAGCTCAGTGTCTCTGTTGTGCTTTCTGTTATTTACTCTTTCTCCATCACCTTCATGAAATTAATCCCATCTGTTTAGGCAGTTTTTCCACAAAACATTTCTACTTCTGGTTCTTGGGTATTCGTCATATTGCATTTGTTTACATGGAATCATCAGCTTCTGTGGTAAAAGCAGTGGTTCTTTGAATATATATACCTTATTCCTGTGCACTATTTATAAACAAAAATGCAGTCAATATTTTTCAAAATCTGAAAAGTTTGAATCGATTTTCTATGTGTACCCAAATGTTTACAGTACATTATGAGTCAGACAGTTGTGTTTTTGTACAAGGACTACAATTCCATAACTTTTATGTGGAATTTTAAAATTTTCATATTATGCAGTAGTGCTTCTTTAAATCAAGTTGGAGGAGTTTCATCTTCATAGGGATGTATACACCATCTATAAATGTCCAAAGTTTCTTTTTTTCTTTGATGAGAAAGTTTCTGACGTTTAATTGCAGTCACTTTGTGTCTCAACACACTTAGACATCCTTCATATATTCCTGCACAGATTATGATGGCGTGCATTCACATTGCTATAACCATATTCAATAGGTGCAGATCTGGTCTATGATAGAGAATACTCATGTAATATTGCTGTATACTTTATGCTATATTTGGTACTTTTTTTGGTATTGTTTAATTTTACCATCCACTTCATGGTTATATAAATGAAACTTTATCGATTTTACCCGCATAGACTGTCAATTTCATTTCCTACAAGTGACATTGACTTATCATGGATATTATAGCATCCACTTCATAAGTATCAACAATGTCGCTTCAGTGCACTTTCATTGGCATGCATTTAGTATTTTGGTGTTACATATTCAATACAGTGATGTCCATCATAACCATATACATGTTGGTCCATTGTACATATGGTGAGTGAGTAGTATATGAGTTGCTTGGCACATTTATACATTACACCGTTCCTGCATTATTGGAATTTCTCCATGTTTTCTAACACTTGCCCAGTCATGCAGGTCAAGTCAGATTCACCAATCATTCATTCATGTACATGTATATAGTCTTGTGTGGTGAAGTAGTTGAATGAGGTGTTATTGTCAGGAACTGTGATTTTAATTATTGTTAGAATTTGTTATTGTTAGAATTTTATAAATGTCGGGACGCCATTTAACTCAACCCAGGAGTATATGTAAACCACTGTTATTGTTATCGTTTGAGTGCATTTAGTATTTTGGTGTTACATATTCAGTACAGTGATGTCCATTGTCCATGTACATGTTGTTCTGTTGTATGTATGGTGAGTGAGTAGTATGTGTTGTTTACATTGCACAATGCCTAATATGCAACTGCTGATTACAGATTTAGACCATGGGAGAGACCAGACTAACAACCACTCTCTGTGTGTTGCTTACTCCGTGTGTTATTTTATGAATACATGTCAGACTTACATATTATAAGGACAGAAGTCAATGGTGGCAATACTAGGGTTACTAACATGGCTGATTATCCTGTACCGTATCCTAACCTCATAGGACAACATCATGCCAGACAAGATGGCACTGTTATAACCAATGCAATAGTCCACATCCTCAAATGATCATACATCCACCAAAAGAATGAACTTCATCCCGTTTAATGACTCGTGTAGTGCCACTAGACACTTCCTGTGTACTATGCCTTGCTTAGTGCCTCATTACCCAAGAAGCTATTGTCATGAACAGCAATCTAACCTGCACAGTGCCTATAGGCACTTCCCATGTACAATGCCCAGTATTTACAGGCACTCTTGTGGATCAGTCAAACCCACATAGTATTCCCCTTACGATGGCCAGCTTGGTTCCTTAGTATCCAAAAGAAGTCACTTTACTTGTCCTCAAGACCTTGCCAATCCCAATAATGGGATCTAACTCATGCTGTGATTGTAGTGAGCCACTATCCTCGACATTTCTTCTCCAGCTACTTTGCAGATAGCACAAGAGAATTGGCAAAACTAGCTTTATCCAAAGATGATGAAAACTTGCTCTTATTTCCCTCGTCATTATTAGATCTTCTATGATGCTTGAAAACTTGGCCTTAGTCACCTGAATTGAAGAAGTTTTCCACCTGTTCTTTCCTCATTTCTCTACAACATGTACCTGGTATACAGTTCAGTCATCAGCTGATTATTGACTAACAGAAGAATTTTTCAGTTGCTTACACAGTCTGGCAGTGTTACTGATATTTTGTACTGCTTACATCATCAATTACAAGTCCCAGTCATCAACCGTTGCTGTTTCTTACAGACACCTTCCCTGAAAATGTAGTTGGTGGTACAAGCCCCACACACCAGTTTTCCATTTGGATACACAGCAGATAGTGTATTATGTCATGCATGTAGACTAAGTGATTGATCTTGTATCTACAGTGATCTTTCAACAAGCTTATAATCTATTTCTCTGAATCTTACCAGACATGCATCAAAGTCTGTTTATAGATTTACCTGTATCTTAAACATAGTGGCCCAATATACACTGGCCAAGGCCATAACAGCTGCTGTGAACTTGCAACTATTTAAATGAAATACAATGCACTCTACCTCCACCTTTCTTAAAGACTATGATAAGGTCAAGCTACCCTGAGTTACAACCTTCTTCAATGATCAGGTTGATGGGATCTGCAGAGAAGTCACCAAGGTTACCTTCTTTCCCTCCCTTGCAGTTTCATCTGCAGCTTGGGTATTTGTATGGTATTCAGCAGAAGATTGCAGAGACATTCCTAGAATACACGCCATTGGGAAGCAGTCCGAACAAATTTACAACTGTAGAAAAAAGTGGACCAAGAGGCAGAGAGAAGGCAATCATTTTCTCCAGTGTTTCTCTCTATGAGACCCTTCCTGTCTCAAAGGACATAATCTTCACACTGCCCCTATCACAGATGCCAGTAGGGGGAAGGCTGCCATAATTTGCTGCTGAATGGGGGAGAGTTGTCATGATGTATGAGCCCTATACATGGTTCCTGAGTTATTCCTTATCACTTTCAGTGCACCTCCTCCTTTGCTCAGTGACACCCAGCAACAAATGTGGTACTCTTCACTCAGTTTTTGACTAAGCTAAGTAAAGTCGAGCAACTTATTTGTGCACCTTGGTTCATGATGGAATGCAACAACTGGTTTCATATTCCATCCAGTAGGGGGACTATGCAATCAATGTAGTCTTGCAAGTGGCATGACTTCATGTCACAACTCACACAGCTTCCAGCAGGTGCATGTGATTCACCTACAAAGACTTTATTCTACAAAATAGCAGTCAAGTTATATCTTGGAGCAAGACATGATATCCCTTATTACTCTCCTATTCATCCTCAGTTTTCCTTGGCAACAATGACAACACCAACCTCATACCATTTCAAGATTTTGGTTATCTATGTCTGGAGCTTGATGCTCAAGTCAACAGAGTACATCTGCCCCAGGAATGAGAATTGAATTACTACTATGGTGGCTTCCTTGCTTTTATGGAACAATCCACCTCCCAAAGAATTTTTCGCCTGCTGGTTTGCTCAATGCGGCAGCAGAAACGTTAGTCCTAGGTCACCTTCCTGAGCTCCTAATACAAATGATCATGTTGTCTGAATGGAGGCCAGACCTTTGACCATTGGACGAACTTTCACAATCTACAAAATATGAGGTTCCATCTCAGAAGCAGAGAAACATATCAGACTCCAGATGGGGATACCTTGGCTCGTTCAACCTCCAGCAATTACAATTTGTATGGATGCGAACACAGAGGACTGGGGGGAAGCGGGCAAGCCTCCTTCCATCATTAGAGGATACCACTGGAGCATGGCCTTCTCAAGATCATTATTGACATATCAGCATCATCTAGATGAAAACTGTTCGAAAGCTTTTCATTGGTGGCTGGAGAACCTACATGGGAATGTAGTTCTTATTCTAACAACTCCACTATGGAGACTAGTCTCAAATGGAAGCAAGTCGCTAGACCTTCGTATTTTTGGTTGGGATTTTATAAAATGGTGTTTTGGATGACAAATCTACTTCCAAGTTCAACATATCCTTGACGGTCTAAATGTATTAGTGTTCTAGTCCTGCAAGAACCAACTAGTACATACGGTGACTTCATCCCATGATTTTCACTCAAAAGGTGGCCAATGGGATCAATTAATGCTGGATTTATTTGTGGCAAGATGGAATGCAAAACTTCCAACTTTTGTCTTGCTAGTCCCAGAACAGAAGGCCCAGACAGTCAGTAGTCTTTCCATAGATTGGAATAGCCTAAATGTATATGCTTACCCTTTGATACCTCTGAATTCAGACATAATACAGAAAGCAAGAGAATAGGAATGTTGCCTCACTCTGATTGCTCTACACAAACGGGAAATCTTGGACTAACAACCTCATCAATTACACAACAAAATCTTCAGGAAATCTAGATATTCCCTCGTGTGCTCAAGCAATGGTGTTTCAGTCCAGGATCCTAATGCCTGGACAGTTGATGCTCTTTCTGTTGACCAGAATCGCCTAAATGTATATGTTTACCCCCAACACCTCTGATTCAAAAGGTGATACAGAATGCAAGAGAATCATTGTCAACTCCTGACAATTGCTGTTGTGCAACAGAAATCTCCAGCAAAAAGAATATGTCCCTTATCAACTTGAGCAACCACCATGGCAGGTGTTTCATTCCAATCCAGAGTTCTTGAACCTGCATATCTGGATCTTATTAAAATAAATACATCCTCAGAACAAACAGTTCTCACAACCAGTGGTTGAGAAATTGCTGAAGCAAGATGCCCTTTGCCTTTAAGGCATACAAAGGCAATGGAATAATTCTTAGTGTGCTCATGAGCCGTTGCATCAAGAGAGATGACACCTCTTGAGACCCCTCACAGAGGGAAAGGACAATATATCAGCACATGGATGTAGTGGGTTCCACATCTCAGAAAATAACTCCACACCGAAGGAATTTGCTTTGCATATTGGCTCAGAAAGTTAGGAGAGTTGCCACAAAAATTGCATGTGAACAAAGCTGTTCTCTGTTATCCATGCTGTAGGGTGGAAATCTGAGTACACTTCTCCAGCTTTTATCTCAGATATTTCATCAAAAAAGGCTCAACTTGATCTTGTGGGACCTATAACCTTGGTGCAACAGGTTATCTGGCTGGGTTATTTGACAGCTTCATAAGGATGTGGCTTTAAAACTTATGCTGAATTTGTGGGAGAGAAAAGTTTTCCCTTTTGAAGCCACTCCCCGACATATGGAGTCTATTTTCTATCATTCCCATTTATATATATATATATATATATATATATATATATATATATATATATATATATATATATATATATATATATTGGCACAGATCAATTAACTGTTACATAAACGTTCAGTAAATTTAGTCCTGCTTTTTACCAAGCCCATTTCAGTCAGCTCTCTCCAAAGTGCTGCTTTGTCACATGTCTAGACAAGCCAGTTAGCATGAATTGGCTCAAGAGTAGATGTTTTTAGGTCAACCGAGACCTGATTAAATTGTACATCTCCACTGTCCATATCTTTGCAGATTATGTTTTGCTTATTTCTCCTTCAGCATCAGCCATCAGTAACATGGGCATTCATCAGAACGTTACAGATCCAATTTTGAACAAGATCAAGGTCACCTTGCAGCAAGGGGTTCCCACGGCGCGATTTTGGCAGGATTGTTTAGAGCAAGAGAGATTTACAATCTTTGGCATTATTGAGGCACCTAATCCTTAATTGTTGAAAACGTCGTGCTTTGATAGCTGTATTTAAGAACACATGAGTTCTTAAATACTTAAGATTACAATAATGATATTAAATATGTTAACTCAGATGTGTGGAAAAAGATGTAGACATTTTCTTTAAGATATCTGCATTACGCCAGATGTTAGCAACGAATTACTTAATTAATCAACTTAATAACTGCAGTTCACAAATACATGTATGCTGAAATGAATGTCAGTGTAATCGTTTACAGGGATATATACATTGTTTTTAATTTGTTTTGGTAACTAATAGATCCACAAAGTTAGTTATGCAAGAACATGTACTTCTTACCAAAATGACAAAAGTTGAAATGCACAAGAATTGCTTCACAGTGCTTCACACAAATTGTGTGATATATAATAAACAAACTCAGTTTCGTCTGTGCTCTGGTCAGCATACTAATGTTGCATTTATTATTTTAGTAAAACATTTACTGTTTAAATTTTTTTTAAAAGACTTTTGTCACAATCCTACATGCCTTGTTGACACAGGGGCTGACAGAATTTGAAACATTCTAGAAGAGAACATTAAAAAAGACTCCTAAGTGCAAGAAATTCTTTTTTTTTTATTTTATAATAGTGCATTTCGCAATTTAAAATGATTGCAACTGTAATTCTGTAATTACTGCAGATATTTCCATTTGCTTAACAAATTAAGGAATATAATCTGTTTGTTCTTTAGAAATTGAAAACTACATTTGAAAGCCATTTTGTGGTAAAAGTTCTTTGTTATTAATTTATTCAGGAATCTTTCTCCAATTCTAAGTCCAAAATTTCTACCATCCACAAATTTCAAAGTCCTGTTCACCCCCATTCTAAACCCAAATTTTTGTCTTGTATAATTTCAAAAGATCAATATGATGTCTCAAAAGATGACTGAATGTTGAGTTACACTTCAGATGATATAATTAAGTCAGACTGAAATCTTATTGAAATCATGCCTCATGCTCTTTTCTGCCTGGAATATATCAATTTCAGCATGAAACCAATTGGTTTCTGCCTGAATGATGGGTGGTTTCCACCTCCTTATTACTTTCATTTCAACAGCTGACATTGAGAGGGGATATAGTTCACAAAACAAAATTGACACTGGTCTTAACATCAAAAACAGTGAATAACTTGATGAGTATTCAGATACAAGGGGACCATATAGACCATTTCCCATTTTCAGAGGCTTGAAGAAGCAGAGTGATATGAAGCAGAGAAGAATATACCAGCTCAACTAATTTGGTATGCAGATACCTTAAATATTTGTTGTCATCGAAATCATATAAAGTCATTAAATGCTCATTTTAAATTAGGTATCCATGTACCTTATAATAATGTCACTCATCAGATCCTGTTCAGCATAATGCTGAATCTCCTCTCCTGATCCCCACCCCCCCCCCCCACGGTAGGTATGGGGGACCTCTCCTCGTAAGAAAATTCTGGCAGCATCTCTGCAGTTATCCAACTCGCCCAGTTTTGAGTGACTGGGAATACCATTGTCATCTGATATTGCCAATCTATGATAGTGATACCCACAAAGAAAGAAGCAACTGTGGTTTATCCCTAATGGAAAAAAAGCAACTTCAGCTTAGAGTCTGTGAAGTTAAGAAATTCAAATGATGACATAAAATCCACTTGAAAGCATCATACAAATTTGATCTGGTTAAAGGATGATAATCTACTGAAAGCAGGTGAAATTGAGTTCTCTTGAAAATTGCAAGGGAACTCAGAACCACACTAACAAGTGAATAGTGTAGGTTATTGGCAACTATGAGAAGAGATGGGTAAGTTCCAAAAACAACATAAATCTTAAAGAAACGGTGAGACGATAACAAGTAAAACACTTAACTCAGAAGACTGATCACTTGTAACTGAAGAAGTGCTAACTGGAGTAATGCAGCAAACAGCCCTAATCTCTGATTGGCTTTTAGTTTATACCAACATTGTGCGCATGGCAAAAGAAAGTGACCTTAAAGAATGTCCTAACTTAAACTGGTGCTGCTTGGAAATCCAATATGGCTGCAACAGAAACAATCTTGAAAATATATTTGTCACTACTTCTGAATGGATGGTCTTATGAACATGGGGTTTTCACTGAAAGACTTCTTGTGATGTCTAGTCAGTCCTAAATGAAAATGGTCCTGATCAGATGTCTGATATGGCCACCATGTTAGTAGTCTTGAAAATCTTGGTATCACTGCTCTCCTGAATGGTAGGTCGTATTGGCACGAGGTTTTACCAGAAGGCTTCTTATGACGTCTAGTTGGTCTTGCATGAAAATGGTGCCAGTCTGACATCAGATTTGACTGTCAGAGCAGCCATCCTGAGATTTTTCCCTCAACTTTATGTGAATGGATGATCATATTGGCATGTTGTTGCTAAAGGACTTGCTATGATGTCTAGTTGGTCCTACTGTATTTGCAGGCCTATAAGTCAATGCAAAGTATAAGTCGAATCAGCAAATTTGGCAAATTTTCAATCCTTCATCCATATATAAGTTGATGCTGAATATAAGGTGAGGCCAGATAAATACCTTGGATTGTGTTTTTCACTTCGTTCCACACAGCATTGCAAATTTTATCCTATCTGTAACTTAGTAACCATTCCCATCAGGGTCATTTAATGTAACTAAAAGTACGTAATTTGTTTCACACAAAGTATTTTAAAAGTTATTATCTACTTTTAGCTCTATATAATGACGCTGACCCAAACATTTATTGTGTTACAGAGAGTATAACATTCATGATGCGATGCTGTGTGGAATTAAATTATAATAACTTCCGGTTTCATAAATATTGAAAGTATCACTGTATGCTATTTCAGATTACCAGCAATAGGGAAATTATATCAGTAATACTAAAATGCTTTTTCCAGGTTGTTTGTTGGGGGGGGGGGGCAATACAGAGAGAAGGATGCATATGTATTCCATGGCATTTTTCTTCTTGCACCTTGTAATCAAAATGAGAGAGAGAGAGAGAGTTCAGTTCTTTGTGGGATTTTTTTTTAAATTTAAAAAAATTGTATACCTTATTGCCCCTGTGTTGCTGAAGCTTTTGTCAAAGAGAAAAAACATTAATGAATGAAACAGTAAATGTAAATTATGAAAATACATACCATACTCCTTCAGGGTTGAAATATTCACAATAGTTATATCCATATTGGCTCCATTAGGTTAAATCCCAAGAATAACTATTATGCATGCTGTCTAAATTTCTTTGCAAGTATAACCGTATAACCACCTCTCCATTCCCAACAAATAAGATTTTGGTTAAAGTGAATGTACTCTGCCTTTACTTTGGTGGCAATTGTTTTTGATCTTTGATCATGCTAGATGTAGCATGTAATTACTGTCGGTCCCATTGTCAAGTTCAGAAATGTCACTGGTTGAGAAATTTACACAAGTAACCACCTAGCATTTCCTTTCATTATATGGTATGGTATTCATAATATCCATGGGTAGCCTCATTTCCCTATTGATAGCCTCACTAATCTGATCTGGTTTTGTCGAATCTTGACCTCAAACAGGTATTAGCTTAGAATGACTGAATACGGCCATAACATATTTAATTAGCATATAAATACCACTACAAAGTCATGTGGTTCTTTTAATTGGAAGTGGCAACAAAACTAGAGGGAATTGCTTATCTAGTGGTATTAATAATGGAATATGGTACTGCACTTGTACATGAGTAAGATCAGTCATCAGGTAAGTGAACAATACAGATTTACAATTGTGAAGTCATCTCTGTCTGCCTGTCTCTCTCAATGGGGCATACGTGTTATTTGATCATTAGGTGCAACAAAAAAGTTGTGATGGAATATGTCTTTGTCATGGTTATTCATCTTCTAACTTGTCGATTCTAACGCTTATATATGTAATCAGATGTAAACTACGTATATTACAAACAATGTACATTACTGGTGCTTGATGTTTTAGCGCAGTTACATCCGATCTATGTTAATTTTTAATACTGACAATTATGTAATTGTTTAAAATACTCAATGTGGGATCCTATATTTTTTCATACACGATCTCTTCCCCAAAATGAAATATTTTTTACTCATTATTTTTTGTACTCTTAGAGAATTATTTTCCATACGAAAAATACAGTCTAGATGGGATTTTCACTGAAAGTGTTCTTATGATGTCTAGTTTGTACTGAATGAAAATGGTGCCAATCTGATGTCCAATATGGCCACCATGGAAGCCACCTTGACAATCTTATCACTGCAGTCCCCCAATTGAACAGCCCTCTGACAAGCGGCAACTCACTTTATATGACCAGAATCTCATGGCACTAGCAAGTTTGTGTTCTAAAGTTCCCCTCATTGATAGCCACCCCTCTAAAATGGTGAGTGGTTTTCATACTAGTGTAAAAACTGTCAAATTTACCCCTTGCAAGTGGACACATCATGGTTGTTGACTAAAGAAAATCTCAGTAACATTTGTTGATTTCTCAACGTCATTGACATTGGTTCTAGTATGCTGATAAAATAAGTTTAATCCATACAAAGAGGTAAATAATTCATTTACTCTTACTATTAAATGTTTCTCGCATATTAGGTTTTGTTACTTTGTAAATTTCAGTCTGTTATAATGTAGGTATCAGAAAGCTGCCAGTAGCTTTTGTGGGTTGCTGGTTCTTACTAGGGTTTTCCCAGGTTCTTCCTGCACCTATCATACTGGCTGCCATATATAGCCTATCTTGCGCTGAGAAGTGTCGTTAAACCCCAAACGAACATTACTGCCAGAATTATCAAACAAACAAAAGTCAACTACTGAGAAGTACATTATTGTTCAGCACCTGCCAGTGTGACATCCAGTTGCCATATAGTAAAACGGTATGCTTTTGTGAATTCTACCAGACACAAAAAGAAGATGAAAAGGTTGATCACCTGACATGCTCACTTTATAACCACTGAGCATTTGTGTGTGTTTGTGTTATTTGGATTTTTAAGGTAGCTTTTAACAATTTTTCAGTCATATCGCTTTGATATCTGCACTGTGGCAGTTTATAGTGATATCTAGCACTGGGACATCATTCCGCAAACATGTAGCATGATGTTCCACCCAGTCACATTATCCTGACACCAGGCCAACCAGTCCTAACACTAACCTCTTAATGCTGAGTGCCTAGCAAGGCAGTTGGTAGTATCATTTTTGTAAGTCAATGGTATGACTCGGCTGGGGATCAAACCCACGAGTTCCCTCATCCAAGGCAGACGCTCTAACCACTAGGCCACCGGAGCGGTCTAACCACTGAGCATCTTGTTTGATAACTACAAATTGCCATTGAAGTAATAAATTAGTCTGAGTCTTGGCTTGACCAACATGGTATGTGAGAATGCTTGCCAAGAGTTTCCCATTAGTCAGTGGTTCATCTCAGACTGTTCTCAATTTCTTCCTCCACATAATATACTGCCTGCTATGTATAGCCTATCATTTGCTGAAAAATGATGTTAATACCCACAGACCATCTATTTAAGTGGCATAACATGTCTCAATGTGTGGGTAATTGTGGCCATAATGGCCTGTTGAATACTCACCCATCTGCTTATTATGTACCTGTTGTATTTGCATGGATTGATGTAATTTGGTCAAATGTGTGGAACTGGGCAGAAAGTTACAGTATTTGTAGGGGGAAAACAGATTGCCCCTTTCCTCCTCTTGATCCCAGGATGATCCCCTCTGTTCCTAGGAGGGACTGGATGACCTGTATTGGGAAAGTCATCTTTTTTTGTTGGGCAAGAGCCATGAGTGACCTCAATGGTTCAGCGATCAGCAAAAAGTCAAGGATGCCTGATGTGGTAGATCCTTGGACCCTTACAAGTGAGGAAAATACATTAGAGCAAGTTGTACCTTGTCAACAGCGATGAGCAGCACCTTCTCAATGTGGGAGAGTTGCTGTTTCCAAGCAGAGATGTGTCCATAGGTAAAAGTATACCAGTAGTACTGTTGAATGATATAAGTGAGTCACAGGTTACCAATTAAAAGGAAGAACAGTAATCTTGTTCTGCTAGATATTTGTTAGTTTGTTGGATTTTAATTGCGTGACCAGTAAGTGATCACTAGGCACAAGGTAGAAGTCAGTTACCTGTCATTTGGCTATGATTGCCAACAAAATGTTTTGATCCTAGGTCTGGGGACAGGGAGTAGGTTGACACCCTTCTTGTCTATATATTACCATCCATTTCCTATGGGATTTGGAGTTGGTCTTTGCTCGCCTCTTCAGGGACCCCACTATCACCTTCCCTATGTTCAACAACACTACCCAGCAGTGAATCATCTTTCTCCCTAATGCCCACCTTGTTGGATGTCTTTGTCTTTGTTTCAGGTATGAGGGACATGACAGGCCTTAAACCTGCGAAGTCCAGCAATAGATATGTGGCCCTGCACTTTCTCACAAGGCTGTGAAGAGGGATTAGTGATGTCATTCAATTTATGGTACAACTAGTAGATTGCCCTACTAACCCCCAATGAGCATTTCTATAATGTTGAAAACTATTCACCATGACACTCTGTACTGGAAAGGACAGTACTGTCTCACCTGAGGAACAGAAAGAAGAAATAATGTCCTTTCCATTCTAGCAGACTCAAATGAGTTCCCAGAAGAACCAACTGCAGTGGTTTGTTCCCTTTTCTTTAGGGTCCCCTGCTCCTTCCCACCTGTCAGGTCAGCTGCTGTCAGAGGAGGAACCTGCATGTTTGATAAAGTGATGAATAATGTTTGCTCTCTTTAACCCCTCAGGTTTGTGTCCAAGGTCTTCTTGGCCTGCTTGAACTTTGCTCTAGTATGGAGTGGCTTTTTGGGCCTGTTCCCATTCAGATTGTCTGCTGCTTCCACACTTGGTGATGGCTCAGGAGCTTGAACATAAATTTTCCTGGGGTCAAGAGTCTGGCAGATAGTAGAAGTGGTGGTTAGTCTCTCCTTATGTACTCAGACTATTGGGCTCTGTCTCCAGTTATCAAGTGCATTCTCCGACTTGTCACTCCAGGGTACCCCCGCCCCAGACACCTTGAAGTCTTGGTGTGTTACAAGAGGTGATATCAAGTGCAACTTGTACTCATCTCCAAATAAAAGCCTTTTAGGCCTTGAAGCTTTAGTCATGCTCCCTAGTAATTGTACCTCTCACACTGATCTCTTTTCACCCACCTCCTTTAGGAAGAGTCTTTGTGTCCCTTGGTGTTCAGTGCATGCGGTGGCTGTGCCAAAAACGTCAAGGCATGCACAATCCGTGTCAATTATGCTCTCTTTGTAGCTTCTCCACCTCAGCAGAGATTCAGTTTTGAAGTTGTCCATGGTCGTACTGGATCACATCAAGAATCTGTTGAGGGCTACACCTTTCTAGGCTGAGATGCCCCATGGTAGTCTTGTCCTCTCCATAGTATTGCAGTTTTTGAGAGAGCAGCAACCCTATCCTTGCCGTGACTCTGGACCCACCAAAACTGGCTACCTATGGGACCTCCCAAACATAATCTGCATCAATAGACTCACTGTCAGCTCCATTTCAAAGCTACCTCCCATATGTCTTAGTTGATGAAGCTGTCATAGAAGACAGTCTTCAGACTCCTTTCACTTTCCAAGAACAATGTAATTAACCCTCCTGCAGTGCCTTCCTCATCCCAGCATCCCATCGGGTGCCATATTGGCCCTGTCTTCAGAGACTTCATCAAGCATCTCAGATAACATGTGGGTCTGTCAATTATGCTCTCATTGGAGCTTCTCTGCAGAGATTCAGTTTTGAAGGAGGGTTACTGGCTTCATTTTCATCAATATCCTCTATCATGTACACCCCTTCTGTTTCACCAGTCCAGACTGGTTTAATTAAGACAAGAGGTACATACCCTTCTGCAAAAAGATGCCGATAAGAGGGTGGAATACAACCAAACC
This sequence comes from Sinohyriopsis cumingii, assembly GCA_028554795.2. NCBI lineage: Eukaryota > Metazoa > Mollusca > Bivalvia > Unionida > Unionidae > Sinohyriopsis > Sinohyriopsis cumingii. The sequence goes on along the minus strand of CM068834.1, from coordinate 44,069,212 downwards.
CCAGGTTTCTACTCTGGATTTTTTTAGTGTCCTAGAAAAGTTGAAAAGTTGAAAAGTTTTACTTTGTCAATCTCTCTTCTTCAAATAAATGCTTGCAGGAAGAACATTTCAAAATTGAGAAAACAGCTTTGGTAAGGAACACAATAAGACCCTTGACTGTGCATACTCCATAGATGTCCAGAATGTTTATTTTCACATCTCCATCTTCCCAACTCAAGAGAAATACCCCAGTTTGTCTTTGTCAGGAGATGTTTCACATTTGAGCTCTGGCTTTGCTTTCACACCCAGAGCCTATACCAGGGTGATGGTGATAATAGTGGCTCACATGAAGTCTTAGAGGTCCCCATCCTCCAGTATTCTGACAACAGGTTGATGCACAATTTGTTCTCAGAGATTCTCTTCTGAAGTACCTTTGCCTGTGCTGGTCAGTGGTGACTCATCTCACTCTGATTCCCAGCTTAGAGAAGTTGGATCACATCCCTTCTTAGGACTGCATACATGTGAGTGAATTTCTTCACCAATCGAGATGGATTGTGTTCCACCACACATAATCCTTAAGATTCTAGCACTCTAGCAGGTTTTATGGCCAAGAGTTCATCAGCTGGGATTTACCTCTCTGTCCTGGACAATGTAAATGTGGCTGCAGAATTTGTTCCCAATGGAAAACATAAAGTATGCCCTCTTCAGTTCCTGCTCATAGCAAGATGGGGACTGCACAAGCACCCAGTATCAGCTTGGATCAAGTAGGGGACTGATTTTTGCCACCACCAAAGTGGCGTGATTTTGATCATTTTCTGTCTGGAGTCATGATTCATGCTCCTGCACCCAACTCTATTCTGTACAAAGATACATTAGATTCAGGATGGAGTGTTCTTCAAGAGCCAAAGGGTTAGTCATTGAGGGACTGTGTTCTTGGAAAGAGGTAACCCTTCATATAAACAATCTACAAATAAGAGCAGTCTTTCAAGCCTTCCAGATTTATATCAGTTTCATAAGGCACCATTGCTTTACAATTGCCTCAGGCAACATGTCAGTTGTAACATACCGTGGGAGTTAAGGATGTACACACACTCTTTCTCTTTGCATGAAAGGTTGGTACATTCTAAGATGGGCACTCTCCTCAGAGATCACTCCCAAAGTCTGCCATATTCTGGCTAAAAGGAAAATCCAGGGAGACAGCCTGTCCATATAGGATTTAGTCCTCCTTAAATGGTCTCTGAACAAGTTGGTCACATGGTACTTTTTAAGCTGGGGTAGAGACTAGTAATGGACTTGTTTGCTATGAGACTGAACAACATGCTCCCTCTTTAAGTTTTTCCAGTGCCAGATCAGAGAGTCTAGGCACTGGATCTTTTCACCTAAAATGAGATCATCTGCAAGCTTACACTTCACCCTTCAACATAATTCTGTAGGTCCTCCACCAAATCAGGATCTTCACATCTTGGTTCATCCTGGTAGCCCCATGTGGCACAAATGGCCATGGTTCACAAATCTGTTTAAACTATTGGTAGACAAACCCAGGAGATTACCACAGAGAAGGGACTGACTTTTGCTGCACAGGGAGTCCACCAACATAATCACCCACAGAATCTCCATCTTGATGTTTGTCTATTTTGAACAATCAATTTACCAAAACCAATTTTTGAGTAAGATTGCTGACTGCATTACTCAGACTAGGAGGCAGCCAACTTCAAAAGCTTAAAATGGTGTAAAGAATCTTCTGTAAAGCAGGAAATGCATTGATATTGAGCTGTTCTTCCGTTTTGAGGAAAGAATGTTTCTACCATCAGGGGCTATAGAGCAGCCCTATCTAACACTCTGAAGTTCTCAAAAGGTTCCACAAATGGGTGGAACCCTCACCTTTGGGATTTTATCATGTATCTTGGGCTTTAGAGAGCTCATTATCGCTAGGAACACATAAATGGAACCATTGGTGTGTTTGTTGGGCATTATTAAAACCCACTTATGAACCATTGAGTAATGCATACTTTGAAACCCTTACCTTTAAGATTATCATCTTGCTTTCCTTAGTGTCACCAATAAGATGGAGTGAGATTAATGCCTTGTCAGTGGAAAAGGCTTGCTTGTGGTTCAGTGGAAACTAATTCAGTTTTTCTTCTTTCTGCCAACCTGGGTTTCTGGCTAAGAAATGTTACTTTAAGCAGTTCCAGTTCCTGTTCAGACTCCTTGGAATCTTAGCTCTATCATTGTTGGTGATGATCAATGTTGGCTCCTTTGGTCACTAGTATTGAGATTTCATTTGGCTTCCTCAAAAGGGAGAAAAGACGGTTAGATTAGTGACATTCTCCCTCACAAGGGTTCATCTGATGATTTGGCTGCCACCATTTTCAGATGGACTGTCCTCACTCTCAAACCTGCTTACAAATCACTCACTGGGAGGGACCCTTTTTTCATGGGAATTAAAGTCCATGAGGTTAAGACTATTGTTGTATCTTAGGCCTACTTGAATCACTCCTCATTTGATGACATTATGAGAGCTGCCTTCTGGTGCCCCCAAACCATCTTGTCAGCCTTCTACTTTGGCTCTTTGGCATGCCAGTATGAAGAAATATATATTGTTTTAGTCCTTTTGTGACAGCACAACATGTACGAGCTTGCAGAAGCAGACATTCCTACCTTAAGGGTAAGTGTACTTATTTCTTATACTTGTCAAGGACATCAATCTCTTACCAACTATAATATTCAGGAATTCAGTAGTTTTAGCAGGTAATGTATCATAATATAGTTTTTGGTGGGTAAAACTGATTTTAAATGTGTAATATTTTCCTGATACTGTGTAAAGATTCCATATACCAACCTTACTCTTCTGTCTTTAGTGTCCTTCCAAGTCCAAAGAGGCAGATATTTTGTATGTTGGCTATGACTAAGGAATTAAATGTAGATCATGTTCATTTCAAGTGTGTGCCTCCAATTGCTAAATGTAGGAGAAACTATTAGATTGGAAAGTGGACTTGGCATCCTGATGAAGGAAAGCGATGCAATGGTGGCAGGGAAGTATTATGCAACTGAAATTAGTTTCATCTCCAAAACACTACATTTAAAAAAAATGTAAATATGAATTATTTTACTAACAAGAATCTATCAGTGAACATCAGTAATGACAGCTACAAATTAAACCATATTCTAAACTGACGTGTTACTACTGTGGCTGTCGATTGTGACTAAAGGAAGTTGAGTTGTTAGTTAGAATTGTATGAAGATTCCCTGAATGGAAGAAAGAGGATTAGTAAAATAAATTCTTTTACAGGGTATGTATCTAGGTTTCAGTTCAAATATATTCATGATAGTGTTTGCAAATGCTAGGGTCATTAGATGTGTTATATTGAGAACTAGGATTGTATGGCACTGTCAGAAAATGTTGATGGGAACATACGTTTTTGGACATTAAAAATTATTATTTTCTGCTGTCCAAAACTAAATGAGAAATATGTTAAGTTTGTCATAGTTCATAACAAAAGAAGTTTACACCCAACCTCAAATTTCTACATCAAGGCCGTGACAAAGTGCAATTCTCTTGTACAAATAAAAGCACTTCCATTTTTGTGCTAAATTTGAAGAGCATTGTTCACATTGCATGTCACAGTGGCCATCTTAAAAAATCTTGTTGCTATTCCTTCTGTTATTTGGAGATATTAACATGGTGTTTTCATTTAAATACATGTTATTATCTTTAGTTGGTCCCAAATGAAAATGTTGCTGATCCGACATCCAATATGGTGTCCAATTTGTAGAATATCAATCTTATTGATATGCATTCTAAACAGAAAGTTGTATTCACATGGAATTTTTACCAGAATACTTCTTATGATGTCTCGTTGGTCCTAAATGTAAATAGTGACAATTTCAACCATCTTGAAAATCTTGTTATTGGAACAGATATCCATGTTTCTGCCATCTTGAAAATGGGGTGGGTGGGAGGAGCATGTGCGTGATCTAGGTTTTTAACATAGCTTTAAAAATTTTAGTCATGTTCCTACAGTGTCTGCTGTGTGGTAGTTTATAGTAATGTCTAGCGCTGGGGCATCATGATGCAAACATGTAGCATCATGTCCCACCCAGTCACATTAGCCTAACACCAGGCCGATCAGTCCTAACACTAACCTCTTAATGCTGTGAGCCAAATAAGGCAGCTACTAATACCATTTTTATAAGTCTTTGGTTTAACTCGGCTAGGGTTTGAAAATGGTGACCAGTATCTGAAGTGGACACTCTAACCACTTAAGCCACCAAAGTGGTTGAAAATCTTGTTATAGCTACTTCTCATAAATTGATGGTCATATTAACTTGAGGTTTTCACCAAAAGACTTTTTATGATATCTAGTTCCTATATTAAAACAGTGCCGATCTTATGTCCAGTATGGACTTTTGAAATAGCTATTTTGAAAATCTTGCTGTTGGTAGTTCTCACATGGATGGTCATATTGACAAGGGGATTCCACCAAAAAAAAGACTTTGAATATTTATTTACGCATGAATGAAAACGGTGGCAATCATACACTCAGTATTACTGCCATAGAGGTCATCTTGAAAATGATGTTTTTGGTCAGTAATATCAGAGATGGTTTCAGCACTCTGCGGTTGGAAAAAAGAAATATTTTTATTGTGGATTCCTGGGAATCCTTTTCAGCCAGTATAGTATCAGTCCTTTCAATGAAAGTTTGTTTAGATATTCCATTTGAACCCATGGATTCTATTGCTGGATTTAGCTAGCTCTGCTTCCTTGCAAACTGGGTAGACATTGAATGTATCCACCTCGATGAAAAACAAGCATCGCAAATCTAATACACAAATAATGACACAGTCTTTAGATTATAAAACACTAATAAATGAGAAACTCCTATATTCTTAAATCTTGAATTTTGGCTGGAATTGCCCATGTCTACATTTCCATCTGTCCCATATATCAGGAATTTTGTCCCCACATTATACAATAAAAGACTGACCCAATAATAGCAATTTCAAGCTTGGTATGGGTTTAATATCAACAGCACCCATGCTAAGCTTGATTTGTACTTATTTTGTCACGTCAAAATTTAGTTGGGTTACTTTCCATTTTTATTGGAAGCTGTCCTTGCATCTGATCCAAGGTTTTTTCATTTATTCCTTATCAGAAGGGCTGTCCATGTCTTTAAAATATACTTTTAGTTCTTATGCAGTCTGTTCAAATTGCTAAAAAAAAAACTTAAATAACCCAGAACTTCATCCGATCTTCTGGAACTCAAACATTTTTGTGCTTAAAAAACTACCAAACAGTATAAAGTTTGAAATTCCTGAAATGAGTCTCGATATTGTGTTGAAATATATTCAAAAAATGGTTTATTGTAAAGCTACAGGACTTGATATGATTGGACCAAGGCTACTAAAGGTAGCTGCACCTGCAATTGTAGAGAGCATAGCTTTCATTTACAATGAAAGTATTAGGTCAAATAAATTTCCACAAACATGGAAAACTGCCATATATTCATAACAGTACGAAAATGAAGTTATTGCGAGTTTACATCTGGGATTAATTAATCTGGTTCAGTTTATATGAAATAGGGATAGAGAGGGTGTAATCTTTATATGCCTGCAAATGTCAGTTGGTAAAAATTAAAGTAATTTAGTTTCCTCATATACTTATTATTTCTTTTAGATACAAATCTCATGATTCATAAAATATCTAACAATTATCATATCGATTGAATTTTATTTTGTTTTGCTTTCGAGATGCATATTATGTTTAATTCACCTGTATTGAAATGTTTCTTTAACTTGCAACATATTTTGTCAAAATTTGCTTTTACTGAGTTTCAACAAGTATCAATATACAAGATTTGTTGACAAACTGCAGTCAATATATGGCATGCAGTCTGTTCAGCAAATTTGTATATAGCGGCACATTGCTTCATCTATGTCTCACATTTTGTTTACTAATTCCAGGAAGAAACTTGACCGGTCTCATAACTTGTGCAGTGTTAAAACCCAGCAAACAGTTTAAATTTTGATATTACTGAATGTGACAATTAGCGAATGTATGTTTCATTCAATTTTATTCTCTTTTATACATAGCAAAAACTTCGCCATATGGTGTTGTTTTTGGGGTTTTTTTTAAATTTTGGGTAAGTGAGGAAATGAGACACAGCACTCAAGTGCTATGACCATTGGGTTTCAACATCTCACTTTAATTATCACAGATGGGACAGAAAGATCACAGGGAACTGTTTCTCAAAGCCCAATGAGTTAATGGATGACCTCTGCTGTGAGCAACCACCTGTCATTTCCAAACACAATCACACTGCATGGATCGATTTTATTATATAAATGCTCAGTCATGAGCGACCACCTGCTGAACATGACCAGCGACCACAATGTCTTGTCCAAATATGCATTTTGACACTGCTATGAATGACTGTGGTTTAAACATAGGTAAAACAAATTTAGGGTTTTATAAAGGAAAACTATTTTCATATGCTAATGCATGTACACTGGATCTTCAGATGTTAATGAGATTCATGTTTAATGATAGAAATATATCCTTATTGCTATGTGATTTGTATTCAGATAAATGCATACAACATTTTAGCAAGAACTATTAATAAAGTGATTGCAGTTATTATCATTTAAATAGTTATGAAACTGGACATTGGAAACTGGTCTTTTTGTACAAACCTATTATGGGAGACCACGTATCTTGAGAGACCATTTTTTGTTGGCAGAAGGCGAGGTCTCTCATAATAGGTTTTACTGTGTATATATATTAGTAGTAGTAGTAGTAGTAGTTAGAGTAGTAGTAATGTCATCTTGATTCCTAGATCACATCAAGTTGTCAACATAAGAAAATCCAGATCAGTTCAAGATAAAAGCACTGAGTCATCCAGATTTTGTGATGTTGACAACAAGATGTGACTTAGCACTGATTGAACCTTCAGTTGTACACATGTCTGTACCAAATGTCTTGGTTAAGGTTCAGCCTTGCTATTCAATGTGGGTCATACTACATCAAAACAACTAATTTCCGTACATATAATTTCATGCAAAGATAAGGAAAAAACCTCATTAAACTTCAATATCACCCCCCTCCCCAAACTCCAGGCAACCTTTCAAAACAATTCAGACTTAGTATATTGTTTGTGAACAGTTGTTTAGAGGCATTACATATCTGCCAAAATTTTGTACATTGTAAACCACAAAAAGAATGCAAAACAGCTGGAATCTCTCTCTCTCTCTCTCTCTCTCTCTCTCTCTCATTGGAAGTTATGCCATGTACATTGAATAAAAAGTCAAGACACATGTTTATTCCAATGATTTTAATCATTTTGTTTGCTTTTCCAAGCCATGCTGTATAGGGGAGGTAACTTTGTCATGCTCTGTACTGATTTCATTCACAGAATATTGACAGTTCTAATGGCACTGAAGTAGCATAGCCATAGAACAGGATCCACAGTAGGACACAATTGTAGTATTGCAAGTTTTACAACACAAAGTTGCTAAATTTCAGTTCTAATTTATGTCTCATTATTCAGTTAAAGGAATCACTCCACTAATCAAGTTCCTTGTATATTTCCTTCATTTGTATACACAATCCACAGAAGCCGTGTTCTGTTTTATCACCTGTGAATATTGGTGTGAGACAATAATTATTATCATGTGAAACAAAGAATTTTGTTTCTTTAGTAAACTGAATGTTAAGTTTAAACATTATTCACATAAATGTATGAATTTTTTTTGTATTGTTACAACAATAATAGAATATAAAAATAAACCACACCAAAAAAAGAGACCACACCAATAAAATTGTCAGCAGTTAGTTTCAATCCCAAGAATAATCACTGTGAATGCTGTGTAATTTTCTCTATAAGGAAAATAGCATCTTCATTCCCACCAAGGAAACTTACATGAATAAATACCTAACATTACAGTACAATATATTTACAAACATTAATTATCATCATTAAATTAAAAGAAGGAATGAAACAAAATACCATTCAGCATATGTGCCCTAAAAAAACTAATTCAGAATAAATATGTTATTTAGTAAACAATGTTGATTGCCATATGAGTTGACAACAACAAATAAGGTGTGATATAAAACATGGAAAAAGTAGCAGCCATATGTAGGGTAGCTTGAGACTCAGCCCGTATGAAATTTTCCAGGCGGACTTAAGGTGGATTTCAAAGCGTTTTCTGCCTAAACCATAACCGCTCATATTAAGGATACTTAGGCGAATTTCAAGCGGACTTCAGATAGATTCAGGGCAGAATTTTAGGCAAAATATGCAGATTAGTTGACTTAAGATTCTTCTTAAATAAAAAGAAACCATCTAAGATTTCTGCCTGAAATAAAAATCCACCTGAAATTTGGTAAGAAATTTTCCAGGCAGACTTAAGGCAGATTTCAGATGAGTTTTTTAAGCATTTTCTGCCTAAACCATTAACTTAAAGAAGCTTAGGCAAATTTCAAGCAGACATTAGGTGGTTTTCAGGCAGACATTTAGGCAAAATCTGCAAATTAGACCCAAGATTCCGCTTAAACAAAAAAAAACATCTTAGATTGCTTCCTGAAATAAATATTCACCTGAAATTTCCACCTGAAATAAAAATCCGCCTAAGGTTTCCATCTAAAACAAGGTTGCCTAAAATGTCCACCTAAATATCATCCAATAAAAATTCTGCTTCCAGTTTCTACTAAACAGCATAATGATGCTTAGAAATTATTGGGAATCAGTGATAAATATTCATAATAATTTTTAAAATGGATGATAAATTTTATTTTGACAGACATTATCACATAAGACTTAGGTTTTTCTTGTCCTCATTTTCTCTTTTGCTTACAAAACCTGTTCCGTGATGGCATTATTCATGTCTTTTTCATTTCACTGAAATTTTGGTGAGATTTCACAAAAATTTTGGCCAAAATTTTCACTGAAATTCTGGCGATATTTCACAACAATTTTGGCCAAAACTTTCACTGAAATTCTGGCAAGATCTCACTAACAATTCATTGAAAGTTTGGTGAGAGTTTTCTAAAATATTGTTGAGATTTCACTAAAGTTAAATTGATCATTATATAGTATTTTACTGAAGTTTCAGTAATTTTTCACAGATATTTCAAAAGGTTTCAAATAAACAATCGATATGAATTAAACAGGACTTTATTAACCCCAGTAATATTTCAGTGTACATGAAACAATAATAAAGCTATTATAATAATATGACATCGAAGAGATATGGGAGTTGTACTGCAGACTTTACTTTTGAATGTACAAACTATGATGCTGTTGAGACCACCTGAATGAGTCTTGGTTCCATAAGCAGCCATGACAAACATTTATCATGATACAGTTACTGTTATTTTACTCTGAATTCAAACACAGCTAGAATATTTTGATAGTATAAACAATAATACCACTCACGCTTTTGAAGGATGATTCTACTTGTAGGTCAGTAAAAACTCCACAAAGATATGACTATCTTTGATAGACATACCCTAGGTGTCTTGCAACAATATCAATAATTCCCCACTGGTGATCTATACTCTATCAATCCGTAAATTCTGGAAGTGAATCAGGTTAGAGTTATATAACTTTGAGATCATCCAGGTTCAGTTCCTTGTCATATTTAACATGTTAGCCGCTACTGTAAAGCTGTTAATTGTAGTTAAAATCTTATGGCACAAATCACAAAATGCTAATCCTTCAGTTTTCATACAGATTTACCACTTTCATTCCCATTAACTTGGCATTCAAGCTATTCTCATTGCCACACATTTTTCAAATGGTTATTCAAACTCGTATCCCACTCAAAAGTTTGAAACACTACAGTATGTTTGGCAAACATGCTCATTCCATCAGTTTCCGTTATGTGAAGATTCATTGGGCAAGTACCAAATTTTGACCAATCAGAATGCTCTTTACAACGATCATCTGTTAAATAATATACGGAACAAATATTTATTCAAAGGATCATTGTAGAATGGGACCAGACAGAGCATTTATTTTTCTTAAAATTGATAACAGGTTTTGGAGACTATATAAAAAGGTCCATATCAAGGAAAATCAGATTCAGGCCAGGAGAAAAGCGAAATTCTGCTTTAAAATGGAAAACAAGAAAGCAATCTTGTTTGAGAGCAGTTAATCCAATTCAGGTTCAACAAAAATAGAAAAAGAAAAATAACAAGGAAAGATGTGGAAAGAATTATTGTTCCCAAAATGAACTATAAAATAAATACAGCTATCAGAAACAGGAAATATAAATGTTGCTGAAAATCAATGAAATTGTATAAGAAACAAAAAAATAAATCTTATTAATATAGAATAAAGGTTGTTTTTTATAAATCAGTAAAGTAATATTTCTTATTGATATTTTTTGTTGAAATGTCAGTGATATTACAATCACAAAATTTCACCATATTTTCAGAAAATTTGGCAAAATCTCAGTGAAATTTCAATCACAAATTCGCAGGGATGTTCCAGTTAAACATATATCCTCCCTCTTGGGGATGGTACTTCAAAATATCTTCTGTAGGAGGTTGTTTCAAACAATTTTGATTCTGACAGTGGAAGGTTGGTTAGGAAAATCACTTATGTTGTGGGTTGTGTTAACAAAATGAGAAATCGCTGGTGGGGTTGTCAGAATAAAAAAAAACGAATATATATTTAAAATCACATCGAACCCCCTCCTAGCAGTCTAACGTGAATAAAAACATTGGGTCAGAAAATAATGCCAATACACGCGAGTGCACCTAATTTGTATGAATTCGCATAATTTTAAAGCAGTGATATGCATTCTGCAAATTACTTCAATAAAACATGTGCTTTGCGCAGTATGCAAGTTTTATTCAACTTTTAACTTAAAAGTACATTTTGCAAAGTAATTCTTTTGGGGGGGTATCCCTCGTCTGATCTTTCCAGACCATTCAAAGTAGCCACCCTCCCTAACTGTAATTTTACCCATAGGCTTAATGTTTTTGTTAAAAATGTTTGCTATATTCTTTAAGTTTTTAAGTTTTGTGTATTTTATTAATAAATAAAAAATTAATTTTTTTTTGGTAGGGAATTTTATGGGTAGTGTGTCTTGGTTGTATACGTTATTGTCCTTTTGGATATTTTTTTTAATACTTTTGACCAGTTTCTGTTTCATTAAGACTGTCCATCTCACTGATGTCATACTTTGTTTCATCTAGTTCCTCATCGCATGATAGCTTATTATCTTTCTTACTTTGTCTTTCACTTTCTTCTGATGTTGATTTTGATAAGTCTTTTTCAAATTCCTTACTCATAAATAATCTCACTTTCTTCATTCTTCTCTGTTCTTTCTTCTGTTCATTTGTTAGTTTCTTTGGAGGGTTTTCTTTTTGTTTTTATTGTTCTTCTTTTATTACTTCATTTTGCTTTCTTTGTTGTTCTCTTATTTCCTTAGTTGTTGATATTACTTGCTTTTTTTGTTGGTTCTGTTGTTTTTCATTTGTTTCTGTTCGTTTCTCTTTCAATTCATGTTGTTTGCCAATTGGTTGTTGTTGTTGTTTGCTCTTTTGTTGTTGGATCGGTTGCCGGATCAGTTGCTGGTTCACTTGCTGTCTATACTCTTGTGTACCTTTTTCTTTACCTAATGGTTGCTGTTGTTTGTGATTTTGTTTTTGTGTCATTTGCTGTTTATATTCTTGTTTCTCTTTTTCTTTTCCTTTCTCTCCTGCTTGTTGCTGATTTATCTATTTTGGGAATATTGTTATCTCGCTAATGGGGTGTGTCTGTTGTACTTGCTGCTGTTGTTTTGCTAGTTCTTGTTGTATTTGACACCTCTTGGACATGTGCCCCACTTTCCCACATTTTTAGCATTTCCTGTGTAAGTTACATCCTTTGTACCACGTTTTTTCTAAAAAACCGTGTAAAAAGAATACTTTCTTGATGGTACATAGTTTTTCTCTTTCAATGTCCAGTATTCTGGTACTGTTCTTTATTGTGTATCCAGGGATGGTGTCCATTCTCGCTCTAATTACTTTGGTTTGGAATTTTTTTTGGAAGTTTTCTAACATGGCTTTCAGTTTAATTTCTGTTGGTATCTCCACTATGTATAGCTCTCCTGTCTTTTTTTTTATTTGCCTCAGAAATGGTTCCGTTTTTTTATAATGATAATTGTTTCTCCTGTAATTTCTATTTCCCCATATGGCATAATTGGTTCAGTCCCATTTGGTCTCAGTATAAGACCTCTATTCCCATTCATATGCAAACTGTCTGCTAGGTCTATAAATTCCCTGTTCATTATGCTCAAAGCTGCCATCACCCTACTCGTTGTTGATTTTTGATCTACTGGTATTCTTGTTGTATCTATTTCTTGTGTTCACGTTTCAAGTATGATCCTTCTGTTGTATCATTTCTTTCATTGTCAAAATAATTTTCCAGTTCGGTCAGTTCTCTGTTTCTTGCTATATTTGTTTGCTCGTGCATCTCGTGCACTGAGTTTGTTTCAGCTTAAGAGAAAATTTAGTTGTATTGTTTCCATCCTGAATTCTTCATAATTTGTATCTCATATTGTATGTGTTTATACTTTTATGAATAATGTTCCATTAATTCCATTTACTCTTGTAGTAGTAAAGTTTCATCTCACATTCCTGTGGAAGTATGTGCAGTTTGTTTAGTTCTTGCCATGACAGACCTTACTTCTCAAGTATGAGTGTCGTAATTTGACCTGCCAGTAGTGGTCTCGCAGCACTTGATGTGACATCCAGATTCAGGAAGGCTAGTGTTAAAATAGCTGGATACTTCAGATTGACATGAATGGCTGTTAAACTAAATTTGATTGGTTCATTGGGCCCTGAAACATGCATTTTATGGAGTTTTTACAAATGCATGCTTCTCATAAGGGCCACACAGGAAACCAAAATGGCTAAATCACAACAAGTTTTTGTCTTCAGACAACGTTTTCAGTTGGCAAATACTGGCTGGTGACAGCTATGATGAAAATGAATTTCACATATATCAGTCTGTTGATCACTGGGAAAATATCACTGGAAATACTGGAAAGGCTGCATATCTTGAGCTGAGATACATCAGCTCAATTCGCAAATATCTTTCAGTTGATGCCACTAAAACACTTGTGTGTTCATTAGTACTTTCAAGACTGGACTATTGTAACTCAATTCTGTCTGGTTCATCTCAATATCTGCTCCAGAAACTTCAAAAAGTTCAAAACGCAGCTGCTCGGATCATACTTGGAGTACCACGATCAGAGCACACCTCCCCGCTGCTCTGTACCCTACACTGGCTATCCATTCAATCCAGAATCAAACACAAAATTTGTTCTCTGTGCCACGTTTCACTGTCGGACTCTAGTCCAACATACCTATCCAACCTCTCCCATGTGTACACACCAGCAAGATACTTACGCTCCTCTTCTGACAATCGTATACTCATTATTCCCACTATGAAAACAAAGTCATATGGACAGCGTTCTTTTGCATACCAGGGCCCAGCAACGTGGAATGAATTGCCCACTGAACTTAGACACAAAGACACAGTGATCACATTCAAGAGGGCTCTCAAAACTCACTTATTTCAACTATAAGAACAAACCTAAAGACTGAATAATGTTTCCTACCTTAAGTATTCTCAGCATGTTTTGTAATGTTTTCTAATTTCATGGTGTTTGTTTTTGTAATCATAGCATTACATGTTTTCTATCTTATAGGTGTTGTCTAATGTTGTAAAGTGCTTAGAGCTTCTAAAGATTAGGTGCTATACAAAGTCCTCATTGTTATTGTTATTATTATTATTATTATGTGATTTTGAGCCCGAAATTGATGTTAAGTGCGAGTCCAATGTACGTGTTGGATGGACAGGATGCCAGTTATACTTATTCAATATACCCATCACAGGCACTTGATTCGGGGGTAAACTAATTTGTACACTCACCAATTAACACTTGTTAAGTGGTGAGTGTACACATTAGTTTTACCCCAGAATCAAGTGTCTGTGATGTAACCCATGTCTGAACAATGTTGGACTTAAAACCCTAATGCAGCATTATGGAGGAGAAAAAATATGGCAGGAAAGCACTGATTCAAGGAAGTGAAATTCATGTTAGTGAAAACTTTTCTTTTTAAAACAGAGATATCCAAGAGAGAATACCCATGGGGCCATATGTGTGAGATGCTGAAAATTGCACAACCATAAACAACAGTAACTTGTTCAAGCTAGTTATGCATATGTGTTTCAGACAGCAGGCAATGAAAGGAGTTCACAGCACAGAATAATATTCATACACAGATGAGGAGGATCATATTAAATTCAGAAACAGTTAACAGATTAATGCTCATAGGGAGCATCAGAGAATCCCCATCCTGTACAAAATTTTCCACATGGATTGGATATGGAATCCATACGTACTTTTACAGAAGTATCCATGTGGACACTTTTATTCTATAGCTGAAGCACTCTTATGGATTTCAGTGTATCCATATGGAAATGTTATGGATTCCTTACATACTCCATATGGAAAATATCATGGAATATGCAAATTAGTCCATGAGATCTGCAGGTTGTCCATATGGAATAAAATTAAAATTCCATATGGAATTTGGCAATAATCCATATGGAATTTGTGAATAATCCATATGGAATTTGGCAATACTCCATATGGAATTTGTGAATAGTCCATATGGAATTGGCAAATATGCCATATGGATTTTGTAAATGGTCCATATGGAATTTGTAAATAGTTCATATGGAATTTAGTAATAGTTCATCCTGTACAAAATTTTCCAGGCATACTTAAGGTGGATTTCAGACAGGTTGTTTAAGTGCTTTCTGCCTAAACCATACACAAATCTGCTTCAGATTTCTATTAAACTGCCTAATGATTCTTAGACATTATTGGGAATCAATGATAAATATTCACAATAATTTTTAAAATGATGGATCATAAATTTTATTTTGACAGACATTATCAAATAAGATTTAGGTTTTTCTTGTCCTCATTTTCTTTCTGGTATACAAAACCTAATCCATGATGGCATCACTTAAGTCTTTTTCATTTCACTGAAAAGTTTGGTGAGATTTCACAAATATTTCACTAAAATTTTGATCATTATATAGTATTTTACTGACGTTTCAATAGTTTTTCAGACATTTCAAATTAATAATGAATATGAATTAAACAGGACTTTATTAACCAATGTGATATTAAGTTTGCATGATTTTTTTTTATACAGATGTTGTAATTGTATGACATCCAAGGCAAGAGATATGGGAGTTAATAATAATAATAATAATAATGACTTTATTTAGAGAAGGTAACTTAATTAGTTACAGAACTAATCTACCTTGAGGCCTTCTATCTGTTATGTACAATATATACAGCATATACAACATGTGAAGAATATGGCTTGACACTAAATAATTAAGTGATTTTAAAAATCAAAGTATCAAGTCTGGAATATATACACATGCATATGTGAACACATAAACATATATAAAATATAAAATATTAATCTGCATTGAAAAATGCAACTGTGAAAATAATACAAAATTACAGAAAAGTATCCATTTGAGACATGAAAAGAAGAAATGCGAGGAGCCTGCCATATGTCACTTGATTTTTTATTAATGTACAAACTATGATGCTGTTATGGTCTCTTGAATTAGTCCTTGTTCCATAAGCAGCTGTGACAAACGCTTATCATGATATAATCACTCTTATTTTACACTGAATTCCAACACACCGAGAATATTTCGATAATATACACAATATTGCCTCACGATATTGAAAGATGATTCTACGTGTGGGCCCAGAAAATTCCACAAAGATATGACGATCTTTGATAGACATCGGTATTTGGCAACAATTCCCACCAGTGATCTATATGTTGTCGTCCTTAAATTAATTCTGGAAATTAATCAGTTTAGAGTTATATAACTTCGAAATCATCCTGGTTCAATTCCTTGTCCTATTTAGCACGTTAGCCGCTACTGTATAGCTCTTTATGGCACAAAAAGCAAAATGCTAGTCCTGGCGTTCAGTTTTCATTTTCATACAGACTGACCAATTAGTTCCCATCGACTTTGCATTCAAGCTATTCTCGTTGCCACACATTTTTCAATTGGTTATTCAAACACGTATCCCGCTTGAATCGCCATGTTTAGCATTCCCATCAGTTTCCATTACGCAAAGCTTCACTGGGCAAGTAGATTGTTTTGACCACTCAAAAAGCTTTTTACAGCGATCATCCTTTAAATAATAAATGGAAAAAAAATACTAATTAGAAAGCTCATTGCGGAATGGGACTGGATAGAGCATTATTTTAAAAAAGTTTTGGAGACGATATTAAAAAAGGGTCTGTATCAAGGAAAATCAGATTCAGGTCAGGAGAAAAGCAAATTTCTGATTTAAAACAGAAAACAAGAAAACTTGTTTGAGGGCAGTTAAATCCAGTTTAAGTTAAAACAAAAATATAACAACAACAACAACAAAATTTGATAAAGAAATATGACATGGAAAGATGTGGAAAGAAGTTATTGTATCCCATGGTATTTCTGTTACTTGAACATTATCTTATAGTGTCTCCAGACAGCAATGATGGTCAAAAAAGGCATACAACCATTGTTGAAGGACTCACATTACTATGGATATGAAAGAACGAGAACCATACTATTAATCAGTGAAGATAAAATGTAATACATATGGGTTTGACTGATTGGTTGATAATGAAAGTAAAATTTGAGTAAAATGAATCTTTTGAGAGCTTGTCTAACTTGTAACTGAAAAAAGCAGTAACATTGTTTTATGAGCATAATTTCCGTCCCATTACAGATTTGAGTTTAGAAGACTCGTTACTGAATCTGCAGTAACTCACTCTTTGATGTAGTATTGAAAGCACACATTTCAAATTTGTGTAGATCCAGAAAATGGTGTGGCTGTTATTGCTTTCTTTTCACAAAAGCTGTCATCATAGATGTGTCTATGCTGATACAAATTTGATCATGAGCACTCAAAATTTTAAGTTACTGAATTTTAATATCATGGTGTTTGCACAGGTTTACAATGGGAACTGAACTAGTACAGCGAGTCCTGAACTTTTGAGTTTTGTGCTGCAGAAACAACATGGAATCTAAGCAGAATACATCCAGAAATGTAGAGGTTTTCTATCTTGGATTTAGTCTCCCCATTGCATTTCACATTCATATGCATATTCAGAAACAATTGCTCAATTCAAATGCATCATTGCAAACGTTTCTATAACAAGAGAAATTAGCCAGGGTACAGAAACTCCAAAACATTCCTGCAGGTAATATGACAACACTAATTTCATTTTTAGAGAGTAAGATGCAGAAGAAATGAGGAGCTGTGGTAGCTCACGTGGTTGAGCTTCACACTTGTAATCCAAGTTTCACAGGTTCAGTACCTGCCCATGCCAGTCCAGGTTGGCTGCCTCATTTTGTCCCTGGAAAAGGCACTTTAGCTCCCATTTTCTTGCATGATATAGTAATTCGTGGAGAGAAGTCACACAAAGAGAGTATGACCTTGCATGGAGGAGGTGGAACATTTAGTGTTCTGTCAGGAAAAACAATCTCTATAATGCATGTGAAGAAATAATTGTGACATACTTAAGTTATCTTGCATTGCTTGGTAAATCCTATAGTATTGTAAACACTCAAAAGTCCACGCTATTACAAACTCTAGAATTACTAGGTCAGAACATGTGTTCGAAACCAATTTTAATTACAAGATTTATGAGAGGTTTTTCATAATGAATCAACCTCAAGCAAAGTATGCATTCACTTGGGATGTTGGAAAAGTGCTCAAACAATACATAGTTTGCCCTGAAAAATGTAGATCTTAGTTGCTGTCATTTAAAACACTGGCTCTTCTAGCACTTTCCACAGCAGAAAGGGCACAAACACTAATTGCCATGAATATCTATAATATGTGTATATCAAATAAGGGGGTTCATTTTTATTTCTCTTCCTTACTTAAAACATCAAGTCAGAGAGAAAAGTATTTGTTTAAACATCCCTCATTTATTGAGTTCAGTACTTTTAAATCCGTTACAAGTAGCACATTAGAAAGGTGGTTAAAAGTGGTACTTCATCTTTCAGGCATTGATATTCATTATTTTAAAGCTGATTCATATTGTTTAGCTTCAGCATCTGTAAGAGAGGTTGTTCCTTTCAGGAAATTCTTAGAGCAGCAGATTTTACAAATTCTACTTATGGGATATAAATTTAAATTTGTAAACGAAATGATTGTTGAATATGCATTTTTTTGTTCTCTTTCTTTAAACATGCAACTTTATACATGCAAAGCCAAAGGTTTACATAAAATAAAATAATGGGCCCCCATCCAAGCATACTGTAGATTTGATGGGGGGGGGGCATTATTAGAGTACACAGGAGGCTGAGCATGTATAAACTCACTCAGTGATATGTTCCCACCCTGCTATGATGAGGTATAGTCAGCAAAAATTTGGTTGACTATGTTACATGAATTTGTTTATCTTTAATAAGTGCCTGTCAGCCTGTCAAGCACGCACCTGGGTGAAAATGCTACTTTATACATGTTCAGCCTCCAGCTTACTGTCGCAGAATTGTAACCGAGTGGGTTTTTGGACGAAATGAACAAGCCAAACACAATGTAAGAAAGATGGAAATTTATGAATGAGTTAATAATGATAAATATATGATGCAAAAATACAATTGAAAATAAACAAAACAAATATTGAATAAAATGAAGTGCAGATCCAAGAACCCTCATGGGCTGCACTTACCCCTTAAACAGTATGTTGTTCAACAAGAACAAAATTATAAAGATTCAAAAATAGTCTTTGAAACAACTTAAGATTCATAATAATCTTTGACACACCTAAAGATTCACAATAATCTTTGACACAACTAAAGATTCAATCTTTGACACAACTAAAGATTCACAATAATCTTTGACACACCTAAAGATTCACAATAATCTTTGACACACCTAAAGATTCACAATGATCTTTGACACACCTAAAGATTCACAATAATCTTTGACACACCTAAAGATTCACAATGATCTTTGACACACCTAAAGATTCACAATAATCTTTGACACACCTAAAGATTCACAATAATCTTTGACACACCTAAAGATTCACAATAATCTTTGACACAACTAAAGATTCACAATAATCTTTGACACAACTAAAGATTCACAATAATCTTTGACACAACTAAAGATTCAAAACAATCTTATCACGACTAAGATTCGCAATAATCTTATCACAACTGAGATTCACAATAATCTTATCACGACTAAGATTCACAATAATCTTATCACAACAGACAGCGTTGTTCTGGAAGCTCCAGATGACTCCAAGAAACTTTAGACGGCTTCGTACAGCTTCGGACCGCTCTAGTTATATTCACAATAACATTTCATATACATTCACGGCTACAGACACGGTCAGCTACCATAATAGACAGCTACTATAACAGTCAGCTACAAACAGTCAAAATCATCTTCAAACACAGTCAGAAACAGCTTCCAACACAGTCAGAAACAGCTTCCAACACAGACACAACTGCCAACACAGACACACAGACGCACAGACGCAGCTACAGATTCACATACGCATCTATAATAAAACCAAATGGGACATAATAGTTTATGCACAATTTCTATATATATGATATTACTTTTAAAAATCTGCGTTGTAATAAACATTATTACGCGATAACACAGTACAAACCGAATAAGCTTCGCCTATCAAATAAATAGAATGTAAATTTAACACTTACCCCTATGGCTGGAGAATAAAATAGAGTGTATACTCCTTGACGTGATCCAAAAAATGACCAGTGTGGTTTTTCGTGATTCGTCTTACTTAAATCCATAGGAGAGTGAGTACAAGTCGGGGTAGATACCCGTGCACCTCATGTTAGTCATGATACCCGACACAAGTAATCTGTGGCTAGGTACATGTTAATACAGTCGCTTACCTGGAAAAACACATTCACCCTATATGACGTATGTATGTACAATGAGAAATAGTCTAATTGTTTTTAAGACAAAACCAAGTTATTTCTTTGCCTTATTCTGTGACACTTACTCTAATAATAATGCCCCCATCTGTCATATCCAAAGTATGCTTGGTTGGGGCCCATTTATTTTTTGTAAAATTTAGAAAGACCAAAAAAAGAAAATCTTGAAGGTTTTATCTTGAATTTTAGCTTATGGGAAGAGCTTAAAATTGTTCATACCCAAAATGAAACTGAAACATGAATTGTGACAAGTAACCATAAGACAGTCATAGGTCTGTAATGAAGTAAATAATGTTCACAGAAGCAGTACTGATAATATTCTTCTGTTTAATTATTGCAGAAGGTTAATACCAACCAAAGAGTCACTGCCCAAAGAGTCCAACAAACTGGTGCAGTCACAGGGGTAGAGACAAGTGATCGTGTAAGTGTACAATTCATCAATTTGGTTTAAATTTTTTTTTATTTCTGTGTAAGTTGCAGCATGGGCAACAACACACGCCTTGCAATGGAAAAGTAATGTCAACACATGAAACAGAATTTCTGATGACATTGGGAAATTTGTTTTTAGCACACTTAGCTCTATGTCCAAAAGGAGCTTATGGTATGGCCGTGTGTCTTTCATGCATCACCTGTTGCGTATTTATCATTGTGTGATGTTTGCTGTATATCATCCGTCAACATTTGCTATTGTAAACTTCTTCAAAACTAATTACTGTACCAATTTCAATGAAAGGACATGGTTCGATAAAGGGCCGATTTTGATTCCTGGTCAGATTCCTGTAAATCTTATGTAGATAAAAGAGGCACTTCTTTCTTCCCAAAATATGTATTTCTTATAAAGGATCGCTTTCAAGAAAGAAAATCATATATTAAAAAGCCACTGGCATTTTCCTCTTTGTGGAACATTTTTTCATGGTTTATAGGCAATATGGCTAACAGCCCTTATGAATCCCAGCAGACTTCCAAAAAGAGATACATGTAAAAGTCAACATTTTCACATAGTATGCCTAATTGTCAATGATAGTATGTAGATATGTCATTTTGTTTTGAAAAATTATCTAAATGATGTGTATAGTTACGTTAAGTACAATTGTTTACCTCTGACACCTATTTTCATGTTTGTTTAAACAGTTATATTTATGTTTATGTTTAGAAATGACTATGCATGTCAAAACCTTCACTTGATTGCCATAGAGTAATAG
This sequence comes from Sinohyriopsis cumingii, assembly GCA_028554795.2. Classification (NCBI taxonomy): domain Eukaryota; kingdom Metazoa; phylum Mollusca; class Bivalvia; order Unionida; family Unionidae; genus Sinohyriopsis; species Sinohyriopsis cumingii. The sequence continues at coordinate 44,048,004 of CM068834.1, read as the reverse complement.
TCTGTGCATTTCTTTACCATAAATAAACACCCAAAGCCACACAGATCGTTACACAGTAGCAATAGACATAAGTTACGACAGTGTATAGTCAAGAATCAAAACCAAAAGTTCAGAACATCAGTGATCAAAGCAGTTTCGTGTATGTATCAGCTGGGGAAAGCTTACATTATACTTTATTTTATTACTAATTTGATAAAATTATTCCTTATATTGATTAGTGATCACAAAATTATAAACTTATGTATTTTTTTGAGCAAGAGAGAGAGTAGTATTACTGAGGCATACAGCATGTGACACTTGTGTTTTTTATATAGTACAATTTTTCTACAGATCGAAGCTATCAGTTTTGATATATTCATTGTAAACATCATGAGTGGACAGCAGCCAGTTTCTTATACTATTGTGACTGTCTTGCAATAAACCCCATTTGACAGAATACTCTACTGATTTTAAATTAATTTTTGCCTATTCACGTGACCCAGCCCATCCAATGGAAACTTACTGAATGTTTTCCAGAAACGATGAAACCCCATTAGCCAATGAGAAATTAAGCTTATGGTGCCATTAGATCTTATTATTAATAACTGTCAACACATACATAAAAATATCTATTTATAGATTCTGTTATTTGCATTCTTAACAGAGCTAGGTCACGTACACAGATTTATAGCAAACGATATTATGTACAATTTACAATCATGAATAAAAATTAAAAAAATTAAATAAAACCATGTACCAGAAGTTAGAACAAATATAGATATGCATAACACTGTTTGATACTTTAAGACAAAAAATCTAGCCATTTTACCTGTATACCATCAATCTCCGTCAAAGAAACGATGACAATACAGTGTGACCAGACTGTTATAGACCGAATCATGTTGTAACCAACAAAGACAGTCAGTGTAAGAAAATGAATAATTGACCTAAAATGTGGTTTATGTGTGTGTGTAATAAAATTGGGTGCAAAAATACGTGCTTTTGGTTAAATAAAAACAAATTAGTTTGAAAAATACTTGTATATTGACAAATTACATTTGTGTGGTACAATCCATAATCTGTTAAATACTGTACATGTATATAATAAATCCATGAATTTGAGTATAGATCACAAATTGTTATGAACTTCATGTAAAACTCACATCCTGTTAGAAAATACAAATAAGACATATATATATAAAAATTGGTACTTCTCGTTTTGATCAATATCCGATTGTCACTAAACAATTCACTACAGTCATCTTGCCAAGGCTACCCAGGGCACGAGGCTATTCATAGAGAAATTTTAAAAAAACATGAACAATTTTAAAAGTTTAACAAACTTCTATGCTAGACACCTCATCATCAATTAACTTGATGGCCAGATACCTATCATTTCAAAAGATTGGAAATTTTATTGGCAGTTTAATTTATGCCAGTGTTAGTAATGACTGGAAGCATACATTTTTTTTCCTGCAAAAGGAAATTTTCATGACTCAGTAAATGTGTTCCTGTCACTTTTGGAAAATGCAACTGTCCATCAGATTCCATCGCTTTTATTTAAGTTTGTTGCTGACTTCCTCTGATGAAAGTTTCTTTATTTTTATTGAAGATTGTAGTCGGTTTTCTTTGATGACCTGTACATGTTATTGAAGTTACCGCTAAAGGACAGCCTTGGAGGACCAAACAAATGTATGTTTCTTATTGTGGCGACAAGATCAAATAATTGTAGAATATTGATTGAGACTGACTTTTTTTCCATTTGCTTAATATGCAGAAAAATTGGTGTTTCAAAGGTAATAAATTTTCTTTGAACTTTCAGCAAAACTATCTTTTCTGGGTAAATTTTAAAAAGAAAATGAATTAGCTGTCACTTGGTCAATTGTAACAGTTACTGTTCCTGCCTTCAAAAGTCAATTGTAGCTACATGTAGTTCCAGCAGCATGGCTATTGGATAGACCAAAAATTTGGTCTGTGTTTTCTTTCGTGTGCGTTTTTTTGGGGGGTTGGGTGGGTGTTGTGACATTTCTATAGTGGAGTGATGCTGCCTTCCATCGGAAATGTAAAAAATAGGCCAACAGACGATGAATACACAGATGTTCTGTTCTGACAGGATTGCTACAGAAAACATGTGTTCTGAAAGATTTAATTCTGTGAGTGAAAAGGAGAGGAATTTCACTTACCATCCACATACAAAGGTCAGTCTAAATAAATATATTAATAACTAGTGAGCGGCCAATAGTCGGACACTCTTTCATCCGAAAGATCCATTATAAGATGGTGCTTATAGTGCTTCATCCGGTTGATCTCTGCTACCAGACGAGGCACTATCAATGTCAAAAAAATATGCACAGATCTCACAGCATACAGTAATCAGGCCAGCTATCAGAGTAAGCAGATTATGATATAACAATGCACTGTTAAGATGGTTTGTCAATATGAACAAAGAATATGTTTATCTAACAATAGATAATTTCCATTGCATTTTATACAAGTTTGTGGTTTCCTTTCATGGTGCCTCTGAATTTCTTCACTATAAACCTAAGGTTGTATATACCAATTTAAACAGCCAACAATGTCACAAAGAAAAATAATTTGCTAGATGGTATATTTTGTCGCCAATAGGAAAATAAATCTCAATTTGTAACACTGGCAATCCCAGCATGGTCTCTGAATAAACATTTTACATGTTATTTTTGTAATTTTTAGAAGAATAAACTATTTTTGTGTACAAGAAAAATGCCTGCATATGAAAATGCAGGAGCCATGCCATGATTGTCTTATATTAGAACTGATACATGATCTCTTCCCCCAAATGATTATAAACTTTTTACATGATACTTCTTTTGTACTTTTAGGAAAGAAAATAAATATCATGTATGAGAAAAATATATGTATATTAAATTTCGGGAGCCATGCCACAATCATGTTATATCTTAATTCGAGTTATAAAGGAACGTGCCATAGCTGGGTCACACTGTATATATAAACAATGAAGTCACCTGGTGAGGTTACTTAGGCTAATAAATACAACCAAATTTTCGATTGTATGGGTTTAGTTTTCTTTTTGTTTTTTTTTTCTTTTTTTTGTTAATGAAAGAAAATCAACATATTTTATACACATCGTTGCACTAAAAGTAAACAAATTGTACAGTAATCATTTTCTTCAATTAATATTTCTTTGAAAACTGCTGCAATCAATAGGGATGAAATGATACACCTGTGCCATGTATCGATATGATTCACGATATACATCCTGCAATACGATACTTATCAATACACATATGAACTTGATGGTCTTTCCATCTTTGGAAGGCAGTTGGTGCCCCTTTATGTATGTTGACATAACAATTGTATTCCAGTATGCAGATTACATCTAGAGATATAGTTATCATATTTATATGCAATTCTCATCGATGATGGGAAAACAAAACTACTTTCTTACAGACAAAATGTTGGTTGTCAGTGAGTTTTATTCAACGTTTTAGGTTATTTAATGGTGGCTCCATTTAACTCACTTTAGCCACCGGACCCTTTGTTTTGCATGGCATGAATGCTTTGAAAACATCTTATTACCAATTTCATGTCTCACTTAAACTTGGAAGACATTACAATGTAATCTTCAAAACAGAAGAAATAAAGCAATTTCCTCGTGCTAAGAAAATCTCATCTAGAATAAATACAGAATGGGAATGCAAATGAATACCAACAAAATCACATTGTACTTCCTGCAAATGCAAAAGACTGCTGCGGGCACAGGTACTTGTGTTTGTTAGTAAAGAAGGAAAACTATTGACAAAACCCTGTCCTAGTCTTAATTTTTTTAAAAGTTTACACAATGTGATAAACCTGAGCGGTTTAAAATCTGCTCCCTTGCTGATTCTCTGATAATTTGTTTAGTTCATCAGCACCTTCATTCACTGGTTAAAAATATCTCAGCATAAAAAGAGAAATTCCAGATTTGTTCCCCGTGTAAAATTTAAGGAGATGATGCTGCCAGGATTTTATCTTAAGGGGGACTTCACCCTTTGTCACCGAAAAATAGGGAGTCAGTAGGAAAGATGAAGTTGGAGGAGTAAAAGATCATAGTTTAACATTTACCTAATACTTCAATATCTGTCTCTCTTTCTTCAGCTCCACCTTTTTAGTGTTCTCCTAAAACCAAAATATGTTAAAGATATCACTTCTAGTTGTATAAGTATTAATATGTTGATTATTTCAGAGCATACTCTTAAGTTTGTACGAATATTTTTCTGTGCTTCCTTCTGAAGGGGCTTATGCATAGCTAACTTTGACATCTTGAAGCCATTGGGGAACTGATCTTTGTGATTATTATTTAAAATTTTCCAAAGCTCACATATTTTATTTTGGATAGTACATCTGCTCCAAAATAGGCTTTTTCACTAACATAAACTTACTTTCTTGAATCAGTAGTTTACTGACTACCTTGCCAGATTTCTTATCTGTTCCATAAAGCTGTATTAGGGTTTTTAGTCCATCAATGCCATAGTCTGCTTGTGCAGAGAGAGATATTCAAATAAATATATTTAATTCTAAATTTAATATTTTAATTGTTATTTAATCAATTTATCTTAACTCTTAAATGGTTTTGTAGCATATGATCCACAGGGCTAAATTGATTGGAAAAAAAGCAAAATTGCATTCTACTTTAAATTGTCTGTATTTTAAATATGCTCAGTATTCTGCCCTTTCTACATTTTTTTAATTTCAAAATATCCCTGAAAGGTAGACTGACTCTCATGTTATCTATTTTTCTCCATCCAACATGTACATCTGACTAATATTTAACACCATTTTTGAGCTCAAAATCTCTCACTAGCAACTACATTAACAATTTCCCAGCTCCAATAATCCAATATAATTCATAACATTAAAAATTGGTGTTATATATCATCACTATCAACAGCCAGTATTTGCCAAACAAAATGCAACTTAATTTGATAGGTAATGAAAAAATACACAGAGATTTTATTTCTTACCATTATTCCATTTTTAACAGACCATTTAATAAAAAATAGTATATTTGGCTGCTTCTTTTTATTGCCATGAACACATTACTCAGTGCACCTCTTCTGTATTTACATGCTTCTCATCCAAATATTCCAATTATTATTTTTGCTAAAGATTGCCTCAAAATGCAAATAAAAACAAGAAGAGAAAAAAATACAATCATCCATACAAATAGTAATCGACATTTGAACATCAGTTTTGTTCAAAGAAACATAAAATTGCATTTTGTGTTACTGTGAAGTGACATCATAAAACTGTATGACAAAAATGGCAGCTGGTTTAAGTGATGCATTTTTCCTTGACCACAAACAAAAACATGTATACAATATGCATATGTGTTTGATGGTTATGAAAGTATCTCTGTCAAAAAATAAAATGTGTTCTCAAATGTTCGGTTTTTGGGGACTTCAGAGTGGTGAAAATCTGGCAAAAATTGGAGTGTTTGATTGCACACAGGCCTACTTAAGAACCAAATTCACACACAGTTTTATTATATCATGTACATGTATACATATGTTGCAATTGATATATAGTAGATATGCAGGGATGGTCCTAGCTTTTAGATAAGATAAGAAGATAAGATAAAAATTCTTTATTTCAGACTACATAGTCCATACATCTAAATTAAAATATAGATATTAAGTAAAAACATTGAAAAGATAAAAGAACATATATATCTTATGTACAAGTATACAGATACATCTACACAATGGACTGTGCCCTGCATTGTTAAGAATGAAATTAAGTGGAACAATTACTGATTAATTTGTTCCATCTGCTAATATGAGAATTTAAATGAATGTCTTGGTTCCAAAGAGATTTCAAAATACAGTTCTTACTACTAGATATTCTTGTCATCATAGAGAATACATACTTTCTCATTAATTCATCAAAACTGAATATATTATAATTTACAAACATGCTGGAGGTACTGTTCCATCTAGGAAGACCTAATAGAAAACGAAGACTATTATTATAACCAATAACTAGTTTTCTTTTCATACATTCACTAAAGTTTGTCCACTGAGGAGCACAATACATAGTGCAGCAATAAGATTTGAATAATCTAATTTTGATATTCAATGAACAATTCTTAAATTTACATAGAAGCATGTTTGTTCGAGTACACAAAAATCGGTAATAACTCATTATATCTTCATTATCTGACCGATTGGATTTCAAAATATGACCCAAATATGTATAACTGTTGACATACGTAAGAGCATTGCCGTTAAGATGTACAGGGGGAGGAGATGGTAATTTGAAAAAAGTTGGCTGAAAGACCATGCATACTGATTTTTTGTATTATAGATTATATCATTCTCAAATGCGTATTGTTCACATATCTTTAATAATTTCCTTAAACCTGTGATAGAAGGACTTATCAATGACATATCATCAGCAAAACTAAAATTGTTAAGAAACAACACATTTGGTGGCAGACGTAAACCCACATAACACTAATCCAGCTTACAATTTAACTTGTCTATATATATATTAAATAAATAAGGGGAAAGAATACACCCCATTGGTTACATGGAAAGTGTTGGAAATTGCAATTCCCCGTCGCACATAATACAACTGTTTGCCATACCATTTAATTAAAGTATGAACTGTGTAGACAGGTATTTTAATATCAATCAACTTTTTAAATTATGATTTAATTCATCTATATATATATATATATATTAAATAATAAAGGGGAAAGAATACCCCCCTGCCTATATATATATATATATTAAATAACAAAGGGGAAAGAATACCCCCCTGCCACACCCAATTGGCTACATGGAAATCACTGGATAGTACACTTCCCCATCGCACATAATACAACTGTTTGCCATATCATTTAAATAAAGTATGAACTGTGTAGACAGGTATTTTAATATCAATCAACTTTTTCAAGAGTGTCCAATGATTGACCCTATCACATGCCTTACTAGCATCTAAGAAGCATGTAAACACTGGGCTGCCATGTTCTACATAATAGCTGACAGTTTTCTTAAAGGCATATAGGCATAAATATGTTGAATGCTGCTTTTTAAAACTAAACTCATGATTATTGGAGATTGTGACTTCACATATATTCTTTGCAGTATGATGCATTCAAATATTTTTGAAATAATAGTTGTAACAGCTGTAGGTTTATAATTATTTTCGTCCACCAAGTTACCAATTTTGCTTTTTAGTAGCGGTATAATTGTAACTTTTGTGAAATCATCTGGTACAAAGTTATGCACAAACATACAATTAAATAAAATCATCAATAGCACATGAAGTCTAGTATCTGAAATTTGAAAATGTTCCACATATAAAAAATCTGATCCTGGACATTTACCACCTTTTTGCCTTGTTATTGCACTTTGAATCTCAAATAATGTGATTACCTCAATACAAGCAGAAGGAGTATTCAGTGCTGAAAGCACATGCTTTTTAATTGATTCAGCTTTAACACTATGGAGTAAGTCTTCAAAATGATTTTTTCACTTATTGCATATATTATTCTGACCATGGTTAACATCGATGCAAATTGGTAGTTTATTGGAAGTTGTCGTAGTATTTTGTTTAACTTGCTTCCAGAATTCACGTTGGGAACATTTTCAGATTTTTGTGTTAGCGAGTCTGCTCTATGTTTTATTTCCTCCTTCTTGCATAATCTAAGAGCATACTTAAATTGTGCTCTTGTTTGGTGCATTTGGTTACTGAGATGGCCATGACGAGGTTTACCATTATCACACCACATAAGGTAAGCCTCTACACATCAACATCATAGAAATGAAGACTGTCATCAACGCCTTTCACTTCTGAAAAGATCAATTCTCAGGCAGAAACGGTCTTCATTAGGTCCAGCAGCTCAGATGTGGTGACCTATCTCTTCAAACAGAGGGACATCAAATCAACTGAATTGTGTGTTCTAATTTGTCTGTTTCTACATTGGTGCGATTATCTCCATATCAATGTACAAATCAGATTCACATTCCCGGCAGACTCAGTGTCTTGGCCCACACTCTATCCAGGAGAGGTCAACTGTCTTTCACATGAAATGGTCTTCATCAATCAGTCTTCACTCGGATTTACACACTTTGGGAGTGTCCAATGATCTACCTCTTGCGATGAGGTGGAATCACAAGTTACCCACCTTCACTTCTCCCATTCCAGACCCAAAAGTTTGGGCCGTGTTTGCTCTGTCAATCATTTGAGAGGGGTTCTAGGCATTTGCCTCCCCTCCCACAGTGCTCTTCTTCTGCACGCTCGCCTTTTATTAGGACAGCCTTGCGAGACAATTAAAACCTTCGATTGTGGAGAGAATCTTTAGAGGAGAAAGGCCCTCCACTCTCAAGGCATGTTTTCAGGGACCAGTGCCATACCAACAATGTTGTCCCTCTGCGTACCTCAATTTCCCAAGTGGCAAACTGTTTTCTCTGGCTCTTTGAGGAGAGACAGTTGGCTCCAACCTCTATCAAAGGCTACTGCCCCATGATATTGGATACATTCCGGCATCATGGCAGACATAATTTTGGGCATGATATAGACCTATAGGATATTTTAGTCCTTTTTGGTTTCAATTGATCAAAATCCCTCACTGTTTCTGAATGCAACCAATCCTGAGTTTTAACATGGCTCGATTCAAATTGATTAGAACCTCTAGCCCACACTTCGCTAAAGTCACTATCATACAAGTCATGTTTCCTGATAGCTTTAGTTTCCGCATGCAGGATAAGTAAGTTGCATGCTCATTATGTCAACCCAAACTCTCTTCAGTTCAGATTGGAGGGTTTGTTGGTTCTTTTGATACAACCAGGCTTTGTAGCCCAAAATAGATTACCGTCCGTCAGTAACCAAGAATTATCACTCACTCTCTCTCTCTTAGGGTTCCCACGCTACTGGGAAATCGGGAAAAAGTAGGGAGAAATTATAATTTTTTCCTGACCGTGAAAAGTCCTTGAATTTCGCAGATATTGATGAAAGTCGGGAAAAACCCGGGAATTTTCCACCAGCACTTGACACCCGAAACAATCACGTAATTGAGTTGTAACTAAACTGATTATGAGTTAAATTTATTGAGTTCTAATGGTCATTTGGGTGCGTGCAATAAACATATATGCTGAGTAAATCCAAATGTTCAGTGGATTAGATTCATCTAGTAGATTTTTATTTTCAAAGTGAGCTTGATATCCGTATCTTTCCTTACATGGAAGGCATGAAAACCAGTCTAGCATCATAAGAGGCCAACATGGTAGTGGCAAAGCATAGCCACTTACTGGATGGCCTAGCAAACTTGAAACATTGTTAGATCAAGTGATACATGCATGAAATCAATAAGAAAATTACCTATTTTCGCAGAAATTGTGACTGTTGTAATCATTATGTCTTTAATCTACTGAAGGGCAAGATAAAACTACAGCGTTGATGAATTGTGACCTGGTACTCGCAATTTGAATTGCTAGTCGCATGAATACACAAATCTAACAACCCACATTTTGAAATGTTGTAGAGAAAAAAAGAAGAAAAAATATTAAATGAAAATTGTATACTGGTTGTAATAAAAATACAAAATCAAAATGACACAAAATTTTCCATATTTATATATTCCAAGAACAACTTCTTGAGTTTTGTTGTATGACGTGACTACCACGTTGACATGTGCTCTCTGCTTGATAAATCAGACTGGCCAGATTGCTAGTTTTTACAAAAAGTTTCAGACTTTCATTTAATATAATTGAATTTCTGTACAACAACATTAAAAGGGAGTTTGTTGTTGATATCACGTGACTATTGGACTTCCGATGTCGTCGTTCGAGATTTGTGAAATCATGTGACTAGTAATGCAAATGGCGAGTATAGGGTCAGGTTTCATCTATGCCATAGTTTCGTCTAGTCTGTCAGCAGATTAAAGACATAAAGATTATAATACTTGCCATTTCTGAGAAAATAACTCATTTTCCTATCGATTTCATACAGGTATAAGTCGATATAACATACATTTAAATTTTCTAGGTCCGCTGGTAAGTGACTATCATATGTCTCTACCACATGGTGGCAGCAAATTCCAAATTTTCTATATGCAGTAGCAATTACCCCACACCCAAATGTCCAAATATGAAAAATGGAGTGGGAATATTCAGAGGAAACCCAATCAGAAAATGGACTGCTATTCGTTTTAAGCCAAATTTGTAGTCCAAATTGTTGAATCTCAGAGCTGAAATGAGAAATTGTTGTCCCGTGTATTATATATTAAAACGATACGAGCCTCTGTATCATTACAGGTTTGGGGACTGATTTAATGAATTACAAGAAGACAAGTTGATTTTACAGAAAATTCAGTCCTTGTTTATACAACAGTATATAATTTTGAAGGTTTTTTGTCAAAATTTAAATCAACCCTTTTGAATTTTTTTTAAATGATGGATTTTTAAGCAGATCATCTTAAGGGGATTAGGTTGATTGAAAAATCTTGTTTGGGATTTTATTGGCACAGATAAGTTCAGGGTCAAACTCTTTTCGTTACAAGACAAGATTCTAGTTATTTGTGTTTATTGTTTTTTATATACTGTAATAGGAAATGTTTACTTTCTATAAGATGGATATATATACCAATTAACACAGCCTGTTAGCTTCACTGGATTCACTGGTAAAATTTTGTAGGTAAAATTTCAATATTCTAACTGCATGTTAGAGTCACAGGGCAAGTGACCCTAGCTTGTGTTGCTTACGTAAGTAGGAGAATGGGTTATTTTTCACAGCTATTCTTCCCTAGAAGGATACACGTGGTAGTTGTCGGATGCTCAGCATCCCCTTCTCCTATTACTCATTCTCCTAAAGCAGTGGTTCTCAAAGTAGGCGGTACCACCTCCTGGGGGGCACTGGGATTACCAAGGGGGGTGCTAATGCTGAATAATGCTTTTTACAGTAAGGGGCGCTGAGGATAACCAAGGTGGCAGTGGCCTGAAAAAGTTAGGGAACCACTATCCTAAAGTATTGTGATTGAGGAATTCATTTGAAGGAGAAAGCAAATTTTTAAGTAAATTATGTTTTTCTGAGAATACTTACTCAATCACATTACTTCAAAACCCTCCCAACCAACCCACTATGCAAGCATCCTTGTTAGTATCTCTCTCAGCTTAAAACTAGCGACACCTAGCAGTGCCAAGTGGAGGTACTGGGCAAGAATTATTGCCCTGGTCATGAAAAGACAATTTTCATCTTTTAGTAGGGCTGAATTCATGAGGTAACAGGCTAATATTCCTAACGTAATGTGATTTGGTAAGTGTTCTTGGAGAAACGTAATTTACTTAAAAATGTGCCTTCTTCTTTGAAGTGATTCTGGGCTGTTGGCATTCAGTTTCTGTTTCAATGTGGTCTTCCTCTATGTTCGATCAGTTTAAAAAGAGAATAGTAATTGCAAATGACAGTTTGTTGAAGTGCCCTATGCCAACCTTCCACTGAGTTGTTTTTACACAATAGACTATTACCTACAAAACTGTACACGTTCCACATGTCGATGGTGAAGACAGGGCTAGCTCTGCAATTTCCTCTCCCACTTCCAGTATAAATTTCCTCACAATAGTCCATGAGTGGTGTCATTTCTTGACTGGCAGCTTTCAACGATATGCTTGTTGTATTATCTGCCTTGTGTTTGAACTCCTTATGCTGCTCATCCCCATATTGATGGTATCACTCTTTATGTTGATTTTTGCTGGATCAGGAAGCATGATTGTGTTTGGATGATAACAGGACATCATCATTCAGTATCTTCAGCCTTCCATGCCAGCCATCCTTCATTCAGCATCTCCAAGATGTACTCCCATCTGCATTTTCTCAGTCTTCGCAATATTTATAACCATCGACCAACAAAATAGCCTTGGCTTTCTGTGAATCATTCATGTTTAAATTGTTTTCAAAATAATGGCAGTTTTATGCACTAATTAGCCTTTAGACTTCATGATCTGTTGTAAAAGTCAATCAGGTCGTGTATCTGCACATACTCAAATTTTAATTGTTCCAAAATTGACTACTAATATACGGTAGTTCAACCAAAGCCTATTCAATCCTGAATGTTGAATGCTCTGCACCTTAAATATCATTTTTTTTTCTTCAACATGCATAGCTTTCATTGTGACATCACAGCATGCAACATTCAATCCTGTTTGTATTGGATCACCTTTTGTTTGGCCTCATTCAGAAATGTCCAGAAAATTTACCATTGATTTTGCTCTAAATACTTCTCATTGCATGTAAATAATGACGTTCCAAAGAAATTTGGATGTATGAGGTTCCAAATAAAGTGAATAATTGCCATTTAAATGTATGTGCAATCAAATTCAATCAAATAACATCCATTACTGAAATAGTTGGTTCTGAATGTCTACAAGACCTGTATAACTTTTCTTTAATACGTAATTAACAGGTTTCATACAAGATGCATCATCTTTTGTTTTCATCTCAGTCTACATTTTTTACAATACCTAAGTAACCTAATTAATGGTCAGGTTCTGTGTGTACTGTTCTGTTTTCACAGTGCTCTTTTGTCATGGTAAAATTGATTGAGCTCTTTTGTTGGTGCGCTTTTGTCAGGTGTCCTGGTAACCTCTTCCCCCTCGTTTTCCACAAGATTGTTTTTAGGAACTGTTATGGTTACCACACTGTATCATACCCAAAGGGGTTAGGGTACATTCGTACTCAATATAAATTATAACTGGTTATGAGCAAGTTTTGTACACCAAGTGGAGCAGAGACCCACTCTAACATAGTAGGAACTGCATATTCCTTCCCTTAATTATCAAACAATAAATTCAGTGCTTTTCATTGTTGTACAGAGGTATTTGTTGATTTGACTTGTTACATGTTTCTCTCTTGCAGAGGTCCTAGGGCCTTACTTAAAGATGATTAGATCTTCAGGTCAGAAGACCACTCTGGGGTCTCAAGAGATTATGGGACCAGTATCTTTGGAGACAAGTGAGGCTCCCCCAGAAGGAGGAATAGAATGTTGAAGAAGTGGGTAGCCTTGCCCCACAGGGGAGGAGCAGTGGAGCACATCTCAGCTTACTCCATCTCAGACTTTGTTTATGTGGGGATGAATTTCCTAATAAACCAGAATTTGGTGTGGGTCTCATGAAACTCAGTAGAATGAATCCTGGAACTTCTACATGTGCTATGAGCCAAGGTTCATTGTCCACACTCCTTTACCCTCCATACTGGGAGCCTTGAATATCCTTGCAAATCTAGTTCCCCAAGGATATCTACAGATGTGTCATCCAGTTTCTCCTTCTCACAAGGTAGAAACGACAGAGATTCACTCTCAGCACTGAATCCATTAGGACCAGACTTTATCACCACCTGCATTGATAGTTGAATTGGGACAGGTTCATGACTGGGTTCCCATCCATGCACCCAGCCCTGTCTTCTGTCTATCATGCATCAGATTCCCATCGGGGGTCTCATTAAGTCAAACCAGAGGGTTCAGTCCTCAAATTTGATTACACAAATCAACCCATCACATCATTCTAAAAATGAAGGTCCTATTTCTAGCTTCACAAGGGTGTATCAATAGAATGAGGGGTCAATGTGTCAGTCTACTATGATAACACATCTGTCATAGCATATCTCCATTGTCAAGGAGGCACACATGCCCTTTCTCTTACATGGAGGTCTGTAACCTCCTCTGCTAGGCTGCATTGGAGAATATCACATTTCAAGTTTGCCACATTCCAGGCAAGAACATATTAGTTACACTCAGTCAAGGACAGGCGAAACAATCCTTACAGAATGGTCTCTACACCAAACTTTCCTTTCTCACACTGGGGGGAAAGCATCTGGTGGACTTATTTTCAACCATGCTTAACAACAGACATCTCTTTTACATTTCTCATCTCAGACCAGAGAGCATGAGGAGTGGACATATTCAGCTTTCGATGGGATCATCTGTTCATTTCTGCTTTTCCACTGTTCTGACTGCTACCACAAGTTCTACAAAACATCAAAAGTTCCACTGCCCATATTAATCTCTTAGTCCCACTGTGGCTGCAATGATCATGGTTGAGCAATCTAATAAACCTCAGCTGATGACAGGAGTCTCACTCCTAGTCAACAGCCCTCACATTTTTAACTTCACTCATGGCTTATCTCTAGCGATCTATCTGCTTGAACAAATTATTGGGCCAGGTTGCCTACTGCATCATTGAGGGCAGGAGAGATTTTGCATCCAAGGTCTAGAGGCCCCAGGTGGCCAAGTGGTCTGAAGCTCACCTTTACCTATCACTACCGTCTCATCTCTGTCCATGTGGGTTCAAGTCTTGGACTCAGCCACTGTGGGTATGTGAGAAAGATTGTCATTAATTTCCTATAGTTTGGTGGTTCTTATTGGAGTTTTTCCAGGTTTTTCTTCCACCAGTTATACTGGCCACCATGCATGCCTATCATGTGCTGAAAAATGGCATTAAGCCTACAACAAAAACAACAGTGTCCAAGGTCTATGATGCCAGGTGGATAAGCTTCTGTGACTGGTGCAGTAGGAAACTAGTCGATCCTAGCTGATCCTCAGTGAGTTATGTTGCTGATTTCCTTGTGTGTTGTTTTTTAATACAGAGGAATATTTGGTATTGACTATCAATGGCTACAGAACTGCCATTTCCAACACACTGGAATTCTCTCAGGGCATAGTATTTGGTTTAGATTTGCATCTTGCCAGTCTCAGTAAGTATTGTGCATTGCAGAGAATAGTCTCCCACTCTCTTATGTTCAGATAGAAACTGTTTTGTGTTTTGTGGTCTTTTACCAAGATTCTCAATAAACCATTTCATGAAGCTTCCTTCCAGAACCTTGCACCCAAGGCTGTGTTTTTACTCCCCTTGGTGTCTTTGAGAAGATGGAGTGAGCTTCATGCCTTGTCTATCGACACATGTTGTCCCTGGTTTAATGGCAATGGATAGTTCCAATATAAAATGATAAGCTCTGCCAACTTGATTGCTGTTGACCCGGCTCACAAGCTATTGTGAAAATGGCATATCCAGTAGCATTTAACGAAAAAATCTTCTCAACAATATTTCTGAAACTTTCCTACCTGATTCTTTCAGATCAGGCATTGGAGTAAGGCTTGAACTACACCACATAAGGATATACTCTTAAAATTATAATTTTCTATGGTGAAAATCAGGTCAAAGTTGCAACATGTTGGTGATCAATGAGGATGAATGAACATCCAGATAAACTTCAAGGTGTCATTTTGCTAGAAGAAGACAAAACAACAAAATCTCTCTGTTCTTGCAAAAAGTTAGGCTTGCTTATTAATTATCAGAATGTCTAGTATGGCTTCAATACTTTAAAAAAGTTTTAAATAGCTTTTGTTATGTATTTGCACCCATGAAATATATATTGTATATTTATAATTATCATATGAACATAAAACAAGAATTTTTATATTGACAATTAATAATTTAATTTTGTTTAGTAAAACAAAATATTAAAGTTACAATAAATAAATACAGACTTTATACAGAGTTGCCTGAGTGACTGAAGAAAACGTTTTACATTCTTTACACCTCGTTAACATGTTTCCTTAGTTGGAAGGATAAAATGTTTCATAAGGGTATCATTGATAAATATATATAATTTATATCAGATCCATGTAAAATGATCATTTATCATAATCTCTTAAAAAAGAAGGAAATAATGACACATCAAAGTAAGCAACTACAGCCACATTGATGGGATATATTTTGCATCCATTTCAACCTTTGTTCGCTAATTAGTGTGACTTGTTTTATTTTACTTCACTAATGTCATTATATAACATTTTGCAGTGTTTTAAAATCAGTAATTTGTAAGAGATTAGTTTTATATAAGTCAGAAGGACAAACATTATATAAATTGCAGGACATAGCTTATTTATAGTCCCATGCCTAATAAAGACTAAAGAAATATTTAATTACAGTTTCACCTCTTCATAAATTTTTAATATTTTTTAAAAATCTTCCATAATAAAAATTCTATTCAAGATAATTAAATTTAAAATTTAGAAATAATTCATATCAAAATCCAACTTTGTAATTATAGTTTAATAGCAGCAGTTACTTATCCTGTCATTATTGCTTAGCTAATCTGTTTTCATGCCAAAATACACCGTCCATATGATGTGAATACATCCTCCTACAGAGTGGAGAAAAGTCAGTATGATGTTTTGACTTCTTACACCTATGGTCATGCGCAGAAAATAGAGTACCTTACATATCATTCATTATCACAAATGTCATGCTGTACAGATTTCAAGACAAATTGTGCCAGTTGACAACTAAATTATACCAATTAGTGGTCCATTGCTACCTCATAGGCTTTCTTTAATCATTCCACCTTGGAAGATACCAGGAAAGCAGCTTTTTGGCACTCCCATACTACCTTTTCCTCCTTGTACCTCTGCTCATTAGTGCAACAGAGTGCAGGCATTTTTTTTCTCTGGGTTCCATTGTCATGGCACAGGATGTTACTCAAAGAGATGTAGATGTTTCCCTCTATTTACATTTATTGTCTCAGTTTTTGATCATTTAAACATCAGCCTACCCACCATACTGACAATTTCAGCTAAGCAATAGCAACAGGATAAGTAATTACTGCGATGAAAATGTGGTCTTTGGAGGGGTAAAGCTAATTTTATTTATGCAATACTGACCTGTTGTTATTGCCGAATATCCTCCTCCCACTCCACTCCCCCACTCTGATATTTTGCATAATTGTCATCATGTGAAAAGATGACACATAAGGTACTCTACCTTCTGCCCATGACCATGTGACAGAGTGTTGTGCATTTAAGGTCAAAAGGTCATATTGAATTGTCTCCACTCATTGGGAGGATGCATTCAGGTTATACAGACAGTGTATATTCTGCATGAAAATAGATTAGCTTAGCAATAGTGACAGGTAAGTATTTCAGATGTGGATGTCTCCCTCTATTTACATTTATTGTCTCTGTTTTTGATCATTTAAACATCAACCTACCCACCTTACTGATAAATAGCAATAGCAACAGGATAAGTAATTGCCGCTATTAAAATGTAGTCTTTGGAGGGGTAAAGCTAATTTTATTTATGCAATACTGACCTGTTGTTATTGCCGAATATCCTCCTCCCACTCCACTCCCCCACTCTGATATTTTGCGTAATTGTTATCTGTGAAACGATGACAAATAAGGTACTCTACCTTCTGCCCATGACCATGTGATAGAGTGGTGTGCATTTGAGGTCAAAAGGTCATATTGAATTTTCTCCACTCTGTGGGAGGATGCATTCACATTATTCGGACAATGTATATTCTGCATGAAAATAGATTAGCTAAGCAATAGCGACAGGTAAGTATTTCATAATTAAAATGAGTTTTACCCCTGAAAAACTGCATATATGAATAGGATTAGGACCAATAAAGAATTTAAAGTAGAGAGTGGTGTTTTGTCAACCTGACATCAGTTACAAGTAAATGCTCAATTTTGATAATTTAACAAAATCATCACTAACGAAGCATAATGCAGGATTCCAGTATTCCAAACTTAATTAAAAGGATACAAAAATACCAAAGTACAGTGTGACCCCACTATAGCATGCTCTGTTATAACACAAATTTGGATATAATATGGTCGTGGCATGGCTCCCAAAATTTTATATACATGTATTTTTCTCGTACATGAAAAAAATTCTTAAAAGTACAGAAAAGACATAAAAAATTTGTTATCATTTTGGAGAAGAGATAGCGCATGAATAATACAAGATGATCGTGTTGTGGCTCCTGAAATTTTATATATAATTTTCTCATACGCTAAAAAATAATTTTTTCTTCTTAAAAGTACAAAACATAACATGTAAAAAGTTTATTCTGGGATTGCGTAGGGCTTAGCCAATATCGCAAACTGCGATTTTGTTTTCCTTATTGGTGGCAAAATATACCATCTAGCAAATCTTTTTTATTGGTGACATTGTTGGTTGTTTAAACTTATATATACAACCATTGGCTTGGAGTGGAGAAATTCAGAGGCTCCATGAAAGGAAGCTGCAAACTTGATATAAAATGCACTAAAATTTATTTATTGTTATATAAACAATTTCTTTTTCCATATTAACAAACTGTCTTAACAGTGCATTGTTATATCATAATCCACTTATGTTGATATCAAGCATGAGTACTGTATGTTGTGAGATATCTGCTTTTTTGGTTGTTGACAGTTCTGGTAGCAGAGATTAACTGGACGAGGCATTATCTCATAATCTATCTTTTGTTGGATTTTCAGCTGCTTGCTAGTAATTAATATATTTACATAGACTGACATTTGTGTGTGGATGGTAAGTAAAATTCCTCTTTTCACTCAGAATTAAATCCTTCAGAAAACTCACATTTTCTGTAGTAATCCTTGTCATCAGACCAGAACACCTGCATCTCTATTGTCCGTTGACTCTTTATTAAATTTCTGATTCATGCATGGAAAGCAGCATCACTCCGCTACCACAAACGTAAAAAAAAACAACATCGTACATGTTGGTCTATTCAATAGGCAGGGAGGAACACTAGCTACAATCGACCAAACAATGGCCAATTTCTTTCTTAAAAGTGTACCCAGATAAAACTGTTGACTGAAATTTCAAAGAAAACAGATTACCTCTGAAGCACCGATTGTTATGAAAATGTACTCAGCAAATGGAAAAAATATCAGTCTCAATCATGCAATACATTTGATGTTGCCACCACAATAAGAAACGGGCATTTGTTTGGTTCTCCAAAACTGTCCTTTAGCTGTGACATCAATATTGCATGCACCCTTCATCAAAGAAATCTGACTACAATCTTCCATAAAAACAAAGAAAGAACTTTTCTTCAAAGGAAGTCAGTACCAAATTTAAATAAAAGCAATGGAATCTGATGGATTATTTCATTTTCCAATGTGACTGGAACATGTTTATGGATTATTCTCCTTAATTTGCCGTGAAAGTTTCCTTTTTGCAGGGAAAAGGTTTATACATACGAACACTACCAACAGCAGCTTAAAATGCAAACTTTTACCGACTTGGGATGTACTGAAAAGTAAATGTGTTTCATCATTTATTATGTGATTGTGTTGTTTTTCAACTGAATTCAGACCTATATGACATGTGAAAAAATTATTGAATATTTTAAATATGTGTGTTTGCATATTTTTGATGGAATTACTTGTATCGTGGCTTCAATGTATGTGATGAGATTCGTGGGTAAGTACATGGTGTTGATACTCTAGTCATGCTATACATCAGACATGTATATATAAACAGTATACATGTACATGTAACAATTCGTGGTTCTCTAGATAAAGTCAAATATTATATATGCCTTCTCTGTTTTCACTACAGGTGTATTTCCCATTTAATATGCATTACTTTAAGATGGTAACTGTGCCAATGAAGCACATATTTTACCGCCCACATTTATTACCTCCCTCCCCCCACAAATCTTTTTGGGTACATGCATCATTTTCTTCAGCTAACTGACCTGGTTGCTTATAACACGGTTGGGTTCATTGGCTCCCAGCTACTGTTTTATAGTGGGGTCACATTGTAATAAAAATGCAAAAATAAACAAAAAGTATAGTTTCTTTGTTGCAAATAATATTATGTCTCGATTGAAATATAGAATTAAAACAAGCATACAATTAGCATAAAATTATATTTCAACATTTTCACAGGTACAACAAATACTATCGTTATTTAAAAACAGTTTTGTGTAGTTATATATGGAATATAATTATAAATAATGCATTACTTCCAACGCAGACATTTATCCATGTTGGTGTTTTGTTTGGGAACATTTTTACAAAATCCCTCTTGAATGTGTGCGTGTGTATGTGTAATTTAGATTTTTAATGTAGCTTTAACAATGTTTCAGCCATATCACCATGATGTCTGCAGTGTGGCAGTTTATAGTAATGTCTAGCACTTGGACATCATGCCACAGACATGTAGCATGTCCCACCCAGTCACATTTTACTGACACCAGGCCAACCAGTCCTAACACTAACCTCTTAAAGCTGAGCGCCAAGTGAGTCAGCTGTTGGTGCCATTTTTATAAATCTGTGACCTCCCGCATACGAGGTGGACGCTGTAACCATTTAGGCCACCGGAGCAGTCTGCCTCTTGAATCCTTTCATAATAACAATAGCTTATGTCACATGCACCCCAAGCACAATGGTGAACCATTTTTCTGATAAATTTTCAATGATTTTCTCCGTAATCTTTCAAATTCATTTGCAGTGTAGTAAGAGTAATCAAGTATGATTTCATGTTTGTGAGCAAATATGGTGGATAGCAACATGTAACTATGCAATGAAATTGATACTCATTTTTGATTGCTGAATGTGCCCAGTTTTAGTGACAGGTTGGAACTGTCCATTATGAATCTGTTTCTCAGAATTGAAAAATTTGAATATTATTAGTTGAAAATCAATTGCCTTTGGTAAATATAAAGATTCACAGTCCTGGTTGAATCTGTTCCATGGAAGATTAAGATGGGCTGTTATGTCCTATTAGGTCATTACATTTCTTTCTCAGTGCCTATCTAAAGGGAAAAGAAAGGGTCAATTACATCTTTTCCTTTTACTTCCGCTCTTAACATAACTGCAGATGCATTTTCGTCTCTGGGATGTTGGGAGACATTAACATATAGTAAAAAGGATCTCTCCCCTACTAATGATCAGTACTGGTACATTTATGTTTTCTGTTTTTGAACAATTAGTTATAATTAGTCATTCTAGTCCTGCTAAATATTAGATTTTCCTAATCTGTATACTTGTTCCACAAGAGTTTTATTGTGTAATCGCTTAAGAGCTGTCTTGCCAAGATTAATTCTTCCTGTAGCTTCTGCGGTGTAATTTGCCTGTAGGGGTGAGTGTGGTTTACACACATGAATAGTTGAAACTCATTTTGCAATTCATTTCACAGTTAGAGAGCCCAGGTTTGCTAAGTGGTCTAAAGCACTTGCCTTTACTGATCACTACCATCTCATCTCTGTGGGTTGGAGTCTTGGGCTCAGACAATGTGTATATGTGAGAATGCTTACCAAAAGCTTCCAATGGATCAGAGGTTCTTACCCGAGTTTCCTGGGTTCCTCCTCCACCAGTTATGCTGGCTGCCAGCTATATCTTATCTTGCACTGAGAAATGGCTTTAAACCCCAAAGCAAAACATTTCTCAATTCATATGCTCATAGTATATGTGCCAATTTATAATATACACATCCTTTTTATTTCCTTATATGGAATAAAATCACTAGTTTGTGCTGGCCTCAAGGTGGAGTTCATCTGGCCTAACAACCAAGTATTTTTCCTGCTGCATTCCAACAAGACTAACCTCTGTGTCTTTACCCTCCTCCTCACCACCATTACTCAGTCTCACCAGTGGGACCTCCATTTATTTTATTTTAAACTCACCTTGGAATAAGCTGTGGAATAATGCACATTAGTGGTTGTAGCATGAAGGAATAGATATTTAATTTTATTCAATATTGTACAATTTGTTATATGTTGATCAATTAAAAGATATTGATTTGCTGCTAATTTTTATCTCAGAATTACTTTGTAGAGATTGCTTTTAATTTTTTGTTAGAGTTTTAAATAATGATGATAATGCAGTGAAATTTTGTTAGAATGCAAATTATTCAGGGTCAAATTAATTGGAAGATATTGTAAGGGAATACACATTGTAGATTGTAGAAAATGTCATCCATGAACAATGTATATATGTAAAACCTGCAGTTTGGGAGATGCGAGTGTGTTTATTTCAACATTACAGGTTCTTTGTTTATGTACATGTGTGTATGTCGTTGTTGTTGTAGGGCTTAACGCCATTTTTCAGCACAAGATAGGCTATACATGGCGGCCAGTATTAATGGTGGAGGAAGAACCCGGAAAACCCCGGGAAAGAACCACCGACCCACGAGAAGCTACTGGCAGGCTTTCTCACATACCCACATTGGCCGAATCTGAGACTCGAACCCACGCAGACAGAGGTGAGATGGCAGTGATCTGTAACGGTGAGCGCTTTAGACCACTCGGCCACTGGGGGCCCCCGTACATGTGTGTGTGTGTGTGTGTGTGTGTGTTTATATTGATTTATAATGGTGTGTGTGTGTGTACTATATATATATATATATATACCATATCGCCAGCGTACAGTTTGATGCGGAGTATAAGTCGAATGAGTAAATTTATTAAATTTTCCATCCTTCATCCATATATAAGCCAATGCTGAGTATAAGACGAGGCCAGATCAACACCTCGGCTTTGTCTTTTTCACTTCGTTCCACACAGCATTGCAAATTTTATCCTATCTGTAACTCAGTAACCTTTCGGGTCTGGATCATTAAATGTAACTAAAAGTACCTAATTTGTTTCACACAGTATTTTAGATGAGATGTGTTATGTACTTTTTAGCTATACATTATTACGATGACCTGAAACTTTATTGAGTTTCAGATAGTTTATTGAGTTACAGATAGGATAAAATTTGCAATGGGTGTGGAATTAAACTATAATAACTTCCAGTTTTATGAATATTAAAAGAATCACTGTATACTATTTCAGATTACCAGCAATAGCGAAATTGCATCATTAATGCTACAATGCTTTTTCCACATTTTTGGGGTAAGAGAGATGCCTATGTATTCCATCACATTTTTCTTCTTGCACCTAGTGATCAAAATAAAAAATGGCCCAATATATATGAGAGAGAGACAGAGACTGATTCCAACTCTTCATGTTTTTTTTTACCTTATTGTCCCTGTTCAGTTCAAGCTTTTGCCAAAGAAAGAAAACATTAATAAATAGTAAATGTAAACTATGAAAATACATACCATACTCCTTCAGAGTTTAAATATTCACAATAGTTATATTGATATAGACTCTATTTAGGTTAAATCCAGAGAATGACCATTTCGCATTCTGTCTTATTTTCTTTGCATGTATAACAACCTCTCCATTTCCACCAAATAAGATAAGTGCATGTACTCTTCCTGTAGACCGCTCCGGTGCCTAGTGGTTAGAGCATCCGCGTCAGAAGTGGGAGGTCATGGGTTCAAACCCCTATCAAGTCATACCAAAGACTTACAAAAATGAGACTAACAGCTGCCTCGTTAGGCGCTCTGAGCATTAAGAGGTTAGTGTTAGGACTGGTCAGCCTGGTGTCAGGATAATGTGACTGGGTGGAACATCATGCTGCATGTCTGCAGCATGATGCCCCAGTGCTAGACATCACTATAAACTGCCACACTGCAGACATCGTAGTGATATGACTTAATTTTTTTAAAGCTACGTTAAAAATCCTAGTCACACACACACTCTTCCTGTACTTAGACAGCAATTGTTTTAGATCTTTGCTCATGCTATATGTTACTGTAATTGCTGTCAGTCCTATCGGCAAGTTCAAAAGATGTCACTGCTTGAGAAATGTGCACAAGTAACCACAGGGTATTTCCTTTCATTATATGTTACCATATTCATAATACCCATGAGTAGCCTCATTTCCCTATTGGCAGCCTCACTAGTCTGATCTGGTCTTGACCTCAAAGAGGTTTTTAGCTTAAGAAAACCTGACTACAGCTGTAGCATATTTAATTACCATGTAAATACCACTACAAAGCCACATAATACTTTGACTATGGAAGTGATAGCTAAAACTAGAAGGAATTACTTACCTAGTGGTATTAATTGACAATGAAACATGGTACTGCATTTTTGTACATGAGTAAGATAACAGACATCAGATGATTGAACAACACATAACAGATTAGCATACGGTCTCTCTCTCTCTCTCTCTCTCTCTCTCTCTCTCATAATGTGGCATAATTTTTATTTGATCATGAGGTGCAATAAGAAAATTGTGATGGAATATCTGTCTTTGTCATGGTTTTTCATCTTCTAATTTGTCAATTCAAATGCGCATATATCAAATTTAAACAATGTGTACTACAAACAACGTATAATACTAATGCATGTTGCTTTAGCACAATTGCATCTGATGTACGTTAATTTTTAATACTGACCATCATGCATTTGTTTAAAATCCTTCTTTTATATTTTTTCATACAGAATCTCTTCTCCAAAGTGAAATATTATTTTACACATTATTTTTTGTACTTTTGGTGAATTGTTTTCCAAACTAAAAATTATCTGACATTGATAAAGCGATTTGGTTGAAAGAATCCATATACAAGTCAATTCAGAGTATAAGATGAAGCTAAGATTTTCTGATCAAAAAGTATCATCTTATAGTCAGTCAAATATGGTGTGTGTGTGTATACATACATACATACATATGTTGTGTGTTGCTTGAATTTGAAGGTGCCTTCACCCCTGGATGGTATGTTTTACTGTATCAGCTCCTACTCTTTACTGACCAGCTGACAGCTGATATGATGTGCATGGTGTACCACACTCAGGTTCCAATTGCCTCTTTTGCTACGTCTTTTATATTTTTAATAATAGAGGATTCATTTAAAATGACATATCTTTGTTGAATTTATCTGATATCTTTTGTAGAACAATTTATCTGATATCTTTTGTAGAACAATTTATCTGATATCTTTCATAGAACAGCTCCAGAATCATTGTGTTCTTTCCAACTGCTTTTTATATTTATATGAAGAAAATGTTGATAATGTAACTGAACTGTAATGTAAGTGGCTGGACATGCACTTGGGATGTTTTTGTATGATCTACAATGACTAAGAAAGTATCCAGTGGTTTACAAACTTGAAATGGAGTTTCTTGACAAAAAATGTTTCAGATCAAAATTTTTGTTTACAGATATATTGTTCAGAGGAAATAATGTAGTTTAAAGAATAGTTTATCAGCTTTATCAGTAAATTCAACTGCCACTTCATCTTTGTCCTCATGGGTTCAAGTCACTGGCTCAGCCATTGTCAGTATGTGAAAAAGAGTACTAGTAGTTTGCCACAGGCTAATGCTTTTTACTGGGGTTTTCCAAGGTTCTTCTTCCACCAGTAATAGTCTACCATGTGCTGCAAATGGCATTAAACCAACAACATCGTCAACAACAACAAATGGTCATCTTGACATGGGGTTTCCCTAAAAGAGTTTTTATGATGTCCAGTTGGTCCCAGATGGAAATGGTGCCAGTCTGACCTCCATGGTTGGCCAACTTGAAAGTCTAGTTATCACTAACCATCATGGATTAATGGTCACATTTACACCAGAAAATTATTTATCATGTCCAATTAGTCCTATCCAAAATGGTGCTGATCTGATATCCAGTATGACAACTTTGGCAGCCATCTTGAAAATCTTATTAACACCTATAATTTAAACAGAAATTTATATATACATGGGGTTTATGTTTTCACCAGTTGTTTTGTTCTTCCTAAATTAAAATAATGTTGCATACAATATGGCTATGTGGCCATTTTTAGAATCTTATTATTGCTACTCCATCTGAATGGATGGTAATATCAACAGGTTGTCTTCTACAAAAGACTTGTGATATATGTTTGGTCCTGAATGGAAATGGTGCTGAGCTTACATACAAATTGTTTCAGCAGTTGGCGGTTAAAAGAAACAACAAAAGGTCTTATCTCAAATTCGTTGTTATTTTTTCCAGCCAGAAGAGCATCAGTCCTCTAAAGGTATTCATGTTTTACTATAGTCTAGACTTGTCTCTATCATTGGGGAAGAGGTGGGATATGCATGAGGTGGGGTATATTTACATATCAAATTGCTCACCATTCCTGTGCTTATTCTTTTCCACGGTTTCTAATCAGTTAACTTCTGTTTGTGATTTCCTGTTTATTTATATACATTTTTGCTGTTAGAGCTAATATTACTTTATTAACTTTACATTTACATGAAAATGACTCCATTAATAATTCAGTCGTTCATCAGTAAGTTTTACTGTTTTTCTTTTATCTTAATTCTGAGCTGACTCAAATAGGTCAAGATACATTAATGAATACTATTAATTCAAGGCTAGGGGGGAAAAAGTTATTGATACATCAGTGATGCATGTCAGTACAGGGGGTGAAGAATCAATAGAAAACCATGCCCTGTGCAATTTAATTTAATCTTCAGCAGTAATGAATGATCATTAGTCATTTGTCTTTTTAAATCAAGGATTCATCAGTCTTTCATGGCGCCAGACACTCATTTCTGTCAGTAAACAAGATCTGTTGTCGACACCCCATCACCTTCACATGGTGACTAACTCGCGTGATTCAAATTCACCCTACCTTACCAATTTCATGCCAGCTATTTTCATCCCATCAGCATGTTCAGCCACTTATAACCTATATCAAGGTAAAGGATACATTCCAAACTTGTTCACCTTGTACAATTTAAGTACTGTACTCTTCATGTAATAGCTACTTTTGCTACATACATAGAATATAATACAGTATGATGGTAGAGACAGTTGTTGTTGTTGTGGAGTTTAATGCCATTTTTCAGCACACAATAGGCTATACATGGCAGCCAGTATTAATGGTGGAGGAAGAACCCAGGAAAACCCCGGAAAGAACCACCGACCCACGAGAAGCTTATACTGGCAAGCTTTCTCACATCACATACCAACATTGGCCGAATCCAAGACTTGAACCCACGCAGACAGAGGTGAGATGGCAGTAATCCTTAACAGAGAGCGCTTTAGACCACTCGGCCACTCGGGGCCCCGATGGTAGAGACAGAGGGCTGCCATGTTGATCCATAGTTTATATACTAAAGCATGGAGGCACACAGGAGGTTGAGTAATCTCAGTGAGGTCATTTCACAAGGATTGAGAGTAGATTAGTCCTACACCATTTTGAAATGCAGTTCAAACACTGAGACAACATTTGTGTTGCATCACTAAAACAGAGTGGAAAGTTAGTCAGTGATAGTGAAGGTAAAACAAATATTTAAGCTCAGCAATTTCATTCAGTCTTTATTACTGAGAAGGACCATTCCAAGCTGTAAATAAGGTATAGCACTGTACCATCCTTTGACCAACTGCATATGACAATCAACTTCTTAACAATATTAATTATTCAAAAGCTTCCTGGCCAGATGAATTACCAGATATTGCTCTGAAAAATTGTGACACAGTTGCCTGCGTGTCATTAAACTCCATGTACATGCAATCTTCCAAAGTCACACAGTGCTGATTCACCTCGCATGTTTTTCTTGCTAAAATCAAACCCATCACTAGAATTATGCATCATATCTCATTGGATAATTATGGGTACTGTATGTTACAATGTCCTACCTACTGATTTAACAACCTGTTATTTTAGATCATTGGAATGACATGTCCATCAGTTTTGGAACCTTACATTTATGTTACATTATATTTATATATTGAATGCAGGTGAATCAAATCTTTGCATCAGATCCTGTGAGACAGCATCAGTATTGGAGAGAACCACATACACCTGCAATGCATGAAGGTGATGTAGTCAGAGGCTCAGGTGTTATTCATGAGACAAGTAGTTCCAGTGATCCATCTGGTCAGGTATACATCTACTATAACTGTTGATAATGATGGAATTTGCCCACTATAATGTGGAGTGTGTTGTATTATGTTGTACATCCATTCATCCATTTGCTTACATTTGAGGCAAAGAAGAGGCCCAGTTAATTTTGGTGTCTAGGGTCAAGGTCATTGTGACTAGAAGAAAAAATGGGATTTGGAAGCCTCCAGGTTATATGTAATGGTTATAATAAGTGTAATAAGAAAAAAATGGTTTGTACACAGCAAGTTTAGATCATAACTTCACCAAACATCAAGGTCATTTCTACTAAGAGTGTCCTGTTCATCTCTACATAGTGGATTTGTCAGCACTGGATGTATGTATGCACTGAGTCTTTATGGTATACCCAGAAAGGTACCACAAGCAGGCTGTATCTTCTAAGAAACTTTCCCGCGTTGTCTCAGAGTTCAAAGTCTTCCTTCAAGATTGTCCACATTTTGTGACCTCACAAGAATAGGCAGGGGGACAAATATTCAGAGAATATTTTTATTGATGTCTAAGATTGTATAGTATGTTTCTAACACAGGTTATCATTTTTATCTGTGACATTACTGAGAAGCAGATGATAACAAAAACCGTAGTAAGTAAGCTTTTGTGATTGTGTAAGTTCTTACTTTAAAATATTCAATTTGAAAGAGGCAGAAATGCACTGTAAGGTTTTGTGTATCATTTGGATACCGTCCCTTTTTGACGGTGGTGTTTGTGCAGGGGCATCTTCATTTGGTCATGTTCATCCATCTGTTCATCCTGAGAAGTTCATTAGCAAGATAACTATTTAGTGCACATAAATTTAAAATTTTCTGGAATGTTTGTATTCCTTTGTAAAAGGGTTAATCAGATTTTCATTCCATTATATTATTTGTTCTATTTTTATTTACATATTTTTGGACTTGGAGTAAGGCTTTTACTAAAACCATAGCACAATTAAGCAAGATCTGTTCAAGGTAAACTGTGAGGAAATTTGGTGGACTTCTGTGCAATTTGTTTTACAAATTTTGAACTTGTTGCCTTTTCATTTAGAGAACACAAAACTGAGATCATTATTAGCTAAGCTTCTTAAGATCAGAAAAGCTCATGGCAGATTGAGTTGTGACATGTATTAAGATATAAGTTGTACTGGTAAAGCAAATTTTAATGATATAATACCTGTCACTACTGCCAAATTCCAGGCCTCCCCCCAACCACTGTGATGTCCCACAAGTGGTGTGAGTCCTTAAAATGTAGACATTACTGCACATGAGATTTTCATTTTCTGCAGTGATAGCATATGTTTTTCAGGCACCAGCTGCACAGGCTTTTATAAGTATGGATCACATGGTCATTGAGTTATAACAAGTTATAGTCTTGACTTAGACCAAATCCACCCCCACCTCCAAGCATTTGTTGTCAGCCTCTAAACATCCAGTGTTCAATCCGACAGGTTTTTAGCCTAATACAGGAAACAAGCCTCCCTCATCCAAGCATTTGATGTGATGGATGAGAAGGATTCTTTGAAATATTAGACAAAAACTGGAGAATTGAAGTTACATATTGCTGAAAGTATTGACTACCTTACTGTATTTATAGATCACAAGATAAAACCAGTTTTACCACATGACCATGTGATCCATACTTATAAAAGCCTGTGCAGCTGGTGCCTATTGTCATTACAAAGAGTTAGAGAATATGTTGTCCAGATAACCCAAACATAGTGGGTAGGTAACACCAGGGTTGGATCTTCAGTCCTCCAGATTTTGGCTATTATTTCAGAGAATCCTCTTCATCCATTGCATCAAATGCTTGGATGAGGGAGGCACATTTCCCATATTAGGCCAAAAGCCTGTTGGATTGAACATTGTATGTTTAAAGGTAGACAACAAATTTAAGCTGGGCCATAAAGAGATAAAATCAGGATAGTCATCTCAACAAAAAGTATATATATATATATATATATATATATATATATATATATATATATATATATATATATTATAAAATAAACAACACCAACACGTAGAATGTGTTTTTCAGTGTGATTTGGTTGATAGGTAATTCTTGCTGTTTCTTGTTCCATTTCCTTTTCATGTCTTGGTTGTTGGTTATTTTATGTGTGATTCTTAGTTACTGCACGTTTTTTTTTTACATTGATGAAGTTAATTTCCTCTGCTGATTTATGTGGTTGTTGATTATCTCTTTTTGATTTTTCTCAAGTTATTTCCGATGCTGATCTTTCTCTTTGGCCAGGAAAATTGTTTTTCTCTCTGTAAATTCTGTAACTTGACTTGATAATAGTTTGTCTTTTTTAGATTCAGTTTTTTTTAAAAGTTTCTTCTGAAGAAATTAAAGAAAAAATAAGCCAATGTATTAATCAAATCTCTGTACACAATTGTGCCATATATGATGAACTAGATATCTTCCCAAATAAAATACGCACACCTCAGTTTTATATTTTACCAAAAATACATTAAACGGTTGATAAGTCACTACCTTTAGGATATCCAGGTAGACCCATTATTTCTACATATAACTCAGTTACAAATAATATATCACAATATATTGATCATATTTTACAACCACTGATGAAATCACTACCTTCATATGTCAAAGATACTTTTGATTTCATTACCAAATTGAAATCTTTATCGAAACTAACTGAAAATTCAGTCCTTGTTACACTTTATGTGGTTTCACTCTACACAAATATACCACACAGTGAAGGTATCGAAGCGTGTAAATATTATCTTGAAGAAAACGAATATACATATAAACTATCAAACGAACATGTTTGTGATTTGATAAATCTTTTGCTCGAAAGTAACTTTTTTCAATTTGGTAATACAAATTATCTCCAAAATATGGGAACAGCAATGGGTAGTCCTATGGCACCTGCTTATGCATCTTTATTTATGGGAAAATTAGAAAATGATTTTCTAAATAAATGCCTCTCAAAACCAGATGTATGGTTAAGATTTTTAGACGATATCTTTATGATTTGGAGTTATTCGTTAAAAGACCTTTATTGTTTTATAGACAGTTTAAAAAAATTACATCCAACAATAAAATTTACATTCAATGTCTCTAAAACTAAAGTATCATTTCTGGTCGTAGATGTCGTGAAAAATGAAAATAATGACATTACTACCATGGTTCATGTTAAAAACACGAATATTCATCAATATGTTGAATATTCTTCATGCCATCCTAAATCATGTAAAAATGGGATACCATATAGTCAAGCAAAAAGATATAGAATAATTATTTCGGATGACGCTGTTTTTAAACCATCTTTGACAGAGTTAGGTCAGCACTTTTTAAATAGAAATTACCCTATTGACATCATTAATACTGCTTTCCAAAACGTATCTTCTCTTACACAACTTGAATCTTTACAATGTAAAATCAAAAATAGAATGAAGATATCATTCCTTTTGTTATTGAATATAATCCAAGTTTGCCTAATATAGGTAAGATTATCAATAAATATTGGGATTTATTAAACTTATCATGTAAAGCAAGTGTTAAATCGCTACATGAAAGCAAACCCACACTTGCTTATAAAAGGACTAAAAATCTTAAAGATTTCCTAACTAATTCTAAATTAGAAAAAACATCATATAAAATAGGATCATCAACTAAATGTAATAGACCTAGATGTTCACACTGTTCATTTATTAATGAAAATACTTCTTTCAATAGTAATAATACGAAAGAAACTTTTAATATGCGTTGTGATACTAATTGTGCAACATCAAATGTTATTTATTTGATAACATGCAAAAAATGTGGCATCCAATATATTGGACAAACCAGTCAACAACTATCTAAACGTATGAACCAACATAAATTAGATAGAAAAAATTATATTGATCAATCATTTTCATCTCATGTTGCCACACATTTTAACAATTTCCCATATCTTGCAAGATGTCTCTTTCCAACTGGTTGTTAAAGTTGATTCTGAAATGGAATGTCTGCTAAAGGAAACCTATTGGATTCACTGTCTTAATACGATATATCCAAAAGGTCTAAATTCAAAAACACTATATGACATTCATTCATTTTTTTATTTTTTTTATGAATTATGTCCCCTGTTTACATATAGATAAGAATATTTTTATATTGTTCTACTTTGCAGAAAAACTTAATTGGTAAAAGTATAATCTAATATCATAAAAATAAGTTTACTAATTCTTTAAAAATGAAAGTACATTTTTAAATTAATTCTCAGTATAATATGATTAATTATTTATAAAATACTTGATAGTAAGCATTATGCACACCATCATTTTTTATTATATAAACTGAGTTCTGATAAACTATTTAACATTTGTCAAGAATATATCAAGATATAATTGTTTTAAATTTGTTTATTTATTTATTTTCTATATATGTAATAAGTGTGCATTATACATAATACAAATATGGATAAAACTGTTTATCTCTATTTAGTCATAAATCTTACATATATATATATATATATATATATATATATATATATATATATATATATACACTCACAGTAGGAGTCCAAGTAAATAGTGAAATCCATATCAAAGTCACATACATGTATTCAAATTACATTACACATGCAAATTTTCTTCTTCAAATGTTTCCCATCTTGTTTTGTTGCTGGAGCACATCATTCATAAATGTCTTTTGTGACTGGATAGTATTCCTGAAGCAGAAATGATAGAAAGTATCTGCTTTACGCCAATCTACAGTATCCAAATTCTGCCTCAAGCATAAACCTGCATAAAGGACTGCTGATGTTGATGCCACAGTGAGCTTTAAATACTGAAGTATTTATACCTGCCATCTCAGGAACATTTTTTATCCAATGTGATATTGCTGAGGTGGCTACAGGTTAAAAGGTTTTAAATGGAATAAATACTTGCCTTGATCTACAACAGTATCTGGTTATTTTTAATGTACGCTTTGTGAGTTTTAACAGGGCTTAGCCACTTTTGCCTATATGGCTGAATTGTAACTTATTTCAGAGGTTTCTATGATCTGAAGTCTTCATAGCACTGGGACAGTAAAGATGATATGATCCTTCTAAACAACCAAGTTATCCAAAGTAAGAGTTTGAACTCCCTGTGCAGATGTCAACGCAATCAAAAAGATCGATTTGAAAGTTAATATTTCAAGTTTAGAGCTTGCAAAAGGAACAAATTTAAAATTGTCCACAAAATCTAAAACTTTAATATCTCAAGTAAAGGTGTATCTGGGTTTTGGAGGTCTGATATGAAAAATACCTCTCATTACTCTACTGATGAAGTTATTATCAATTAAATTTAATTCCCAATACATGCCAAAGTCTGTGCCATAATTGCTCTATATGTGTTTAAAACACTATTAAGATGGCCCTAGCCTACAAAAAGAAACAAGTTATTAATAATATGGTTCACAGTTGGTTAAATGGAATTAGCCACAAAGCCCATTTTTTCCAAGCCAAGTTGTTGCATTGTTTGTTAGTCAATGATCTCCATAATACGGTTGACAAAGTCTATAACTGTTTTTGGAAGTCCCTAACTTTCCATTGCAACCATGATACAATACAAATATCAAAGGCATTTGGTGTAGCAGTGGATGACTTTCTTGACTGAGAAAAATAGAGCAGATTTCTCTCCTTTGTTAGAGGGGCCCCGCGTGGCCGAGTGGTCTAAAGCGCTCTCCGTTACGGATCACTGCCATCTCACCTCTGTCTGCATGGGTTCGAGTCTCGGATTCGGCCAATGTGGGTATGTGAGAAAGCTTGCCAGTAGCTTCTCATGGGTCGGTGGTTCTTCCCGGGGTTTTCCCGGGTTCTTCCTCCACCATTAATACTGGCCGCCATGCATAGCCTATCGTGTGCTGAAAAATGGCGTTAAATCCCACAACAACAAAAAAAATCTCCTTTGTTAGAAGGACTGGTATCTGACATATTTGTTGTAATAACATTGGGAACCAACTCTGCATTGGCCAAAGGGGTGCTACTCTACTTTGGTGAAAGCTTAACTGTGTAGCAATATTCATAAAAATCCTAGATCGAGAACAAGCCTAGTTCGAGCAGAGGTTTAAGGAATCGATTTACATCTGTGTGCACAAACCGACACTGAACAGGGATGGGGTGCCGTTACAACCTGCCACATATCTAAGACCATCTGTTAACAATGCTCACCATTCCATCGAGTGATGTTGACAGTAACGACGAAATCTTCATGTTAGCTTTCTCTATTTGTTTTGTGTATGTAATTGAAAAGTTCAGTACAATATCAAACAATGATTGACTTGTTTACTTGATTTTGAGAAATGTTCCCTATGACCCTGATAGAGCTCTGAAAGGAGTGAAAATATATGGTGAGAAAACTGATCTGTATTCTCCATTTGCAAGAACTGTAACATTATCATCCCAACCAAGCAAAGATGTATCTATTTCCATGTAAGCCTCAGGCTTTGGTTTGGTGTATATGTGCCCCAGTCATCCTGTGAAGGTTTGGACCCAACACTGACTTCCCTCTTTACTTCCAGAAGATAATATCATGAGTTATCATAATTGCCATTTGCTGACTCCAGAAAATGTTTCTTTCCCCCTCTAAACTTCTGTTAAAAAAAGAGGGCCTGGCAGAACTGTTCAAAATGAAGATGTATTAAGAAGCCAATGTGATGCAAAACCTCTCTTATTGTACATGCTGAGGAGGATAAAACCTTTTTACAACTGCATTATCATGTGAACTTTCTCTGGTTGCAAAGATATGGTTAATTCAAAGAACTGAGGATGAAACCCAAATAACCTATGATCTTAGTATGTGTCAGGATTTACATGGCAACCTCCGTTTTGCATGAAATGCAACAGAAGTTGTAAATGGTCCTCACAAAAAGATACAGCATGATTCCTAACCAGTGAATCATCTATATTGTAAGAGGACATAATTCCTCTATCCCAAGAAAAGCAAAAAGGAGTTTCAAAATTGTAGAGAACACCCTGGGACTATATGCCAGGCCAAAAGATAAATAGATGGACTTGGACTATTTCCCATCCCAAATAAAGAATCTACATGGATTGATACACTGAATTAGGCATCTTTGAGATTTACTGAGAATAAATCACTCCTTGCCATATAGAGTCAAGAATAATATAATAGTTTCTTCTTGAAAATGATTATTTTACATGCTTGTTCTGATGTTTCCAATTGACCACAGGCCTAAAAGTACCATTCGTTTTCTTAACAAGAACAATGATAGATATTAATTGAGAGTTTTCTTGGATTGATTTGATGGTAGCACCTTTTTGCAAAAGGCCATCAACTTACGATAAATTAGCTTCTCAGCTCTTTTTTTTAAAAAGGTATTGGATTGGGTAGTGCATTCTGCAATGTTATAGAATGGAATTCAATTCTGTAACCACTAATGTTTTGCAAAATCCATGGGTCAGAGGTGAGAGTTTGCCAAAATTTCCATTTAGCAAGTATTGATCAACAAGGACTATTTACCTTTACATTTTCAATCCAGATGTGTTGGTAGTTGCAGTTGATGGCACATTTTTCTTCAGCAAGGCTGGTAATGGTGAGGATCATTTTTTGATTGCATATTAAATGGTCCATAATTTTATTTAAAACTCCTGCCAAGAGAATTCTTGTGAACCTTACACTTATGAAGCTTGTCATGCTGATTTCATGTGCTTTGTGATAAAGGCATCATCTCTAAATATATTCTCTTCTGTCTGGAAGATTGAACCCCCATAGAGCATAATATTGTTTTTGGCATATTAAGTTATAGTAAGGACCTGTGTGACATATGTCACACTCAAAGCATTTGACAGAAGAGGTAATTGAGTCAGTCAAAAAATTTCTGCCAATTGCAAAGACATGTTTCTATATTTGATGGCTTGAGCCATCTGTAATGTGGCACAGGCCATGAGATTAGCACTAAATTAAATGAAGATTTGGTAAAAATAAATAACTGGTGTGAACACAGTGGTATGAAGATAAATGCAGCCAAATAAAATCCATGATCATAGATAATCAAGCAAGAAGAAAAGCTGAGAAGAAATTAAACTGTGATAAAAAGAATGGATATACAACTGTCTGAAAAAGAAAAACACTTGGTCTCATGATAGACAATATCTTGTACTGAAAAATATAACATGATACAGTCATTAAAAAAGTTAACTCTCTGCTTTATCTCTTGAACAGAATAAAATCTTATCTCCCTCAAGAACAGAGAAAGATATTCATTAATGTATGCATCATGCCACACCTAGAATAGTTTCATTCTGTCTGGGGTAATAGTGGTACAGAAAATCAAGAACGATTACTTAAAAATTTCAAAACCGAGCAGCTAGAGTTATTTTTAATGCTGATTTAGATACACCATCAACAAATCTTTTTAAAAACCTA
The DNA here is from genome assembly GCA_028554795.2 of Sinohyriopsis cumingii. Lineage (NCBI taxonomy): Eukaryota > Metazoa > Mollusca > Bivalvia > Unionida > Unionidae > Sinohyriopsis > Sinohyriopsis cumingii. The sequence goes on along the minus strand of CM068834.1, from coordinate 44,012,126 downwards.
AAATGACTTCCATTTCAGCAGAAAACTCAGTTTCAAAAGGGTTTACTAGTCTAAAAATCATAAAATGGTTTCGCTCCTGATTATCTTAACTGTAAGTTTAAATTTGTTGAAAATATGCAGATTTATGAAGTAAAATCCATCTCAAACAAAAATTTATATTTAATAAACCAAATTCAGAGTTTATAAGAAGAGTTGTACTGTTTCTGGAACCAAGCTGTGGAATTCCATACCACCCTATATAAAGTCAGTTGACTCATGCTAGCTTTTAAAATTCTTCTTGGTCAACATCAACAGAAACAATCTTTTGTATGATTTTGCTTAATTCAGTACTACCTTTCTTTAAAACATTGTTGTATCATGTACACACCTACAGTGTTTTACACATAGTCACTAATACTCTTTTTATGAATCCTGGATGTACTCAAAGCCTCGTGCATATTTTATTGTAGCAGTAGATCAGTTAGCTAATTTTTAATAGCATTTGTTGTCTGAAGACACCGCATGTGTAAAAATTTTGCAGTATATATAAATATATGTACAAAGGTAACTGTAGAAGGCCTCATGGAATATTCATCAGCTGACTAAATGAACTTTTTCTTTAAATAAAGTCATTCATATTATTGTTATTATTTGTAGTAGTATTACTGCTGTGGTTGTTGTTCTCGACCACAATCATTAGAATTTGTTTCTCTCCACTGTTACATTTGATGGCTTGCCTGACTCTCAGTAGCTGATGGCCAGGTAGGGAAAGGAATTTTAATGCTTTGAAGGATAAATCTGCGTGACATTCAGTGATGAATGCTAAAGGAAGGGGGAAGGACTGTAGTCATCATTGGTACAGTATGAGGCCACATACTAACCAGCCCAGCTGGTCCAAACCATTTATTTGGTACAGTATGAGGCCACTTACTAACCAGGCTAGCTGGTCCAGACCATTTATTTGTATGTGCACCTGACTGAAGCAAACATTCTGGGTTCGCCTCCTGAGGTTGATAGTTACAATGAATTTGTCTCCTCCTGTTACATTTTGGGCTTGTCCCAGTCTCAGTAGCTGGTGATTAGGTTGGGTTCAATGACTCAGAGTGGTAAATCTGGGTGATATTCAAGGACGAGTGTCAGGGTAAGGGCAGACAAGTCTAATGGTCTTGGTATGTGAGACCTAGATGGTCCAAACCTTTTAGTATAGTGGTATGCGCACCCGACTGTTTGACAAACTGGGTTCAGTTCAGGTCCACAAGTTAGAATTTGTGTCTTCCATCCTGTTACACAAATATGATGCACAGCTTTAATTCATTTTAAGTTTTGGTGCAGTTTGTGAGAAATTAGCATAAATCCAGCCTTTGTGCATCCTTAGTTTACTCTGGAATTCATTTCAAATTAGGTATTTCCTATAGAATTTACCTAAACTATTGAGATTTTCCTCTTCTTTTCATTTCAGATTGTTGAGAAGCAGTTATATCTTTACTTGCCATTTGAACCAAAAGTTATACATGCAAGGGTTAAATATAGTGGCAGTTATAAAGAACTCACTTTTAATGCATCTACTGATGTTAAGGGCCTATGGGAGAATGAATTTGAATTGAATCTTGGTGGTTTAAATAGCAGTATAATATGTGAAATAAAGGTTAGTAAAAAAAAATGGAAAATATATCCAACAAAACCTCCATTGTGTGGTACTTTCTGTTTGTCTGGTTCAGTTATTCAGAGGCTGATCTGGGCTGGAACAACTACAGAAGAAGTTGCAGCTCATATGAAGCACATAGCAATATTGTGTAAAGGTGATGTTAAAAGTAGTTGTATGCAGATTGAAGGTATTGGATATATTGTTGCAGCTAAAACTTTTGAAGAGAAAGTGTCCATTGTTACAAGCATTGAAAATGATGTATTATGTGATGAGAAATACCTTGTACTTGCTATTTTGATTGCAAAAATGGCAAATGATAAAAACATGGATGAATTTGACAAAAACATTTTAAAGTTTCTGTCAGAGCTGGGCAAAACTGTTCCAAGGTTCTGCCATGTTGTTTGTTCAGTTGCAGCTACTGATCTTCCATCATCAAGTGTTAAATGCCTGAAGAAGTTATCTTACTGGGTTCTCAAAAAAATTCATGGTGATGACTTTTGCCTAGTATTATGGAAGGTCAAGATCCCACTCCTGAGTGTGGATGATTTCTTTCTTAGAATTCGTCAGGATCTTAGCATTATTAAAAACGAGAACAAAGAGTCCGTGGAAATTGTCATGAATTTTTGTTCACAGATTAGAGACAGGATCATGAGAGAACAGTGTCAAAACGATCAAGAAATACTCTTAATCATGTTAAAAAAATTGTCATTACCAGTTCATACGCAGATATATATGGAAGTATTTAGTCAATACTCTGAAACAGAAATAGATGTCGATAGATGTGTGAAGAACTCTTTATTGAGTAGAATTATGGGCTATACATTAATGTCGAAAAATATTGATGATATTAAGAAACTAAAAAGTCTGTGGAAGCTTGTCAAAAAAGCAAAATTAGGAGAGGAACAGCAGTTGATATTAAAGTTTGAGGGTCATGTACTTGAGCTCTGGCAAGCATCTTCATCTCGGCATCATGAAGATATTTCCAAAAGCTGGTGTGATCTCTGTGAAGATGAGATATTGTTTGCTGATGGTATAAATCAAAAAACATTACTAAATAGTATGGCCAGATCTCCAAGGAAAGCTATGCATGGATACATGCTTCATCTGGCCCAGATGGAGAAATTCAAGCCTGGAATTAATTTGTTCACAGTACAGATATGGTTTGACACTGCTATCAATGTCCACAGTAAAAGTGTTAGACCTGTGGATAATTTGATCTCATGGTATTGCAGTCTGGGGCATGCCTTACATCTACTTGAAATTCCCAAAGAAAAGAATGAGTTGGGAAACTGTATGTACAAAAAGATAAAAGCTGGTTCTTTGAAAGCATCAGACCTCTTAAAATGGGAGCGTGTGACTGAAATCTCACAAACATTAGGACCTGATAAGTCCGTTATCTCAGTTATCAAGCAACATGCAGGAAAGCTCTTGAATGAAAAGCATGGATCAGAAAATCCAGAGAATATTTTGTATGAAATAGGAAAGAGCGACAAGAGTGGATTATTGTTACGAGAAGAGTAAGTAGCCTCAATCTTCTTTTGATGCTTATTAGTTGCTACTGCATAAATCATAAAACTTAACTAACTTAAAATGCACGATTATGAGCTTACCACAATAAAGGCCATGCAAGCTTATTATGTTTATACAATACATTTGTCAAGTGACAGCATTTGACATTATTAACTTCTCAAAAACCTACATTACATCTGGGGCATCCTCCTTAGCAATGGTGTGGCTTCCTTAGCAACCTTGTTTAAAATGTATACTTCTATAGAACTTTTCTTGGAATTTTATTCAAAGTTGGTATGAGAGTTTCTTAAGACATACTCTAACTAAATTATGTATGGATGACTCCTGTCTTCCATGTGAATTCCATAGAAGCTAGGTTACAGAAAAGCTATTTTTACTCTGTCTATACAAGGTACAGAGGAGCTTGGCATGCTGCATCAACAGTCAGGCTGACCAAGTGAACAATTTTGTTTTTCCTGTTGCCTCCACTTCTAGGCATAATACCTTTATGCAAATTAGTGTCTGTCCTTGCATCTTTTTAAACTGGAAAATAGGTGACAGTAATAAACTTTTCCTACACTAACCACTTTCTTATTCACATATCATACCCACTGTTAAAGATTTAATTTCTTGCCATAATTTAAGCTGTAGGTGTGATATTTTCAATTAACTTTATCAATATATTACTATGCTGTTTTGGTGAAAATAAGCAGGTCACAATGACCTTTTTCATAAAAAAAAAGAGTTAATCTACAGGTTCACTTAGTGCAAAAGTTATAAAGTTATGTCTTCCAACTTAATTCCAACTGCAGGTCTATTATGTTCATGAAACAGTAGTTTCTTGCATTATTCTGAACCATCCAATGTGGATGTAAATCTCATTGACCTACCTTTTTTCACAAATGACAGTGTTGTTTGCAAGTTAATCCAGTAGGATAGGTTAGTTTTCTGTAGTAACATCAGCTGTAAGCATTATATCTTAATATAACTTGATCAGATAATTGGATTTTGCCTAATTGAGAACCATGCAGGGGAAAATAAATGTAGGTGACATTAACAGTAGTATATGTAAAATGAGGTATGGCAACACTTTTGTGAGTACCGCTTCGATTGCCTAATGGTTAGAGTTTCCGCCTCAGATGCGGGAGGCAGCTTGTTCAAACTCCAGCCAGGTCATACCAGAGATTTATAAAAATGGTACTTAAAGCTGCCTCGCTAGGTGCTAAGCATGAAGAAGTTGAAGTGTTAGGACTGGACGGCCTGGTGTCAGGATAATGTGACTTGATGGAACATCATGCTTCCTAACTGCGGTGTGATGCCTCAGTACTAGACATCACTGTAAACTGCCACAGTGCAGACATTGTAGCAATATGATTGAAACGTTTTTAAAACGACATTAAAAATCCAAGTCTCACACACAATTTTGTGATCTCCCTGGTGACCCTCTGAGATTTTACTTAAGGTGACATCATCTAATAGAGAGCCAGGGGAGATCACTTTGTGTAGTCATTACCTATACTGTTTACGTTAAATAAAACCATGCTGGTTTACTGAGTTAGACTACTGCCTATTGTTATAATGATAATGGAACAAACATTGGAGCAAAGATTAAAACAATTTCTTGGCCATTACAAGAACAAGCAGAAAACTGATGAATGGTATCAGCTCATGGAAACTACCATTGGTGGTTCAGAATAGCTTCCATGCTGAGTTGTTGATCTTTTTCCAACATGGATGATGTGCTCGATAGCAAAATTATCTTCCTCTTCCTCAATGTTACCATGTTGTTGGTGTGATTTGTTTGAGCTGATGATCTGAGAATACACTGAGCACAATCTCAATGGTAAAATCACTTATAATGACATTTGTATCAAGGATATCCCTGGCTTCTGCTATTTACTTGATGGTTATATTATCACCAATAACAACATTGTGTTATTGGAACTTAAACATCCCTTTAGCTGTCAAGTCAACATGCTAGCAGAGTATTATTTACCTCAAATATTATCTGGCTTAAAGGTTTCTCTGGTAGCTGATCATGGTTTACTAATCAAAGCAGTGTTAATTCCACAAGTGTAGGATGGACCAATGGAATTTTAATTCTTATTATGATAAAAAAAGTTCACTACTGGGATAATAGTCAGTACAAGGATCCAATTGATATCAAAATCATCTTGTTTTTCGGTCAGGATAAAATGATTTTGCCCAGCGACCTGGGATCATCTGACAAAGCTGGTTTGTTAAAAATCCTGTCATCAGATCTGACCATGGAGTTCACGATGTTTTTACGTCATGATACCCTACCTATGGTTTTTTGTGATGTTATTGATTGTCACGAGATAAAACATCCGGACAAGGGCATCATGACCATATTGCTGTTTAAATTAATGACTGCCATGTTTCAACACATTGGTAAGATTCTGTAAAGGAATGTAATAGAGCAGTAAATAGAGCTGATTTATGATATGGTATGTTTTGTTAGAAAAAAGCAGATAGCATAAATAATGGTCCAATGGAGAACACACTCTGTATTTAAAAATTATGCATGTGATGAATATGGTAATTTCCAACTCATCCAAGCTGGAAAAAACTGCTGCCACAGCATGTTACCAATGGTGGGTACTCCAATATCATGGTATCAGGAGCACAAAGAAAACAAGTGGCTATTTTTTAATATCAGTGTCTTTGAAGCTCACAGAGGAATCATCCCATACGGTTATGTGATCGACCATGTGAATGGAGACCCATTAGGTAATTGCTTGGTAAATCTTGACATTGTGACCCAGTCTAAAAATATAATCAGAGGGAGAAATAATGGTGGTGAGAATTTAAAAAGAGCATGTTATATAATTGTGATTAATATGGAGACTGATGAGCAAACCGAGTATCCATCAATATATAAAGCGGCTGAAGATCTTAACATAAATTTAAGAGTGATCAAGTTTATTAGTAAAGGAAAGTGGAGAACATTGCTATCCAAATTAAAAAAAACATTCCATTCACATTTTGATTTAAAATCTAGTGAGAATATTTCTGGTCGTACAACTTCGGATAACATGCAACAGACACCAGCGACAACTTAGTGATCATGTTGTTTCTAATTTTCAGCTATTGAATCAACTCATTCATGACAAAATCAGTTCCTCAAAGATAAGACCTGATTTGATTGGGAATTTTACTGCATGTGATATATTCCTATTTCACGGGGCATTTTTTTCCTTGTAATTTGGTTTTAAATTTTTAAATGTGGATTTTTCAATGAGATGATCAGCATGAACAGCTTTGCAGTGTCTCCTGTGGATATGATTCCCATTGTGGTTAAGGTGTTATGGTCATCCTGGCCAGTATCCTTTTCTAATAGTGATCAATTTTCTTAAGCATGTACTTTTCTGTAATAATGCTTGTTCAATTCTACCGGTTTCTACTTGATTTCATGGTCGAGTTACTGGCTGATAAAGTTGATGATCAGCTTCATCCTTTATGCTTCTGCACTGATTAAACTCTGGAAGCACACCTTGAGTTTGAGCAAATGTTCCATGAAGAAATTTATCAGACTATCAACATTTAGTATGCCAGCTGCTACCACCACTTTGCTGGTATCACCTGATTGTCTTCTAAATTCAGATATTTTAGGTATTTAATAATTTAATTTAATTTTGTCATATCCTCTAACATGTCAGGAGTGAATTATAAATCAAGCCTGGTTAAGTGCAAATAAGATACTGCTACATCATGTGCATTGCAATGTATCTTTTGATAATATTTGTGTATCTCATAAAAAGCAACACTGATTTTTTCCACATTCAGGTTGTTTTTTCCTATATGCCATAATAATGCAAGATGAACAGCCATGCAGACGTTTTCCTGATCAGATCTAAATACTTTTGCATGTTAAGTGTTCTGCTGATAATCTCCTCGCATAGTTTAAGTTCTGATGCCTCTGATTCAGCAAATATTTCCATGTAATATCTTGTTTCGGAATATATTTACGTTTTGTGATAAATAACTGTAGCATTTTGTGTGTGAGATTAGTGCTTAATTATACATCAATGCATTGACGTCTGGGTCAACGTTCCCATCATCATAATATGCCCAGTTAGAAAGTGCAACAAGCACATTAACCAAATGATTTTCATCGCCAGCTAGTCCTCGTCAGGGGTGTTATTGGGTTTCATCTCTTTTCATGATGATTGGTACTTCCTTTTAATAAATCTTAGTTTCCACGAAAAACGCTCACTTGGAAATTAGATTTTTCAGCACACGACAGTTTTTTAAATTCTTTTTCACAATATAATCTTTTCAGACATTTCTGCTCATCTTTGTGCTTTTTATCATTGGCAGCTTTCATACAGTGTCATTTTATCTTTTTGGTTGCCAGGATGGCCTCTATGATTTTGTGATCTAATTCTGACACAATTAGGATGATGCTGTCCTTTATTTCCCTGGTCAACACAGTTGATTCTCCATCATTACAAAATGTCACAAAGGCATTCCATTTATCAACAGCATCTAGTAAATGTTACTGTCTCATTTCTGCCACTTACACAATTTTTGACAACGTCACCATAATCAGGTCCAATAAATTTGTCTGGACTGGTTTTTATGTTCACATGCGCTTTTCTTAATTTCCTGATGGTGTTATGTGCCACTTTAGGTACAGATAAGAGTTCAACGAGATTTTGAGTGATACCAATGATTCCAGTCATCTTGCACACAATATGCTGTTTATGGCGGCCAATATGATTTGTGGAGAACCACCAACAAATGGGAAGATACTGAAGCTTTTTCGCATACCCACAATGGCCAAGCCCCTGTGGACAGAGGTGAGATATCGGTGATCTGTAAAGGTGAGTGCCTTAGACCACTCACCCACCAGGGCCCAATATAAGAAACAGACTGGCATAGGCAGCTATTGCTGGCAACACCAGCCTGCAGGCTGGCAACCTGGACATAGAGGAAACATTGGTCTGGCAGCCCTAAATAGCAAACACAAAATGCATAAAAACTACAAGCTGATGCCACAGTCATGACCTTGCAAGAATGTGTTGGTTGCCTGGCCCTACCTGCAAGCAGTGCTGATGAATTTGGAAAATTACATTGATGCTGCTCTTGCAACCTTAGAAGAATACTGCTATGAGGTGAGAAGAGTCTCCAAGACAGATGACTGCATGGCTGGTCCCCTGGAAATGATACTGAACAGGATCATTTTCCATGGTGGAACCTGTAGGCACTCAAGATGTGTCATGATATTACAGTTTGGTGAATGCCATGCATCTCCCAAACAAAAAGGGAAATAGCAAATTTTGTTTACCGAAAGATAAAAGCTGGTTTGTTGAAAGCATCAGACCTCTTAAAATGGGAGCGTGTGACTGAAATCTCACAAAAATTAGGACATGATAAGACAGTTATTTCTGTTATCAAGGAACATGCAGTACGGCTTTTAAATGAAAATCATGGATTGGAAGATCCAGAGAATATTCTATCTAAACTGATGGACAAGAGTGGATGACAAGAGTAACTTAAATCTGCTGTTGATGCTGTTGCAGAATATATATGAACAGCACTTACTTAAATATGCATAAGTATCATTTCACCTGAGTAAAGGCCATGCAAGCTTAATATCATGGGGTTATTCATCTCTGCATCAAATAACAGCATTTGACATTCTTAACTTCTACAAAATCTATATTGCAAATGGGTCAGCCACCATAGCAATATGGCTTTCATGATAGTCTTATGTAAAATCTGTACTTAATTTCTTCCACAAAACATCTGAAACAATTTTTATACCAAGTTTCTTCAGTTGTACTCTACCAAAATTATGTAGGACTGTTTCTCCTGTCAACCATGTGAATTCCATATAAACTAGGTTCAAAAAATAAAATTTTACACTTCATTGCTATACCACCAGTTTACAATCAATGGCATTCACCATCAGTGATCAGATTAACCAAGTGAATTTGTTTGCCTATTGCTTCTGGCACTAACCTGGAGATTGGTTTGTGCTCTTGCATCTTTCCAAATTATCCCAGGGGAAAATAGGTCACTAATCAACTTTACTTGCACTAATCACTTTCTCAGTCATTAAAGTTAAAATTTCTTTTCATATTTTAATTGGTAGGCATATATTTATATAACATTAGGATATTACTCTGTTGCTATGGGACAACTGCAAGGGAAAACAGGTCACACTGACCTTTCTGAGGTGTATACAAGGTTCACCCCAGTACAGAAGTTATGTCTTCCAGGATTGTTATTGTTCATGAAACCAATTGATTCTTGTGTTATTCTGAACCACGTCATGGGATGTTGGCTATAATGACCTACTTTTCTTACACTCAAGACAATATTGCTTGCAGATGAACCTGCTTAAAATTTAAGCTTTCTGCAGTAACATCAGCTGTAAGCATGCTATCTTGTAAACTTATTCAGATAATTGGTTTGCTCAATAAAGAACGACTGCAGGAGAAATAAATGACAATAGCCTTCATCTGGTACATAATTTAGTTATTTTCAGGCTGAGTAGCATAACAAGTTTGCCCTGGCAGATATCCAGCCATAGGCATATTAATATGCTCTGTATAGAACATGGTCAGGGTGTTCTAAAGATCATTGCTAGCTTCCCCAGGTGAAAGTAGTTCACAGTGACCAACTGATTTTAATAATCACTTTGTTATTTACAGGTTCCATTACCTCAGTCTTTATGTCTGACTTTAGACTGTTTTCAGTGCACTTTATGCACTTTATGCACCATCAATTCTCCCTCCCCCCACTAAATGTACATAAATTGTATTGTTTCTTCTTCTGTAATTATGTTATGTACATTTCTCATTTGTAATTGACCTTTGTCCAAAATCAATTTTATGGTGTACTTGACATGGGAACATTGATTTTGGAAACAACATAATACATAGCTAATATTTTCACGTGAGTATAAATTAAATATCAGGCTCATTATCAGTGGAGGTAAACATGTTTATCTTAATCAGAGTCAAAGACATTGGTATTCCCCCTGGTATAGCTGATGTTTGGCACGTTTGTTATTATAATTTTAGTAATGTACCTTAAGTTGTTGACAACTTACAATGTTCTATAAGTGAACTATTAACCCTCATCCTGGTCTTATATTGTGCCTTAGTTTTTTTGTATAATGTTGTTCACTTGAAAAATTATTCATTCTTGCCTTAACATCTGAAGCAGAATAATTTTTACACTGCTGTATTCAGTTTTCGATTGGGTGGATTTATTTATTCAAATTATTATTTACTGGAATTACATTGTTCTCAGTAATATTCTTGAACACAAACATTAATTGGGAATTATAGTGAATTCAGACACAAATATTTTGTATTATAGTATTGTGATGCATCCAAAGACTTAGTACATCATCATAATCCATGCCACTAGCACTTCAGCACATTCAAGACTACAGGCACATCAACACATTCAGTATTGGAACTTGTTTGGAATAACACTTGAATTTAATTGGAACTCTATTAATTTGAACTTTTGATATAACTTTTACAAATTTGTCTGAAATAGTTCAGAAAACTTTCTTTTGGAAATTTCAGTTCACTTTGTTTCAGAATTTTCTACATCCCTGATAGTTTCACATATTTGGTAAATAAAAATGGTGTCTGTAGTGAAACAAACATGCTTTCATAATATTATCTAGAGAACTTTGTTTTGAATCCTACTGAGGAGGGGTTAGAATTTTTAAAAATAGAATTACAGCTAAAAGAAGCTGGAGTAGGAGTTAATACCTGTTCAGTTACAGATGTATTACGCAGATGCAAAGAGAGAGGGAAAAGAGAGACAAAAGCAGAAAGAAAATGAAGACAGAGATGCAGTATAAATTAAAATAATTAGGACTTGCAAGTAAAGCAAGGTTTTGTTGTTATCAGAAATATCAAGTTAGTATCTCCTTTCCAAGAAAAAGAAGTGGATAAATATTTTCTTCATTTTGAGAAAAATACTAAAATTAAGAAATGGCCAAGAGACCATAGGTCTCTATTCTTACAAAGTGTACTTTTTGGCAAAGCTCATGAAGCCTACACTTCTCTGTCAGTGTAGCAAAGTGTTGATTATAATCTGGGGTAAAGGGAGTGTATTTTGAAGGGTTATGGGTTGGTACCTGAGGCATATTGGCAAAGGATTGGGAACTGAAAAGGGAAATGGACAGACCCATGTTGAATTTGCAACAGAAAAAGAACAACTCTTTGATGGGTGGTCTTCAACCAAGAAAGTTGGTAAAGACTGTGATAACCTCAGACAGTTCACAAATTGTGTCCATAGTGACCTTATGACCTACCTTGATGAGCAAAAGATCAAAACTTTACAAAATGCTGCTCGTAAGGCTGACAATTATTCCTTGACTGACAAAGTTTCTTCTGTCAGTAAGTATTCTTCTCAGCAGTTTTGGGAGTTAAAAAAAAAATTTCAGTCTCATACCACCACTTCTAAATCTCAGACTGCACAACTTTTAGGAATCAAGTCTCTGATAGGACTAATCTGAGATCTCTTTCTTCGGTGCACCTATTGCTACAGGTTTACATTTTGTAAAATAAGCAACAGAATCAAGCCAGAATTATTTCAAATGGTCTTATTTCTTAAAGATCAAGGTCACTATGCTGTATCAAAAGCAGTACGTTTATTGGGTCAAACAAAATCTAGTCTCCTATGGAGAATTATGAACAATTTATGTCAAAAGATTCTGTATCACTTATTAGTGATTCTGCCAGTCCTATCCCTATTAAAATTTTAAGGGTCACAGGAAGAGCATCTCATTCTTTTATTATCAGGTACTTTGCCTTTTTATGAGAAGTCCTCTTCCAGTGAGAGTGTTCTTATGTAGAATGTGGCTTAGTTAACGTTCCTGTCCACTGTGTAAATTTGTCATCATTCTTAGTCTCAGGACCCTTGACAGTTGGAACATTGCTGTCTCTACCCATAGAGGATATTCATTTATTACTATTCAGTGACCTAGCTTGAAACTGACAGGCCTTTTTTGAATCAGAAAGTCGATCCTAATCAAAATAAAATTCCTGATTTATTCCCAGCTTGTGCAGTTACTAAAGCTATAACAATGACAGCTCATGAAAATGTTGATCAGGAACTTAATCTTTTAGCTGGCACATTTATTGGTCAGGCTTTTGATGAGATCACTTTTGCGCCTGTTATTGATCAATCTACATGAATTGATCAGCGTTACAACAATAGTTGTCTAGCCCTATTTCTTTAACTAAATTATTATGTATTAAAAAACTTTTTTTTAAAAGTTTGATATTTATTGAATTATTTTACTTGTAACCATTTGTGCGCGTATTATTTGCCGAGGCAAATACTTCCAAATAGTACCGAAAAATGGGATATTCGGCCGAGGCGAATGTCCGAGGCGATTTCCGGTTAGGCCCTACTTACTGTGAGGGTGCAGTCCTTTTCTGCAATGAACATTAAACCCACAAGACACTTTCCATAAAATCACCATATTTTATCACACAAATCAAACTCAGCGAGGCATTGTTCTGGTCTCCCTGTCGATACACCATCTTGCTCCCACTAAATAGGCACCTTGCTGCTGCTTCCCCATGAAGGGATTATCAGTGGCAGTTCTTCTGTGTCATTACTTTGGTGGTGAGTGTGGGTTCAGATGGGCTCTAGCATTTCAAGGTCAAAGCTGTCTTCAGCCTTGTGTTGCTGTTAGGCAAGCAGCTATGCATGTTTATTACAAAAAGGGCATGTGGCCTCCAACAGCACCAATCTTTTTATGACTTTTGGCATGTCTAGCCAGTGGAAAAACAAACTCGACCTAGTCCACTCTCTCTCTCTTCAACGTGCTTAATGTAAAGGGAACTTGAGGTACTGTCGTCATAATTAATAACCCGAGCAGTATAGACCAAAACCAACTACATATTATCATATTGCCCAGCCATTATAGCAGCATTGTCATTGTGCCTGGCACCACTGTTTACAATGAATTAGAGCAGGAACAGCAGTGATAGTAATGGCAACAGTACAATAATGAAAAATCTGGGTTAAGCCCCATCATCAAGAAGATAAGTATGGAGCTTGACATCAATGAATGTGATGACATTTGGGATGTTTGCAAAGATTTGAAAGATCTTTTACTGACTGGAAAAGATGGGACTAAATTGGCCTACTGGGGCAGCCAGAATGCAAACACTGCCATTATATATGTTGGTACATGTACTGATAATTAATTGCTACTACCCTGTCTGACCTGTCCACTGGGAACCACTTCTTTGTGCCGCTATGTGCTAAATGATATCGTGTCATAGTACTAGTCTGGCATTTCAGACTGCCTTACATTTGAGCTACGCCAGAGCACAACGGGACCATCAACACTATCAGCAGTACTCTCTGGTGTTTGACATTATGACTCATGCAATTCATGCAGACACGATCTAGTAGCAGTACTTGGAAACAGTGGTAATCTTGTACATATGAGTGCTACACTGTTGCATGGTGATGTTAGACAAGAGAGAAAATATGTGGACTGCCGAGGTGAACACAGCAGCACAAACATTGAAGGCGATAGTAGTGCTTTTCAAGAATGTGACACAAAACAGTGATTTCACATGCAATAGTGAATATTTCCACAACACCTTATTTACACCTGTCAGTGAGATTCAAGGGCATTCAAAAACGAGATCTATTCCCATTGGCAGGAACATACTAACAGTGGGAAGAGATGCTGAAAGTAATAATGAGAAGTCCATACCGAATCACAGCTGCCAAAACTGGTTTGCCCGTGACAAGAGTATGATGTCGACAGAAGACTCCACTTGTCAGCAAGTTGCATTGAAAATGAGAGCAAAGACATAAATCTGCAAATCAAAGAAATGGTCCATGTGGTAGGCATGTTGGACATATACTTTCATACCATCATATATACCTAGCTCAAAATACAAAATGTCCAGTTTGTATCTAACCTCTTGGCAGGTCCCACACCACTCTGCCTTTCAGGTAGCCTGCATGAGTAATTTAATAACTTAACAACCACTGTGCATTATATTCATCTTCTGTCATGGCTGTGGCAAACTGCATCTTTACCCCATAGCAGGTCATGAGGTTGTCATAGTTAAAATCTTCCATGAGGAGCTTGCGCAGCTGAAGGATTGCCTGCCTCAAATAAATGGGTTGTCACATTCCAGGTTGGTCTTCTAGCAGGTTGCCATTGGAGCCTTTAAAGTGTTTACTTGCACCAGCCATACCTTTATAGACTGGTCCATGACTCCAATGCAAAGTTTGTTATTATCAAGTATAGCTTACCATCCTCACCCTCAGGTTGCAGGAGGTTCACTCAGATTCATTGTTTTTTGTGTTCCATGTTTTTTTTTCCAAAGAAAGATTTGTTCATCATCTGCAAGACGTCTTTTTCAAAGTCAATCTTCACTTTATTCCTTAGATCAGTTTTGAGCTGAATATGTGTTAACATCAGATGCACTTTAGTCTAACTTGGCATGCTCTATTGCATTAACATTTTCTCTGGGGGCCAGCACGTATCACTGTGCATCTTGATGTTTCTCAGGATACTTGAGGTCTATTTCGAGAATGTAGTGCTTATCCTGTGTTTCCACCTTTATTTGTTGTGAGATATGGCAAGCCAATACAGTTTTCAGACTGCCTCATGGCCAAGCCAAAGAGATTGTTGGTGTTTAGGTAGGTTACAGTTTCTTGCTTTCCACTGTTGTAGTCTGGCCACGTTGTGTTGCTTTTATATGGTGCTAACTTGCCATCAAAATGACATCACAGATGCTCTTTTTGGCAGACAGATGCATGTTGATGTATGTAAACAGCTTGTCATGAGCATAAATAAGTCTTGAGGAGGGCTTTCCACTCATTATGGTTGCATTGTAGTAATGGGCTATTTGAGGCAGTAGTATGCAAGGTATCACAGGATGAGTCAAAGATGTCTGCCAGCAGTAGCACATCAGTCTTCGGGTAGAGGTCATGGTAGCTTCCACATACACACTTTGAATGATGCTAGACTGTTTTTTTTTGTGTGTATCTGGCTGTACAATGCCACCTTTTTGGCAGGAGCAGCAATTTTTCAAACTTCTTGCAGCTGCTGATATATTCAGATCACCATCACACTCCTTATATTGTTGGTAAACTGCAGCTGTCCCACTGACAATACTTTAAACTTTTCCAGTGTGTTTGGTATGGCACTTGTCTGCACTTTTGAGGTTAATCCGATGGATTCCATGATAAGGTGACTAATGGAGCCATACAAAGGTATGAATCATCACTTGCATGTTTGATTTTCTAGGTAGATTCGAAGCTTGAGGTTACATGCTCTGTGGCAGTACCACCATACTTACCATACCTACCAGATCTCTTCTTGCTCCAGTTTCAGGAATCAAATGCATGTCATGATAGCCTCCTTGATGCAATATTTCTTCTTACACAAGGGACCTGATCAGGACATTTTTGTCTTTGCTTCTGGCCATCTTGTAGATGTGACCTTGCACTGGCACATTTAGTGCCTTGAAATTCACATCTATGATGCATGGAACACATCTAACAATAGTGGTTCTGGAAGGCTAGAATGTTCTTGTCTTCTCTGGCAGGATGAAGCACAATGGCATTTTCCTATACCAAGGCATTCTTTGCACTGGATTTCCAATAGACTGGCCTGGCTGAAGATAATGAGACAACAGCAGCAGACATTCTTTTATTCCTTGTGTTTGTTGTGATTAAATATCATGCTTTTTATCCATTGTTACTCTCTTCTCCATTAGACAAAAGGAGCATTTTACCAAGTGTGACCTTATCTACTTGCTGATGTGCAGCAGACAGATGACCTTTTAACACCCAAAAACACTGTGATTTCTGCATTATGACATTGAAACTTACCAATGTCACTCATCTTCCATGTGCCAGCAAAGTCGAGGTTGCCTAGGTGCTGGTGGTACTTGCCTGGCATGCCAACGTTCCTATCATCTGTCAGGTTTGAGTGGACAGAATAGCTGTCAAAACAAGGATTGTTGGTGTTTTTAACATTGATGATGGATCACAGTGGAATACACTTTTGCATAGGAATAATGATCCAGCCTCAAAACAGGTACTACTGGGACACACCTACTGCTAGATTGAATGTCTCAAACATTACAAAATATCTAACAGGCCCCTCGTGCATATATGTTTTTATGTGTTGAATTGTGGCAGTAACACTGGTCAGGAAATACACAATAACTTTAACTGTTCTTTCTAGTTCAACTTCATCATAGATGTTCTGCAGGCCTTATGATGCTTTCTCCATCAATACAAAGCTTAATTTAAGTCTGCCAAGTGCCTTGAGCACAATGCTGATAGTGTTATATTTACTAGGCACCATGGCATTAAGAAATCTGCCTTGAACACATGTCCTTCCGGTATGGTAGAAAGGTAGTCTTTGACAATCGTATTGGTTCTGCCCTGCCTCTCTACATAGATGGACAGAGCCAGAACAGAAAATTAAACTGTGCACTTGTGAGAAAGAAACTGGCTGTGGGCTAGAAAAGTAGTCCAAACCCTGTCCCAAGGAGACAAAACTGTCTTTTAGGCTGAAACTGTTTGTTGAGTCATTAAGCAGCTCATCTAACAAATCGGCAAAGTTATCCTGTGGAATATGCTGATGGGATTAAATTGGTTGTAAGGCTAGCTGTTGATCCCTGCTCACCAGTAATGCATACAGCACATCATATTCACTGAGTTTTTGTAATCATTTGATCAAGCAAGTATGGACGTTCGAATAAGGCTCATTAACAGTCATCCATTAGCCACTATGCCTTTTTGTCTTTATTATGTCTGCACCTGAATCTGAATTGTCATCTGTTTTGTATACACCTGAAACATTCAGTAATTGGCTGCATGCCTGCTGAGCTAAAATATGCTTGAAAATCTGAATGGTTCATTCATTAACTTCCTCCATTACTAGTTTGAACGTCTTTTTGGCATTGGTTGTAAGCTTTGCTACATATTGTTTGCCTCTGCATTGTTTACTAGGGCCTGTTTCTGTGTTGCAGCCTTATTACTATTGTTTTGTACTGACAAAATTCTGACACTTAGCGTCACTTATCTGTGAAACTTGCAGTACTTGCTAATACATGAAGCCTAGCACAATTACACAAAGAAGTCATATGCAATTATGTATGCACCATATTTTTGTGCTGAATGCAAAACCAGTATATACTCCATCACATTTTTATTTCGCATAAAAGTAATTCTCTTTTTGCAAACCAATCAATTATCTACTGTGTACACAGGACTGTATTGTAAAAGTCCCAGTCTGAAGCTATCTTATCTTGTAAGGGGGGCAGCAAGTTGCCAAGTGGTCTAAAGCACTCACTGTTATGGATAACTACCATCTCACCTCTGCCTGCTTGGGTTCAAGTCTTAGGCTTGGTTTACTTAGGTACGTGAGAAGGCTTGCCAGTAGCTTTTCATCGGTCAGTGGTTCTGCTTAGGTTTTCCAGGGTTCTTCCTCCACCAGTTATACTAGCCACCATACATAGCCTATCTTGGCTTTAAACCATACAACAACAGCAACAACATCTTGAAAAGGCCCTAAACCTATGCCTTGTTCTAAGGGTTAGTTATTGATAACTGATGGAAGAAGAATCATTCTGTAGGGAGGAAGCTGGTTCAAGTCAACACTTTAAGGGCTCCTTGAGTGACAGAGTGGTCCAAAGGTGGAGGCTTATGCAAAACTCTCATTTTACATCCAGTAAAGATTTCTTACGATGTCTGTATG
The DNA here is from genome assembly GCA_028554795.2 of Sinohyriopsis cumingii. Taxonomy (NCBI): domain Eukaryota; kingdom Metazoa; phylum Mollusca; class Bivalvia; order Unionida; family Unionidae; genus Sinohyriopsis; species Sinohyriopsis cumingii. Next base: position 43,994,235 of record CM068834.1, on the reverse strand, counting down.
GTCCTATATGAAAATAATGACAAGCAGACATACATTGTGGCAGTTGAGTGGTCTAAACCGCTCACCTTTTCAGATTATTGCCATCTCACCTCTGTGTGCGTGAGTTTGAGTCTCGGGTTCGGCCAATGTGAGTATGTGAGAAAGCCTGCCAGTAGCTTTTCATGGGTTGGTGGTTCTTTCCGAGGTTTTCCTGGGTTCTTCCTCCACCATTTATACTGGCCACCATGTATAGCACATTTTGTGCTGAAAATTTGCATTCAACCCTACAACAACAACAGTAACAATGTACATTGTGGCCACCATGGCAGCCTTCTTGTAAATCTTGTTATTGCTACTCCTCATGAATGTAGAGTCATATCAGCATGAAGTGTTTAATACAGATTTCTTACTTGGTCCTAAAATTTCTGATCTGACATCCAATTTTGCCACTGCAACAGCTATCTTGAAAACCATGTTGTCACCACTCATGTTAAGTAGAAAGCCATAATGACAAAGGATTTTCACTGGAAGACGTCTTAACATAACATCTTTGCATGCAAAAGAAATGGTGCCTATTTACTGTTCGATATCATCTATTTGGGATTAAATAACTAGTTTGGAATTACTGTGAATTTGAATTCATTTAAATACATTATGGATTATATCACTGTGATACATCAAGTATGTTAACACATCAGACTATTCCAGACTTTGGCACATCAGCACTATATATAGAATATCATTCAGAACACCACTGGAACTCATTTGGAATACTCTATACTTTTTGACTTGTGATAAAACTTTTAAGATTATTTAGGATTTCATTTCACTTGTTGGTTTTTGCTCATTTGTGTTACATAGTTTAAGATCCTATAGTCGTAAAAATGTGCACTTCAGAGTCAGGGTCACATATTATAAATAGATTTGGCCTATGCATTTCATTCTAAATCAGAATCTTCATACTTTTTGACCAGTTTCAATGTTATAAGCATGTGTGTTATAATCCTTCTTGTTAAGAAAAGCCGTATTTATTTGAGCCTCCATAGTTTCAGGTTCTGCCTTAATTTTACTAAAATAGATTTTGCCATGAAATTCAATTCTTGACAATAACTGATCATCTCTATAACCAATTTCATGCAGACTTGGCACATATATTTCCCTCAACAGCTCAGCTCCTATGAAATTTTAAGCTAGCAAGAAATCTACAATGAGTGATGACTGTGCGAGTACCAGTATTATTTAACTTCAGGGCCTAGTGGTCTAAGGTGCCCACCTTTACAAATCAGTCATCTTCCTTTGGACTGTGGGGGTTAAAGTCATCGGCTCGGTCAACACGAGTATGTGCAAAAGTTTGCCAGTAGCTTTCCAAGGGTCATCATTTCTTTCCAGGGTTTTCCCAGGGTCTTCCTTCATCTGATATACTAGCCACTATGTGAAAACAAAATGGCATTAAGCCCAGAACAACTACTTAGTCATGTTTATAGAGGACTTTGTATGTGTAGTGCTTGCTTACAGAATGAAAGGCAGACACATAATGTACCATTTACACTACCTTTGTTATATAGTGTAAGTGAGGAATGCCTTGTCAAGATGTGATGTATCTGTACTATTAAATATTCAGTCAAGATTTATAATGTACTGCTGTTCTCCTACATACCAGTCATTATAAACAGTATTTGTTGTAATCACACTGGAGTCGACAATGCTTTCTATTTTATTGAATCCTTTATTGCAGTGCATATAGTTATCTGGAAAAATAAGCTTGTGCCAATAAATCCGAAAATTTAACACCATAAAACAGGTGTCAACTTTGTTACATAATGAAAATATAGACACAATAATTTTTCAAGCCTTTGAATCAGGAATACATTACATTATTTGTGAAAACTGTAGACAAACCAAAGATTTTTGATCATCTGTATTCTATTATCTTTGTAGATGGCAGGCAGATACTGTGACCACCCTGCTGGAACTTTTTCCACCCATTGGCAACTCTAATCAGGAGAAGTTTATGTCTCTGCTTTCACATCATGCCTTTTGGAAAGCAATTTTTAATATGAAAGGAAAATATCTAGACAGAGTTCTAATGCATGAATCTTATAAGTTGGCACGGAATTCGGTTAGAGTAATGAGGGAAGCATTTAGTACATTTAGTGTGAAAGTAGCATGTGTAGAGCAGCTTACCTCAAATTCACTGGAAGAAAAAGTTGCAATATTATTTATGACAGATTCATTTCCAAGGGAGCAGTTTCATTCTGATTTCAAGCAATGTAAAGAAAATCTGAACATGGAGAAGGTGAATTTAGATGTTACCAAAAGTACCATACAAAGTGTCCTGAGGTTCTGTCCTCAAGCAGAAGATTTATGTAGTAGACTGGACACAATAAATGAAGAACTGAGGGCTGGTCAAGTATTAATGAAAAACTTGAAAAAAATATGGAACCCATTTCAAGATTTGCCAAAAGTTTGCACAAAGCTGAAGGTACCTGTTAAGTCCAAGTTATTTTGGAAAACCTGCAAGAAAAATGGAATTATAAAGTCTACAGAACAACAAACATTGAAAAGTGAAAGTCCTTCTTCAGATGTGAATGAAGGAAAGAACAGAGATGTTAGTGGGACAGAGGATATTTTGTCTCAGTCATGTAAAAGTTCCATAAATTTTTTAAATTTATTATCTGAAGAAGGCTGTGATCTTTACAGCAAATTTTGGGAAAATCTCTTTAAAGGCATTGATGTATGTCTATCAGACATCCAGGAAATAGACGGGACAGATATTTCACAAGAGATTGAACTCATTGAAGAACATGAAGGACAACAGTTGGATGCCACAAGCAAATTAGCACTTGTTAATTACATAAATGTCAAGACAGTTGAAAATACTGTCAAAGCAATCATGTGCTCAATTTCTACATTTAATGTAAAAGTAGAAGCTGATGAAAAATTGAATAATGCCATAAAAGCTTTTCAGAGTTTGTCCAAAGGTAACATTTGTAGTCTTTCATTATTTGATGTGCATAATGCTTTGATGACAGTAAGAGAAGCTTCAGACACCTTGCTTAGTGAAGAGGCAGTGGCTATGTTTATTGCTCTCAATAACGCTTCATGCTTGCTTAGTTTCCTCAGTGAGGTTGTGGATGAAGACCTTACAAATTGGATAGATGCAGTTGAAGAAGTCTTTGAGACATATGTGAAGGAGTCAACTGTATCAGGACTGATTGAAGTCAAAAGATTTCTTCAACCATTCCTTGATAAAGATAGTAAGCTCAGAGAAAATCCAAGAGAATTTTTTGGTACATTTTCTGAGAAGTTACAATCATTCAAGCAACTTGTAGGAAAGGCCGAAGATTGCATGCATAATTTGCATAGTCTTAAAGCTCTTTATAAGAATATAGCGAATAGAAGTGAAGGGAGAAGAGAAATTATTAAAAACATAGTTGGGCATGGAAGTTTTAATTTCAGTCTTGAATATCATCAGTGTATACTGACTGTTAGATATGGACAGAAGGACAGTATGTCAAAATATTCAAAGATTAGTTTAATTGACTTAAGAAGTAGTGCTCTGTTACTGATGCACACAGCAAGAAAGGATGAATCAGTTGAGGAAACAGCAGACAGACAAGAATACTTGGGAAAATTTGTGACTTACATTGACCTTAGTCTCGAAATTGCTGAACTATGCACAAGACTTCATGAATCTGGACACATTAGGTTCATAGAATTTAAAGAGCAATTAGAACCAAAATACCTTAATGACAGGATGTTAAATCTGAAAGAGGAATTGCTAGCATGGCAGAAAGATATCAAGGAATGTAGAGAACAATACTATTACATGAACTTCTTAAATGGAAATCAGATTCAATCACTGTATGGATACCTAACTAACCATGTTGAAAATGAAAAGGTTGTTAATACCTTTCTTAAGTTTATCCACCCACTTGCCACTGTTGAAGGAATCAGAAGTTATTTCTTAAGTGTAGCATCAGAAACTTCTCAAAAATCAGTTTTGATGAACATGGGAAAGGCACTTGAACATGCTTGCCAGAACCTGAAACCAGTTAGAAGGGCGATAGATTTATTTGAGTCTGCAGTACGCATCACAGAGTCTGTTCAAAAAGGGAAGCTACTAATAGCATCATTGGATGAAAATGATTCGGTGGTGAAAGCAGTTCTTGGCCTTTACCAGATCAATTCAAGAGTAATGCCAGAAGCACACCAGGTTTTGTTCTGTCGGTATGAGACATCATGGGATGAATTGGAACTAATTCTTCGGAGATGTTTAGGAGCACAAAAGTTTGGCTGGGGTGACAGTTTGTTCTGTCTTGCAAATATAGAGATGTTATCAAATGAAAAACAGTTCCAGCTAGTAGATGCACTTAGAAAATTACCAAAAGAAGGGGCATTTTGTCTTGCATTGATTTTTCGAGGACCAGAGCATCACCCATTCCTGCATGAATTTTCTGAATGTGTTACTCGAATTCAGCCCATGACACCAGCATCTTTAGAAGTGTGCCTTCAAAAGATGTGTCCAGATGTCTTTACAGTTACTTCACATGTTCCTGGGTTAGGAAAAACAGAACAGATCAAGAGATATGCAAATGAAATCAATAATAAATGTATTACCGTCCATGTGAGTGGACCTTTCAGAAAGCAAGCATTGGTTGAAAAATTATCAGAACTGAAATTCAACAAAGGTTGCGTTCTTCACATTGATGTTGGAGATACCCCTAGCACAAAGGAACTTGATGTATTTTTCTTTGAACTATTAGTCCTCCAGTATGTATCTACATGCACTGCATCAGTGTTTCTCACCACAAGTATGGTTCGCATTGAAATTGCCAGCACGATGAATAACACTTTGTCAGATGCCCTGCACACAACAACTTCATTTAAGAGACAACACCTGGAGTGGAGAGGGTTTGAAACTCTACAAGTTAGCAGTGAAATTCACAGTCCAGTACAAGTCGTCTGCCATTATTTGGATGCATTGAACAATGGAACAATTGACACAAGGGACATCATTTTCAAAGGAACAAAAACACTGAAGCCACTTTCACCAGAGAAGTGTAGATGGCTTCTTAAGAAGACTTTTAGCATTAGTAAAGATGAAGTCTCCTACACAATAATTAATGTATTTGTTCAAGTTCTTGCTGATCAGTTGAAGAAACTGTCATGCAGTGGCTTTTTTAGCATATCCAGTCTTTCCATTATGGTGGGCAGAAAAAGTAGAGAGTCTGTAAAAACAGCTTTGGTGAAGGCTATGATTCATTTATCAAAGGATTTTTCTGCAAGATCAATCAAGACATGCAGAGAATGTCAAATAACAACTTGTCAGGCAGCTTCCTTTATAGACAGAGTGGAGGGCATGATTCGATGGGAAAATAGCAATCATCTGTTGTTGTTATTCCATAATCAGGATATTCAGACTTTGTCTCCTTTGTATAGGGAAAAATCTTGTGTTTCTGAAGATGTTCAAACTTTGTTTCAGAGACAAATGAACAGAGAACTCCTAGATTATGAGAAGATGAGCCAGGATGAATTAGGAGATATTTTAAAGAAAGTAACTGGATCAAACTCACTTGTCGAACCAAAGAAAGAACTTCAAGAGATGGCAAAATATTATGCTCTAACACCAGACAACTTATTAAAAATGGCTGTTATAATGCAGAGGGTTTGGGCTCATATTCCAGTAATTGTGATGGGGGAAACTGGTTGTGGAAAAACATCACTGATTCATTATCTTGCAAATATGTGTAATATTAAGTTTAAAGTAATGAACATCCATGCTGGGTTAGAGGAAACTGATATAATCACAAGGGTACAAAAAGTTAATAGCAAAGCTTTAGGTTTGATCAAAACAAAACGTCAGGTTTGGCTTTTTCTTGATGAAATCAATACCAGTGGTCATATTGCACTTATTGGTGACATTATATGCCACCATTGCTGTTTAGGAAGAATGCTGGCACCAAATTTAGTTATTATGGCAGCATGCAACCCATATAAATTGAGACCACGAGAAACAATTCACACAGCTGGACTAAAAGGGAAAGTGAAAATGGATGACCTTTCCAGACTTGTTTACAGAGTTCACCCACTCCCAGAGACTATGGTTGATTATGTCTGGGATTTTGGAAGTTTAAGCAAGAAAGATGAAACAATGTACATTTTCCAGATGGTATCTGGAAAGTTGGGATTTACCCCGAGAACAGAAGAATTCCTGGTAAATGCATTAGTAATATCTCAAGATTTCATGAGGAATGTAGAAAAAGTCACTTTCTGTGTGAGCCTAAGAGATGTACGTAGATGCAAAGACCTTGCAGTGTGGTTTAAAGATATCCTGAACAAAAAGAATGGCATGAACAAATCACACAGTACTGATAAGGTAGAAATACATGCCATAGTTCTTGCTCTTGCACATTGCTACCATTCCAGACTAACTGATTCCAAAGTGAGAAAAGGGTACAGAGAGGCATTATGTAGTTCATTTGAGAATTTTGGTGAGAAGGGATACACAGAGAAAAACATTAAAGATATTATACGAGGAGAACAGGAAGACATACTTGACCGAATGAAATTACCCCCTGGGACAGCTAAAAATACAGCTCTTCTAGAAAATGTCTTTGTTATTCTTGTCTGCATTCTCAACAGAATTCCAATTTTTGTTGTTGGCAAACCAGGATGTAGCAAATCTCTCTCAATGCAAGTGATCAGGAGTAATTTAAGAGGACCTGATTCTGAGAATGAATTCTTCAGGTCATTGCCTCAACTGTATTGTGTATCATATCAAGGATCAGAGTCCTCAACTTCAGAGGGTATTATTAAAGTTTTTGACAAGGCACAGAAATACCAGGAGATCAATTCTCGGGAGAATGTCCAGTCCGTAGTCATTCTTGATGAAATTGGACTAGCTGAAGTTTCACGGTTCAACCCTCTAAAAGTTCTACACAGTTTGTTAGAACCTACTGTAAAATTATACCCAGATGTGGCAGTTGTAGGAATTTCCAACTGGGCTTTGGATGCTTCAAAGATGAACCGAGCAATACATTTATCTAGACCAGAGATGGACGTGGATGAACTTTTTGATACTGGTGAATCAATCAGTAATTCTCTTGCTAAGTCAACCGAGACCACTTTTCCAAGAATATATGCAGGATCTAAAAAAGATCTTAACATTCAGGAGGAACTAAAAGGCATTGCTAGAGGGTATTTTGAACTTGTATCCATTCAGAAGCCTGAAAATTTTTATGGGCTCAGAGACTACTATTCCTTAGTCAAATACTTTGCTAAGGAATTGATAAAGATGAAAGATGATGAAATCAATCAAAATGAAAAAGGCCAAATCATACTGGAAGGAATACTTAGGAATTTTGGTGGGCAACCTTCAGAAATGGAGCTGATATGGAAATGTTTTAAAAAACATATAAAAGTCCTCAACAATCTGTATGGTCATCAGAAAGTACCTGTGTTAAATTTGATTAAAGAAAACATAGAAGATAGGTCTACAAGACATCTTTTACTTATCACAAAAGGAGATTCAGTTCTTGGAATTTTAGAAAAGCAGTTGAAAGATCAACACAGAGAACATATGACAATATTTGGGAGCAAATTTGAAGAGGATCTCACAGATGATTACAGCTATCGGATCCTGAGTCGGATAATCCTGTGTATGGAACAAGGGCTTGTCCTGATACTTAAAGACCTGGAAAATATATATGGTAGTTTGTATGACATGTTGAACCAGAACTATACTGTTGTAGGAAACAAGAAAAATTGTCGGATTGCCCTTGGTCCATATAGCAACCCTATGTGTTATGTCCACGATGATTTTAGGTGCATAGTCCTTGTGGAGGAGAAGGAGCTTAAAATTTCAGATCCTCCATTCCTCAACAGGTTTGAAAAACAGTGCCTTCAGTACTCTGAGATATTGGATGATGAAAATAAGAAAGTAATGTCAGATTTAGAGCAGTGGATTGCATCAGTTGCTTTGATTCCTGGGAAACATTTTTCTCCAGAGGATATATTTCCTATTTATAGCAGGGACATGGTCCCTTCCTTAATTCTGCATATATCACCTTCAAATCATCAAACTATTCAAGACAAAATTAATGCATGCAAAATGACACTACTAGAGATCATGAAACCAGAATCCATTGTTCGCCTTGGCATATCAAAATTTGGACAAAATTGTTCATGGGAAGATATGGATAGGTTGAAACAATCATATTTTGCACTGCCAATTCATGATGGGTTAGAATCATTTCTCAAGTCAGAGATTGGACAGGATAGAGATAATGTTGGCAAAATGATGATTGTATTTACCAACCGAAACATACATACTGATTTAAAAAAGATTGTTCCAGATTTTGCATGTCAGATTGAAAAGCTTAGTGCTTTTAAATCAGAAAAACAGCTGACAACACAACTGGAGCTATTTTGGCAAGTTTCAGAAACAAATTTACTTATATTGCAGAGCAAGGCTGATTCAGATGGTGAACACATCCTACTTGCAAAGACCATTATGGAGAAATTTCAGACTGAATACCATAGAAATAAACCAATAAAAGCAAAGCATGTTTGCTTGACAATTCATCTAGAAAGACACGCAGATAAATCAAGTGTAGTGCCTCAGATTGACTTTCTTGCTAAGTGGAAAATAGTCATGCTCGACATGTTGGAAAAACCAAAAACTAATCTTCCAGAGCTTATCCAGTTAAATTTGTTGAAAACAATTACTGGAATTAAGCAGGAACAGTTGCATGAATATATCCGTCAAAAGCTACCCACAGCATTTACAAGCATAAGATATGGGGCAGTTGGGAGGGACATTCACAATATCTCAAGAATGATTGCCAAGATAGGAACCAGTCTAGAATTTAAGTCTCATTTGGAAGATGCAATATTGAGATATGTAGAGCAATTCTCATCTGATACAGAAGACTGGCAGGTGTCTGTTGCCTGTGATACAAACAAATTGTATATTGCCTCAAGTTTTATGGATGCATTGGAAACACATGTATTTTCAGTCATTTTCGATCCATTAGTCATGCTGCTTTGTGAACTTGAAAAACACAACCTGCTAGATTCCTTCTTTATAGAAGACTCATCCAAAGAAAAGAGACAGCTCATGTGGTATAGATTTTTCAGGAACAGCCAAATGTTCAGTATTGATGAAACTCCTTTACCAACTGGACCAGAATGCTACTTGGTCTCAACTCCAGCTTTGAAGCTTCACATGCCATTCAGTAAATTGTTTTTTGAAAGAATAGAGGATGAGAGGGAAAATTTGTCAGAATTAATGAAAACTACTCACATGTCAGAGGAAATAGACAATCATGAAGAACTTGAGTATGACAATGTGCAGAATCCAAAGAGCCACTTTAGTCATAGGATGCTTGAAGAGACTGTAGATTTAGAGTATGAAAATTGTCAGATGGACTATGTGCATGATTTCTGTACATTAGTACTTGCAAAGCATTCTCCAAACAACATTAGTGATGAAAATATAAATACAATGCTTTGGCTCCTCAAGAAGAAGTCTAACATAGTAGGTGCCAGTCTGGTTGAGGCATGTCAGATGGTTCATTCAGCTTACTGGGCAAACCCTGATTTAATCATGAATGAATTCACACTTATTGAAACTTGCAGGGAATTAGTGGATCTATCAAACATTCTTCCAGAAATATTCACTCAGATTTTTCCAGTCAAAGCTGAAGAGGGCATAGATGAACAAAATTCTGATAAGACTCATTTAAATAATATGCAGTGTGCAGAAGATACGTTTAACAAGGAAAATTTATCACATCTTTTGAAAGAGGAAAACATTTACTCAGAAAATGAATTTACAAGTCATTCTTCACATCTGAAGGATACTCAGATGAGTGAACAATCAAAACAACCAGATGGTGCACCATCCTTTGAAAATAATCTGGTTGCAATATTGTGTAAAAGAATACTGCCATCCGGAGAGATGTTTGAATCAGAAATGGGCCTTGAAATGTGGAACAGAAAAGTACAAAATATCTTGTCATTAGCAGGACGTGTCTCAAGAAATTGCATTGACTTGTATGGGCTCAGATTTTGCAGTGATCTGACTTCTATAATTCTCATTCCATACAAAATGGATAGTTCCTGGCTTGTCCAGTTCGGGGATTTGCTGCATAAAAGCAAAAATGTCATGGATTTTGCATTTACAGGGAAAGTAAGTGAAATGTTGACCTCTTTTGATGAGTTAAATGTAAAAAAAGAAGATAGACAGAAAATATTTTGTCAGTTTGTTATCCGATATCTTCAGGCAACAAAAGATAGTGCAGGAATCTTAGATTGGTTGCTTCAAATGGTAGCAAGGAATCAAATTCCTGATAATCAGCTATCATACCTAAAAAGCCCTTTTCACTGTGCACTATGTCTCCAAATTAATGAAGATGAAAACGAGACTGAAAATATATTTGTCAAAATAATTGATGATGATGCTCTCCAGTTAGTAGACGATAACCAGTTTCTTTCCAAATTGAACAATGGCATGATGAACTTTTTTAAAGATAGTCAACAGGATTTTGCACTTGCAACACTTCTGGTTGATATCTTTGAACAGGATATATTTGGATCATTCCTTTCTGATATTCAGGATGTTGTTACAGACTCTGCACTTGAACGTCTCAAGAAGGCTGAAAGAATCATCAGTGAGGAAGAATTTTCTCTGCAGCAGCTTCTAGGAATAGCTTACTATAGGAAATGTGTAAAGATAATGGCAGTTACATTGCAAAAGGAAGACACTGGTGATCATCAGTCTATCCTCCAAAAGCTTGATACTTGCTTGAAAAGTCACAAAAAGGATGTAGAGCTTGATAAAAAATTGTCCATACAGTTATTTTTCCTTAAGGTCCTTAAAGCAGGTCATGGATTTAACAATATGAAAAAGAAAATCAAGATTATAAAGGACAAATATACATTTTTGTCACCAATTCTGAAAGATTACTTAAAAATGGATTCTGCTGACAGTCTTCCTATTCAGTTACACAATCCTGGACTTCACAGAGCTGGCATAGATGCATTGAAATCATTAGATGACAGCAGAGATAAATTCAGAAATATTATTAAAGAAGCAGTTAAAGACAGTAGCAAAATGTTATCATTACATTCAGTGTGCATGCAACAATTCTACTTAAAAAGGACAGTAGTGGAAGAAACAGACAGTTCAAAGAACATTGCAAAAGAAATAGAAATATTATGTAAAGAGAGTAACATGGATAAGAACAATTTAAGACTTATTCAATGTTATTTGGGACTAGTAGACTTCAAGATAGGTGTGCTTAATCTATGTTTAAAAAGTAATGAATCAGAAATACAGTTTGCAACACTTGTTACCCAACTAGCATCCCTTGCTTTGTCAAAACTTACTCACTCCAGTTTCTATGTTAAATGTGTTCTAAAGCTTAAAGATGTGTTAACAAATTTCTTTCCTGGGATGGAGAATGAACATTTTAAGCTTGAATCTCCCCCGTTAGTCATTGTCAAATCTATTCTTGTTGGGACATGCACCAATCATCACCGATTTGCCATTTCAACACATGAAGAATATCAAGAACAGTGTGAAATATGCTCAGGCCAAGTTGTAGACATAGATAGGCCACTGACAAAGACCTTTTGTTTCTCAGGTCCCAATAGAAATAATACTATTCCAGGAAGAAATCTCACAGCTATGTCAAAAGGTATACTGCAAATGATTACGAGTTCTTTACTCACAATGTCATTAGCATTAGGGCTGTCTGAGCAAGATGACATCAGAGATGTTTTGCATGTGGTGGAAAAAGACAACATAGACACTTATCTGTACAAACATATTGAAAGTACACTTAGGAATCTGGAAGTTCTTACAGGATTAAAGCAGACAGAATTGGACTACTTTCTGTACAATCTTATTACAAGAGCCCAAAATCTTCTGTGGAAAGATGACCTGTATTTCCTAGAGGAATCAGAGCGAAATGATTGGGAAAGAGAATTTACAAAAATTGTCAGCATCAGTATACAGGATACCTTTTCTGTAGTAAGTGATATGAAAAAAAGTATAATGACATTAAATGGATTGGATAACTCAGCTGTTGAATATGAAGTTCAGGAGATAGATGAAATAGGATGGCTTCCATGTCTCTTCAGGTTAACTAGAGAACCATCCCTTGAGAATCTTTCCTTCAACTTGTATGAGAGAAATAAAGTAGATTCCTTTCCATTTGTGGCTCTTGTTCTAAGGACATTGCCTCAGCTTCAGTTCACTAAGTACATTAAGCCCATAATAAGTTGGCATAAGGCATGTTTAATGTATCTGAGTTTCAAAAAAAAGAAGGCCGACTGTAAGAAGCCAGATTATACTGTTTCTGTTTTTGTCCATGAGGAAATGGAAGAAAAGCGGCAAGATGCTTTGAAAAAGAAATTTGAATCCTTTAAGGAGGCATGGGAGGAAATTAGGGAGAATGCAGCATTGGTTAAATGTTTGCCAAAGATGGAGAGAATACATCTAGGAAGCAAACTGGAGAACTGTCTGATACTGGACCAATCATCTGCCATGTACAGGGTTCTTGAAATTCTGGTATCAATGCAGAACAATTTTCTGGATGAGACACTGGCACTAGCAATAGAAAGTTACATTCCAGCCCTTGATTTTCTGTGCAAAAATACAAAGAAATCTGTCATTGCATGTTTTCCATGTGTACCTGTTGCTGATGCAAGATCAAGTAATATAATAACATTTGAATGGACAGATAACTATCTTCAATTCTCACAGTGCAATCTTCAGTATGGTCATGGCCGGGATATAGCCTATGACTTCAGAACAATTGAAATGGAACTGGCAAATACACTTTTATTAGGTAAATCCTACTTACTTCTCAAAGAAACATTCCCAGTAATAATATTTAATGATGAACGATATAAAACCTATGTTCATATGATTCAGGAGTTGAAAAATGCCATCCCACAGAAAATGCTTCCCATTGGTATTGAGAAAGAACTACATGATAAAAAGGAAAATAATCCTAAGCAAATAGCTGATCTTCTGAGCTATCTTGGTATGATTATGTCATTGCTAAGAAGAACACATGGGAGACCAGATATGACCATAGCTGAGGCCATAGGTGATTGGGACTATTTTCTGGCACAGTCATTTTCAAGGAAAGTACTTCATAGCTTTGAAAATGAACTTTGTCTATGCCATATTGTAGAGATGAATGGAGTACTAGAGCAACTGAATGCTGGTGGAATAATTGAAGACCTGGATGATAAATACAGGGTTAAGCTTGAGGAAAACTTTAAAAGTATTGTAGGAAGCTTCCTTAGTAGAAGTTTAGCAGAGACTGTCCTCAAGGCAGAAAAAAGATTTGTATACAGATGCTTATATGATGAGGAAATGGAGCCCACAGAATCCATGCTAACACACATCAAGGACCACTATTTTTGGCCATTGGGGGCATTAAAGGATGATTCTGTAGAAGATGGATCAGGAAGAGTTCTGCTGCAAAGCCTCTTTCCAGATGAGATTCTAGTCCAACATATATATTACTACATACAGTTCCTGACTCAGAAAATTGAGGTAAGATGGATCTCCTAATGAAAAATATGTTGCAGTAATACATAACTGGTGACTATTAGTGTCACTGTCTGTAACCTGCTACAGTTCTGTAATAACAGCAGGCCCAAGAGGACTAATATTTTAACAGTTGACCATTTTACTAAGCAGGCTTACCAGTACATAATAAGCTATCTCCCAAACATATAATTTTTATCTCTTGGTCTTAAAATGTCAACTGTATTCTTCCCAAATCATTTTGAAAGGGATTAAACTTCAATGTAACTGTGCTATTATCAGCTGTCATATTAAAAATGATAATTAAAAATAGTGCCATGACAATTATTCATGCAATTTTTTCAGACTCAGTAGTATATTTATAATTATTATTCTCGTAACTAATGTGACAAATAAACAGTGTCATACGATTTTTCAGAAAACATTTTTACACTAATAATGTAATAGTTTATTATCCTTCTAAACTGGTACTTTAAATTATTATTCCTGTAACTAACACACAAACACAAATTGTAAGAAAGATGTCTTGTGACCCTTTAATTAAGCACTGAAGACTTTACTTTAGAACCAGTTGTTAGAAAATATATTTTTACAGTTGCCCTGTGGTTACAGGGCATTAGAATTGGGACCACTGTGTTACACTAAGATGGTTGTATGAAGTCATTAAAAGTGTATGAATGCTAAGAATGTTTCTAACTGGGGGATTCCAGCATGTATATAGGTTTTGGTTCTTTATCTCATATTTTTGAAAACAAAATCTGTGATCCTGTTTGGTACCATGATGCATGAACTGAGATGGTACAATGTAAAACCCACATCAATCAATCAACATTAATTTAGTCAATTTTTTAATTCAAATCCTAGACTTGTTAGTTGTTTTGGTAATGACAAACATTATTCATTTTAACAAACTGTAAAAATATGTTCTGAATAAATATAGACAAATTTCTAAGTGCACAGTTAAAACAGACCAAGTCCATTTCCTAGCTAAAAAAATTCTAAGTCTACATTTCCGAGTTATGTCCAAGCTAAAAAATGACTAAGTTCTTATATCCGAGGTTTTTCCAAGCCAAAAATATACTAAGTTCTCATGTCCAAGGCTTTGTCCAAGGTATTTCCTAGGTTTTTTTATTTCCTAGGTTTTTTTAATGTACAAGATAACGTCAGAGGTTTCCCAGGTTTTCCTAGGAAAACCATGGAAAAACTTCAGATGTCCAAGGTTTTAGGCCAAAATTCCAAGTATAACCTTGGAAAATGTACAGCTAGGAACCTTTTATAAAATCCTAAGACATGCTAAAATGACCAGGATGTGGTCACAAGTTGTCTTCCAGAACATTCTATGTTTGTAAATAAGACTATACCTTGAACTCAAATATCAATAAACAAGTTATTTATTTCTTTACACAGATGACAAAACACATGGGAATAGTCAGGCCAAACCTCTACACTTAGTTACAGACAAAGGTTGAGCACACAATACAAATTACATGTAAATATACATAACACATATCAGAACATTTACAGACCATGACAGCTGTTTTGGGTTAAACACCATTTTGCAGCACATGGTGGCCAGTGAGTCTGGTGGAGGAGTAATCTGGGAAAACGCCAGTAAAAACCACTGGCCCATGGGAAGCTACTGGCAAGCTTTCTCACACACCTTGTCTGAGCTCAATTCTTGAACCTACATGGACATAGGTGAGATATGGGAGGGATCAGTAAAAATGAGCACTTTAGACAACTCAGCCACTTGCATTCTTTATGATACTATGCATTCATCTTGTTCATTACTTAACATTTGGGGCCCCAAGTGGCCAAGTGGTCTAAAGCGCTCTCCATTACGGATCACTGCCATCTCACCTCTGTCTGCGTGGGTTTGATCCTCTGATTCGGCCAGTGTGTTTATGTGAGAAAGCTTGCCAGTAGCTTCTCGTGGGTCAGTGGTTCTTTCTGGGGTTTTCCCAGGTTCTTCCTCCACCATTAATACTGGCCACCATGTATAGCCTATCATGTGCTGAGAAATGGCATTAAATCCTACAACAACAACAACAACAACAACTTAACGTTTTTGACATCTGAGTTATGTAAGCAATAATTCCAAGTTGCATCAAAATTGGATCAGAAAAATGGCCTCCATTGATAACATGGTTAGCCAGTCAAATGCAAGATCACCTCATTAATACACCTAAATCTCACTCATTATTGAACTCATTTGAGATATTGATGATATAAACCCATATTACCCATACTACAAGTATGATTGAAATTGGATGAGAAATATGGACTCCAGAGTAGGAGCATGCAATTGTTGAGGGTTTAGACAATGCATGATCGAAGCTGGGCCATATCATAAGCTAACATGACCATAATGGCCATGTTAGCTTAAAATGCTTGCTAATTTATATTTTGTAGTGACAGCTATTCCTTAAAGGAAACACATTTGGTTTGGTTTGATGTTTTATGGCACAGCAACACAAATTCAGTTATTCAGTGTCATTAGAACTGGAGTCAACTGAATTGCCCAAGGACACAGCATTGTGGCCAACCTGTGCTGATCCAGTGTTAGTATCCAAACCCACACCCTTTCAATCACAAGTCCAGTATGTTACCCACCGAGCCACTTGCAGTTCCTGCCTCCATTAGTCACTGGATTGGGCCTAAAAAAAATACAATTTTTTAAAAGAAATTAATGGACAATACATGTCCCCATCCAATAAGCTAGCCGAATGATATTAGACCAACTTGAGTCTTTTTTTATTGTAAAATAATTATTTTGGATGAATTCTGGGGAGCCATCATCTAGGCTCTGCCCGACCTTGTTATTGAGCTTTGTTTATTTGTTTTTTCAGGTCAACTTAAGAGGTATAGGAAATACCCCTTGCCTGTGTTGCTGGGAATGCTAAAATTTAGAGCCAATTTTAGGGTTCTTTTCTCACCATTTCTCACCTAAATTTTGTAATTCAGTGGTTAATGGGCTGAGCTTATGAACAGAAGGTGTGGAGTCAAGTCCTGCTCAAACCAAGCTATAGTAAAAGTCATACAAGTCATGCATGCACATTAACTTATTTTAAATTAAATATGAATTGTTGTTTTAAAATTTAATAAAATTTTGTTTAACCAAAGTCTATTCGATTCTAATTATTAAATGTTGTGCACTTTTATTGTCACTAAGAAATTTAACAGCAAAAATTATTGATTGCTATGGATTGTACACTGGTGGCCAGTTACTGAACTGGGTCAAGAAAAGAGCATGTCGAGTCTAATTATCACAGTATAGGGTAGTATGAATTTGTTTGTCAACATGTGTAACATTCATTGTGACATCACAGAGTGCAATATTCAATCCAGATTGTACTGAACCACACCTTTACACTGACATCATCCAATAATGTCCATGTACTTTAACATTGATTTTGTCATATGTATTTCTCGGGGCATGTGAATAATGACCTAAAGGATGTATGAGGATCCAAATGAAGTGAGTAATTTACCACTTAAACGTATGAAGAATCAAATTCTAAAAAATTATGCCCACTTATGAAATAATCGGTGTTAAATTCATGCATGACCAGTATGACTTTTACATATGACTTTTACAATAGGTCAGTCACTATACTGCATCTTTGAGCATGTCATTTTACTAAACTGCCTCAACACAGTATAATTTTTCATGTGTTGTTTACCATTAAGTACCAGACTAAACAAACTCTCTTTAACTTCATATGTGATGTCAGTGCTTTTTGTTCTATTTTTATTTTTGTTTGTCTAGAACAAGCCTGTTTGTTTTTGCATCTTTGTTATATAGTATATCACTTTGTACCTAATGTTCCTTTTTACTTTTTCTGTTTGCACAGGATCTGAAGAGAAAAGAGCAAAGCACCTATGGAAAAATTCACCAGACCAGTTCTGGTAAAGGAGGCAAAGAATTGAGAAAACAGCAGAAAAAATTTGCAATGAATTCATAGAAAAGCATGGCTATATTGTTTTCTTAGAACTACATGTAATCACATGCATAAACTTGTTAGTTTTTAAAACAGTATTTTTCTGTTTTGTACATTATTTTCAAAACTTATCTAAGCCAGAAGGGGACATAGGCATTGACACATTGCAGTAATATGCAAACATATTTCGGACACTTGTTTCAGCACACTCTGTTGTTCTCTGAATATAGCTGCAGTACATGACAAAAAGGTCAATATATATATACTAGAATGCTTCAGTTTTATTCGGATGAATTGTCATTTGCATCCTGTTAATACCAAGATATTTTACTTTATTAATTTTTGGAGCGTGATAGGATTCACGAGACAAAATATGTATTTTAAAGATTGGGCTGCTTTTCTTGTATTTCATACTTTTCTTTTAAACTTTTGTATTTGTTATGTCTGTTTGGATTTAGTGAGGAAAACATATTTATTCTGGATACGTACATTTTGCTCATTTGTGAAAATATTCCATGTTAAATTCACTGCATAAATTATGTACAGATACCTTGTTTTACATGCATTAGATAATTGCTGCATATTTTATATAGAGATAACATTCTGTAGGCATTGGATACTTTAACTTATGATATAGTCTCTTTTGCTCTAGTAAGGTTTTTTTTAAACAATTATAGCAAAGGCATTCTTGGCATGTAAAAAATCCTATGGTTGATTGTGACATGTAGTAGATAATTTAAGATTAGATGGTGACAGTAAATAGTTTGTGTTGTTGAGTAGTATCCAAAACAAAACTGAAACATTTTTTTTCCTACTGGACATGAAAAGTTTGCATCTTTTAAAATCTTATGTTCTCTTGATATACTGTTTAAATAGTCTCAGCTCAGGTTGCATAGGAATGAATATGTACAAAGGTTGTACTTAACAAATTGAATTATTTTTGTATTGTGTGTAAAATGTTTGCATCATTTAAATTGTTATGTGCTTAAGATACACTTGATATATAGTTTCAGCATGGTCTGCATGAAAGATGAACTTTACATTAATCTGGCTTTTAGCTTTCATATATTTGACAGTAGTAAATGAATGAAATTACTTACATTATTCACGTTTTAGTCTCACTATTTACTGAATATACTTCATTTGGGTTTCAGTTAATGACAGTTATTTAGTGGCTAAATCACCATTGAGAAATGGACTTATTTCATTTTATTGAAAATTTGTATCAGAATTAACACTGAAGACTAATGGGATATATTAACAAACACTCAATATGAATTTCTGCTTTCCAAGCTTAATATTTAACTACTACTTGCATGTTAATAAACATATTACATTTGCTGTATTAATCCATCCAAGTTCATTGTATATACTTTGGAAGACACATGTAGAAGTGTGTGTGTGTGTGTATATATATATATATATATATGTATGTGCATTTGTTTGACTTTCATTAAAATGCATATTAGAATTTACTATATTATGATTGAATATCTGTACACATATGCTCACATATTTCACTTTGCATACATAGGGATCATAAAACTTGGTGAGACAATGCATCTTGCAGACCTATGCCAATATATATTTGTGGTGCTAAAGATATAAAAGTCTGGATAAGTTTAACAAGCACATGTAAAGATTGTATATATTCAAAATTCAGCTTCTCCCAGTGATAGAGCAACTGGACAAACCAACAAACATTTTGATTTCAACACTTTTTGTTACATATACTGCAGTTTTGTGAAATAATATTAGAGTTTGAATATTGCACGTTTGCATTGCATTCTCATTATAATTGTTTCTTTACTTCACTTGGGTAAAAGGGTCAGTTGTTTGATTGATTGGCAACATTTTATAAGAAATTGTACTAATATAAATCCCAATCATTTGATATTCAACACTTCATGCTTGTATAGTTAACAAGATGTGCATTGATTTTATTTTCCTTATTTTACATGTAAGCTTGAATGATTTTTCTGATAACTTTAAAAACTTTGAAGAGAGCATAAGTATATTACACTAGTTTAAAGTACTTTTTTACCTTATGTCCTTTGGATATTCACATTTCTACTGTATCTTCTTTTAATTAGAATTTTATGGATTTCTTTTGCACAGTAAAGAATTAACATCACACTGTTATTTTGAATATGTTTCATGATATTCAAGTTAATCTGGAGATTATGTCATTAAAAGCTGTGCTTGTATTTAAAATCTCTGCAAACCAGCCATCATAATAATTAAAATCAGTAATTTTAAGTTCAGAACCAAAGAACTTGGCTTTTTCTCCCTGAATATCATCTGTCACAGGAATATTCTGTGTTCTGATGTGAGAAAACCACAAAACTAATATGTCTCCATATCTATGTACACTGCCATTTTCTGAATTTTCTTAGATGATTCATAATCAAATATATCATTGTCCCATTTTGCACTCTGATTAAGAATATCAACAACAGTTTGTCTGTTGACAGGAGACAGCCATACAGCAGCAAAGTGGTTATCTTTTTGGAATGCAGCTTAGAATGGAGGTGAAAAAAATTAATGTTACCTGTTACATTTGACCTGGTGGGTGATAGAGGTGAAATACCATTACCTTAATGATATTTGTACATGGTATATGCTTGGTGGATGGAAGCTGGCAAGGATAGCAGTTGAAATCAAGAATCTAAAAACAAAATGATTGGGACATGGCAATTTATGGGAAAACGTTGAGGATTGGTAAGAGATCAGGAAGGGGTGAGAAATCTAGGTAGCAAGGTATATCCATATGGTCAGTTATAAAACAATTATAGTTACAGGAAAACTCCACATGATAACAATTCAAAAAAGTTTTCTGACAAAAGCCAAAGTACAAAGCTATTGTCTGCTACCTAAGCTTTAATATTTTGAGAAGTCCTTGACAGATTTTGATAAAATTTTCAATTTATGTTATAATGTAATCTTAGTTGTTAACATGTATCATTTCAAACTTCATTGTCACATAAAGTTAAAATCCCCTCTCATTATATTGATTTGATACAATTAGTGTTTTGGTAATACAGATGATATACAAGTATCTTATAGTCACAGGGGTTTATGAAAATAACCGTTCATAAATTAAGAGGTATAATACTTATCCATGCAATTTTTTAAAAAGTTCTTTGATTCTTTTCTCAATGGAGAAAATATTGGTTGTTACAATAGTAGCCGTTACTAAAACTAGAAAATATTTCCTAAGAAAATGCTTAAAAGAATTTGACCAATTTTGACAGAAAGTGTTCTAGTATAGTGGCCTTTTAATACCAGGCAAATAATGTCAATGTGCCATCAGATATTGATAAAAGTATATAAACAAGCCTCGAAAAATTTTCTTTTCTTTATTAACAAATGCAGACGAGAGCATTTGAAGAAATTTATGTAGAAAGCATCCAACTGATCCAAATTGTATAGTCAAATGTTGTAGATATTGTCCAGGTTAGCAATTTCAGGCCTCTTGTTTTGCATCATTTAAGTTATATTCAAATATCTTGTATTCTATTTAATATTCAGCTGTAAAACTTCAAGTTGTATTGGATTTATCATGCATTAATTTAGTGTTGATCATAGTCAATACTCCTGATACAATGTTGAATACTGTTTAATACTTTTGGAGTGGCTCTAGTTGTCTTTCTATTTTGGTCCCTCTTGGCTACCAATGTGTTTCTTGCAAATACACACCAGAATATACAGTGGCAACTACTTAGATTTAGTACATTCTAAATATTCACTAGATTTCTCTTCATTACTAGATCATTATTTATTGAACGCACATCAATAGGTACACACACTTGCTTGAGAATTAGCAGAATATAGACTGAGATTTTTTAGACAATGTACATGTATATACTATATATTCATTCAAAGTTTTGATTTGCCAGATCTTTTGTTATTAAATGCATGTACAAAGACGATTTAATATATTTCCTTGGGATTTACCAGAATATATGTAGTAAACTATGTAGACTTTGTAAATACTGTATATTTACTACTTTTGTTATCCATTTCTGTATTTATGAAAGGCGTGTAAAAAGAAATACACTTGCTATGGAATGTCAATCAAAATATACACCAGTGGTATCAAATTCAAACCACCCTGAGGGCCACGTGATGGCATTTTCAATGGCCCAAGGGCCACACCACTTTCGCTATCTCTCATGATACCTTGTGATGCCAATCATTTTGTGGGACACATGATACAGATTGTTTGAGACCCCCATTATACACTGAAGACTTTGTTGACTATATTATGTATATACTGAATATTTACTGCAATTATTTTAACAGTGCATCTCTTAAATGCTTGTAGATAGTTACAATAACCTGCTTTGGAATGACTAGAATATACACTATAGACTATGTATATATGTATTATTCACTCTACTTTTTTTATCCTACAAGAGTTTTAGCTATTAGATGGATTTTGAAAGGATGCATTACATTTCTGTTTGGAAAAGAAAAAGTTGAATATCCACTGAAGATTATGTATATACTAAATATTTGCTCCATTTGTTTTCCTTGATGGATCCTTATTTATTATATACATGTAAATATATATATTATACTTACTTTGTAATGACTGATAAACTAAAAATAACTCTGTAGACCATGAATATAATGATGATTCAATCTGCTTTACAACCCAGTTGGATCCTTAATCATTAAATGCATGTAAAATGATACAGTTCACTTACTTACTTTGGAATAAACAGACTACAGTGAGGTTAATTATTATTATATATATATATATATATATATATATATATATATATATATATATATACTGAATATTCACTCCATTTGTTTTACTTTACTGGATCTTTACTTATTAAATGCATGTAATAGAAATACTACACTTTGGAAAAACATTTTACAAAATAGTGTATGACATGTCTGTATGACTCATTCAAGTGTGATGTGAATAACTGGGTCACTTTTGTCCTTCATTTGCCTCTATCTTTTTTCCCATTCCACAAGACATTACATCAATTCCTTATTCAAATGTCCATGTATTTACTATTCAACACTTTATGCTTGTATAGTTAGCATGATGTGTATTGATTTGTTTTTTCATAGCATGTGTTTGTTTACCAACTTTGTGGCCACTTTGGACATTTTAGTTTGTGTGAATGTTAAATATTCTTAGTGTTGGTATATTTATGTTGTTTGAATAGTAAATGTCTGAATTGAACAGTTTTTTGAAAAGGTTTATAAGAATAAACAGAGCTCTTAAAGTTAACATTATTGTGAATGTAGATGACTTAGAAATTTCTCTGTGTCTTATGTTTATGTGGAAGTACTATTTTTATGGAGTGAGAATTATTAAATAATCTTATCCAAAGCTATTTTTGAATGAGTTTAAAGCATTGTCATAGTTTGATTTAAAGAGTGAATGTCTGGCAAAGGAATCAGTATGGGTTTATGAAAAGAACTATTAATCAATTAACAGGCAGTATTAATTATTAATGCAATTTTTGTAAGCTGTAATCTGTCTTTATTTTGGCATATGAGAAAACATTGGCACTTGTCATTACTCAATTCTAATGGCTAATGAAACAGCCAGCAAAGTAAACTTCCACATTAAGAAATTTGCACATGAGAATTTAATTGTCACCTTTCTTTGTTCATAAATAGTTTTCCCCTGCAGTAAGAAAATTTAAATCCACATATTTTCACTTATTTAGTTTGGCATAGTAGAAAACAAAATGGAAGTTGCAATGCTAAGTTTGCATTACTTAGTGCTGATGAATATTGAAACAACCAGCAATGTACATTTTGTACAGTAAGAAATTGCACATATTTCAATGATGAGATTTACATGATGAGTTTAATGAATTTAACTTTGTCTTTATGTTTCTTCATAAATGTATTTGTCTCCTACTATAACAAAATAAAGGTCTACATATTTTTTACTTTAGCAAAAGGTGTTTTACTAAATTTTGTATCAATTCCTATGTTATTTGGATTTATGATGGATCTTTAGAGAAAGGTTTGCTATTGCCTGAAACTGCTACTATTATAATGTTATGAAATGCATAGGCAAGCCTTGGTTTGCATTTTACTTTACAGCCACTAGAACTTGTACAATAATAATGTTCTGAACTGCACAGAAGAAGCCTTACTTTGCATTTTATTTTACAGCTAAATGCAAGTTCTCAATTAACAATCCTTGATTTTGTACACAAGACATTTATAGTCTTAAGACTGGTTCAGATAGAATTTCAGTTGGTAACAGTTTGGTACTTCATTAAGCAGAGTTGTTTCCATAAATGGTTCATATTGTCTAGCTTCTAATACAAATTAAATCTTGACAAAACCATTTTTTCCAAAAAAGAACATGCTGCTTGTTTGGAAAACTACATCTGATGAATATTCAATTCAGATGTTCTTTTTGAAGTTAATGTGACCCATATTCTTGGCTTTTCATATTTTTTATGTTTTAAGTAATAATAGGGATATGCCTTTAATCTACAATGGCATATTCTCTAGTAGTAACTTTGAATATAAATGGTCTTAAAGTTACTGTGTAACAATAATAATAATAATTATTGTTATTGTTATTGTCATTATTTTTATTATTATTATTATTATTGATTGAATTTCTATCCTGCTTATCACTGCTTTTGGCAGTTTGTTAAATATTTTATTGATGAATTTTTGATAGCTAATTATCAAGATGTTATAAAATATTCTAAGGTACAAGTTGCCATTTGTTTTGTATTATTGTAAGATTTGATATTTTGTTCCATCATTTGTCATAAATTCTGGCCTGTTTCATAAGTGAGTACTGGAAGAAAATCTGAAAGAATGTTTAAAAATAGTCAGGTCTTTGAAACATATTTTTCTCCATACATGTGACACTTTCATGATTCGCATGAATTTTTTATGACCAATGTAAATGAATTTATGATATAATTCTACCAGTGTATCCACAATATATGGTATGACAGTAGTACATACATGTACAATACACGTTTATAATACATATGTAGAGCTCATCCATTGATCCTGCCTAAATTTCACTGGTCCTGCTAAAACCAAACAAAAGTCATTCCATTTTTATTCCTTAAGATAATTCAAAACCTACAAGACTCACATATTTGTGATTGTGCTTTCTCACCATCATGTGATTTCCTGTTTGGTGGCAGCTGCACAATTTTGTAAATACTTATATATGTTTACAATTATTACTGGACAATGTACTAAATGTTTATGATATAAATATTGAAATTTTTTAGATGATAATGCTGGATTATTTGTAGTACACCAGGATAGTTTCATGTGTTGGAAGAATGTTTTGACAATAATCCCAGTAATGTACATAATGAGTTGTCTAACACCTGCCCATTTGTGCTGCAAGCATTTATTGTACCTCATCCAGTGCTGGAGTTAGTTGGTACTCCACTAACACAATAAATAGATCAACTAACCATTCAAGAAAAAAACTCACAACCATGAACGCTTTGAACAGCAGTAAATTTCATTGCTCCTAAGGATTAGTGACAGCCTGATTTTAGTGATCCATCACCATGGACAGCAGATTATCACCAATTTCAAGCCCTGGTATGTCTTGATAATTATCATGCTATTTTCATTCCCTTATGAGAACCTTGTGTGACAGGGTTTGACTAAGATCTGCCAGTTAATGTCAGATCAGGGTCTTATCAGGATATATTATTGGCAAAGCACAAATCCTTATCTGCAGTCACAGTTACAGATCGAGGTCATTGAGCTTGTGGATGGTAATTTACTACATACAAATAATAAAGGAATGTGTGATTTACTTTTATTAATATCATAATAATAATAATAATACTAGTAACAGTACTGTGTTATTGCTTTTATGGAAATTGAAATGTGAGCAATGTTTCTCCGCTGAGTAATGGTTAGCACTGCTGAAAAAATTAAGCACATTTATAAATAAATATATTAAAATTCAGTTTTTTAATTGAAAATACAAACAGTAAGATTGATGTACAGTATTTCTAGTATGATTATATAGTGGTTTACAGTGAAATACAATACTATGTTATTAAAAGATTTAAGTGACTAATATCACCCTTATAAAGTTTTCCCCACCCCCTGTTTTGCGGTTTAAAATAGTAAAAGATTTTATATCAAGATGTCAACCAAACTTTGGATACAGATGTGTTTTTTCACACTAAGATTAAACTGTACACCATTTTCAATCTGTCAAGCAACATTATTGACATTAAATGGGCTATGACAGTGTTAAGAATTTATAACTGATTTAAAAAATGACATTAACATCTTATATGCCTGTGTTTATGGCAGACATGTTTGTATATTGTTGATTTTTTAAATGTTAATATATGTACTGAATGATGTACCACTACCATTTTAGCCAGGTTTTTTTTTATGCTGTTGATGCACAGCACTGACATGACTTATAAACAAATTTTCAACAACTTCATCAATTCTAACATTTCTAACCAAACAATGACAAAATGAGTGCTATACATTGCTCATTTGGTGAAGTCTTAATTGTATTTGTACAAACATTTGTTAACAAAGTGAACATTTAATAGTGAACTTCAACAAGTTGCTGTGATGTATGTTCCAGCTCAAGAATGACAGAAGTTTTTACATAATTATTTGAAATTAAAGTGTTTTAAGGATACAGTGTATTTTGTATGTAACCAGAAAGGTAGCCATTTGTGAATACTGTTGTTGTGTATATTCATCATGGACACGGTGAAATTATCTTTCTTTCCAATCAAATCCCAAAAGCCTGTAATAAAGCAAAAAAGGATAATCACATTTATTTACAAAACCATGGCAGGAAGGTAGGGTGCTGAAAAGGTGCATGTGCTTTGTTTTATTAGTTTCTTTTCATAATACATGTCAGTTTTTAACTTGTACATTTAATAAGAACAACTACTTGCACAATTTTTATAATTATGCTATTTCCTAATTTTATATTCTTAAAATTTTTCTAAAATTTAACTTTAGGACAATGTTCACAAGTTTTAATGATGCCAGTTGCTGTGTGTATTAAAGAAATAGATGCTTGTATATTGCTCTGTACTTTCTTATTAAGGCATAGTTTTAAATGGCATAGAAAAGGCAAAAGACGAGGGAATGTCTTAATACAGGAAACTTTAGTGTAATGGTTTCTATACATTAAATTACATATAAATATGACATTTATAATAGATCCGTATACTTCAGAATCACATGGAGTCCATTAAGCACACTTCTAACATTTGAAAGATATATCCAGATGCCAGATGACCAGTATTTCTTTTATAGACACTGCATCTGGCTGATTTGCACAGGGCATTGTTAACATTACTGTATTCCTTCAAGTGATTGTACATATGACAAATTTTTACATACATTTTCAATATTTCTCTACACCTGGTAAAGCATGGCAAGAGAGAGATATTTTGATCTGAGCTTGTCACATATCACTTCCTAATTAGTGACAAAGACGTTTATAGACCTTTATAAAATAATGCATCAAACTGCACAATCTTAACAGCAACAAAATATGAAACAGTGAAAATAATCTTAATGTTTCATAGTAAATAATAAATTAATTAAAAAAACATGTACTGGTAAATATTAATGAAATCAATATACAGATATTTAGTTATCAGCTGTATAGTCTGGATGGTAAATGATAAAGAAGCTCTGAATGACACCTGTGATGGACTATTAGCTAATTAACAAGATGTGGTAAATTGGTGATATAATGACAAGCATTTGGAAGAGCACAGAGGGAATACAGTAGTCATTATTTTTGTTTAAATATGTTGTGTATTATATATATATTATCAGTGTATTCATTAAAATGCACTTTGTTTTCCAATGGTTCATGCTACATCTCTTGACAATGTAAAACAGTAAATCAATTCAGATGATGTCAGGACAACTTAAGATTTTAAAAATGATGGCAATGAGATCATCCAAGAAATCTAAATTATCTCTGCCACCAAAATAAACTGATTAAAAGTAATTGTCTCTACTTCAGTAGGTATTAGAGTAAACTCTGAAGTTACATTAAGTACAATGTTTGTATTTTATAAGTCATTGTGAAAATGATCTTGATTCCTGATTTCCCTTCCACCAAGAATGATACAAAGAAGAATAAAAAATATTTGAAAAAATGTCACATGAATGAATTAATTTACAGAATATTAAAATGAAGAGATTTTGACAAGATTCAGATTTTTTTAAATCAGACCACAATTTGCCCTTGGAATATTTTGTGTTGTTTAGTTGTAGTGATTATATTGCTTTTACTATTAATCAGTTTGCAGATAATCTGGAAAAGTATCCTTTAGTTACAAAATTTACTCAAAATCAGAAAGTTATCATTAGGTCAACTATATTTAGATACACCAGGTAGGTGGGTGCTCATAGCTTTGATTTTAAAGGTACAGTCGGTACTAAAAATATACAGAACAACCCTAGAAAAATAAGTTTAGATGCCTCTTGACCAAAGAACCACATAGCAAATAGTTTCTCCATTTTCATCACACTAGAATGCCACAGTAAACAGGTGATTAGCCTATTAGAAGAGTTAAGGTTCTTGTGAACATTTTAGCAAGGATGTTTTATAAATTTACAAATCTTTCCTCCAGAGCATGATAAATGTTTTGTAAGACAAATCCAATGATAATATTTTTGTTCAATCAGAAATTTCCGAGGAGAAAAATAGAATATAACATGGCATCAAGACAATTTCTTGTAAATAATTTTGTGTTGGTGTTACAGCTGTGGTACCATATTCATAGACAATAAACGTAACATCAGAACAAAAGAGATTTTTCTAGGCATTTCCCCCAACCCCACATGAATACTGTAGACAGGTCACCTACTTAAACAGTAAAATAGAATTCCAACACAATTTACTTTTGTTAAATTTTTTTACATCATAACTAAGCTTTGCACTCATTAAAAAATAAAATATCTATAATAGTGAAATTATCAATACACATAATCTTAAAATTGAAAACTATTTGATTCTATTCAAACTGAAATTTTGAATATCTAAATATGCACCTTGAGGCTGGCTGCTCTCTTTTTATTTTATAGCTTTTTATTGTATTATTTTCTTATTACGCTTTTATATACTCGGAATACACTAAATAAAATGCTGAAAATTATGGTTTGTATATTTCCTTTTTTTAATAGTAATAAAATATTCTTACTCACTCTCTCTCTCTCTCTCTCTCTCTCTCTCTCTCTCTCTCTCTCTTGTGTCTCATAAAACTCCATGGCCTTTCTACAACAAATGGAACAAGAAAACAAGACATGGTTGCAATGGGTCCAGCAAACTTGGAAAATAATTTTTTTTATTTTTTTTTTTAAAACTTTTGATTGAAATAATAATTTAGCTTGAGTATAAGTATGACTTTTCACAATAAAGACTTGGCTAGTTTAGTACAAATGCCAAAGTCAGGGACAGTAAGTGTATTACTTCACATTTGTATCTGATATCTTGAAATACATCACAATCAAGCTTCACAGGCAATGAAAAAACTGCTGAACAAATTCTAAGAAAGTCACCTATGTGACAACTGTGTCATGTAAAGTCTCTTAGAAATGAAGCGACCATCTCTGTGGGCAACAGCTATCTCATAATTTTATTATCAATGTCATCCCTGAATTCTTTATTGTCAAGTCAAAATTTATCACATTGTGCAGTACCTGGTATATAGGTACCGTATATATTTTACAAAACACAAGGCCTCAGGGTGGATTAGTTCAGTAACTGAGCTACCTTCTCTGATTAAAGTCATTGTATTATAATTAATAATAATAGTAATTTTATTTTTATTTTTATTATTATTATTATTATTATTATTATTATTATCCCTATAATAAACCACAATAAGAAATCAGTATCTTCTAATTAAAAAAGTTGTTTTTCTTGGTACATATCCCTATAGCTACTCTTACATCAATGGCCAAGTAATCCTGAAACTGTGCTGGTTTTTGTTTTGGAAATACATGTACTTGCATAATAGTATCAAAAATTTCTGCAATTTTCTTAATTTTATTTCAATAAATAGAAAATAAATGAGTTTAGAATTGTAATGCAAGACTGGATAAGATTTAAATAAACCCAATCTTTTCACCTATTTTCACCTACTCAGCTGAGCGTTTTAACTTGTATTAACAAATTATGGATATTTGTAGGCTTTAGACATCAAAACCAGATTCAATGACTAATACCAAAAGTGATGGGCCTAATCAATAAAGCATTCCAGCAGTTCAACAAGCTAGGACCAACAAAGGGTTTGTCGCTATAGGTCATAGTATACACAGATATGACAGATATTAATACCACAATAAAATCAGAACTCCCAGCCCTATTTTTCAAAATTATGAGTTTGATGGGCAATTTGGTCAACATTTTCTTAGCAGAATAATTATACTTAAAAATAGAAAAAAAGTCTTGCAGAGGTGATTTAAACTTGCCACTATAAATGGTATACACTAATGACACAGCCAAAATTATGGTTGGAGTTACAAAATTTGATTGAATTTATTCTCCTGTTGATTTTTGTTTGCTTATTTATAAGTAGAGCATTCACACAAATGTTGATTGCAAAGACACTGATCTACCTGTCCATTATATGCCAGCAAATCAATGTTTATACCATTTGTTGGAACTATAAGTGTAACAAACACTATAAACCATGATTCATTGGTGCTTTATGTGTCAGCAGATCTGTGTCTATACTATTTGTTGGAATCATAAGTACAACAAACACTACAGACCATAATTCATTGGCACTTTTGTGTGGTGGCAGATCTAGGTCTTAGGTGTTCACAGTTGGGTACATACTACACATGGATAAATACAGTAGTCAGATTTTCCTTTACTAATAACCATGTCTGATAGATCTCGAATGGAGTAGATAAATTGCAGAGTAGTCCTGAATCTTTTATATTCTGGAGTAAATATGTTCTTAAACAATCTCTTCCATTCACCATCCACCCACCCACCTCAGGCTGCAGGTGGCTGAGAGGTCTAACACATTGTTAATACATTCCTCACTATGACAAGGTGATGACCTTCTGCTGGACAAATTTCGTTTATCTATAGACAGAATAATAATACACTTTTCCTAAAATTTCATCCTTCAACTATTTTCACCCATTGCTCCATTAGGCAGTTCTATCAGTCAAAGATTTTACTTGACATTTTCCCATGGCTGCTTTGTTCAGTGTCTTCCCAGAATGGTGAAGAAGATACAAACCTGCTGCCAGACCCCTTATATGTATTCCCAGCATAAAAGAATGCTTCCAGTATTTACTATAAATTTTCAAAGTGCAACAAAAATATTCATTTCTTATTATCACTGAAAGATTACCTTACCGCAAAAACGAAATCATAAAAGTGCTGAATTTGTTCATTGCCTATATTGAAGATATTTTCTTGTCATATGGGTGTCACTCTGTTATTTTTAAATGACTTCACTTTAATAATATTTCAGTAATTTAGTGTTTCTGAGTGTATGCTGCAGGAGTTTTAATTTATTCTAAACAGTCAAAACATTTTTTGTCAATCTACCACGTTCTTCAATAAATTGTGGTGCATAACAGAATCTACTCCCTTGGCTAGCACAGATGTGTCTGACAAGAAACTGAGCCTTGGCATCTGTCCGTCTACGGGAGACGATGGCGTAGCTCCAAAGTAAGCTTTTGTTTATCCTTTTTTCTAGCTCTCTTTTCAGCTTGTTTTATTTTTCTCTCTTCCTCTGCGTTTTGAACTCCCTGCCTGACAGCTAGACGCCAGCTGGAATGGTTGTTTGCACAGCTCTCCCAGTCGTTGACATTGATGTTTGCCGTCTTCATATCCTTCTTGCAAACATCTTTGTAGCGCCGATGTGGTCGTCCAGTTGGTCGTGCACCTTCTGCTAACTCCCCATATAACAGGTCCTTGGGAATGCGGGCCTGGGTCCATTCTCTTGACATGGCCAAGCCAGCGAAGGCATCTCTCGCTGAGAATGGAGAACATGCTGTTCATGTTGGCGCGTTCTAGAACCTCTGTGTTGGGTACTTTGTCCTACCACTGGATTTGCAGAATGCGCCGCAGACATCTCAGGTGGAAGCTGTTTAGTTTCCTCTCGTGTCTTGCATAGGTGGTCCATGTTTCGCTGCTGTAGAGAAGTGAGCTGAGCACGCAGGCTTGGTAGACATGCAGTTTGGTCTTCTCGGTGAGGTTGGGGTTGTTCCAGACTCTCTGGTTAAGTCTGGCCATCACTGCTGCTGCCTTGGCAATCCTGCCATTCACCTCAGAATCAATGGAAAGTGAGCTGGAGACGTTCGTTTTCTTCAAACTGATGGTCAGTCCAAATTCCTTACAAGCACGGGAGGGGCGGCGTACCAACTGCTGAAGTCTGTCACAGAATTAGGCAAAGAAATAACTTGGTTTTGTCTTAAAACTATTCGACTATTTCTGGTTGTACATGCGTACAACGTTATCTAGGGTGAATTTGTTTTTCCAGGTGAGTGACTGTATTAACATGTACCTAGCCACAGAGATTACTTGTGACGAGGTAACATAACTAACATGATATGCAGGGGTATTCTACCCTGACTTGTACTCACTCTCCTATGGATTTAAGTAAGACCAATTTTTAAAACCACACTGGTCGTTTTTGGATCACGTCAAGGAGTGTACACTCTCCATTATTCTCCAGCCATAGGGGTAAGTGTTAAATTTACATTTTCATTTGATATGCGAAGCTTATTAGGTTTGTAATGTCTTATCGCGTAATAATGTATTTATTACAACGCAGATTTAAAATATTGAATTACAAGTAACTGTTAGAGGTTAAAGTATTATCATATATCTAGAGATTATACAGAAACTATTATTATGACCAATTTGGTTTTATTGTAGCTGACTGTGTTTGTAGCTGACTGTGTTTGAAGCTGATTCTGACTGTTATTGTAGCTGACTGTTATTGTAGCTGAAAGTGACTGTCGCTATGATTATGTCTATGAAGTGTGATTGTCAATGTGACTGTGAATATGACTAGAGCGGTTTGAAGCTGTCCGAAGCCGTCTAAAGTTGCTTAGAGCTATCTGGAGTTTCCAGAACATTTAATGCTACGTGCTGTCGATACGTATGTATGTATGTACGTATGTCTGTGCTACGGACGTAGACGTAGCAAATTAGAAAAAGTGCTGAATGCTGTCTATATGTGTAACGTATGACTGTACTCGTGGTGGATTCATAAAGGGTGCGAGCGGTCGATAAGAGTGTGGACCAAACCAAGGAATCGTGCGACTGTACAAGGGGTCTAGAAGCATATGTTTGGATCAATTGTTGTTCCATTGCATTTTTTGTATCCATAAGATTATTTTGAATCTTCGTTATGTTCATAAGATTATTTTGAATCTTAGTTGTGTTCTTAAGATTATTTTGAATCTTAATAGAATTCATATTCGAGATTATGTGAATCTCTTATTGTGTAAAATACTGTTTGAAGCGTATATGCAGTCCATGAGGTTTCTTGGATCTGTACTTCATTTTGATTTAATATTTTTGGTTTATTTTCGATGTATGAAAATTGCGTAGAGTGATTTGAGTAAATCGTATGTTGAGAGCGTGAGAGATTCATTGTATTTTTACATCATATATTTATCTTTATTAATTCATTCATAAATTTCCATCTTTCTCACATTGTGTTTGTCTTATTCATTTAGTCCAAAGTCCATCATCCGTGTGTGATGTCAAGGCTGCATCGTTGGCGAAGAGCAATTCACGGATGAGTACCTCTGTGACTTTAGTCTTACCACGGAGACGGGCGATGTTGAACAGCTTGCCGTCAGCCATGGTATGGATGTACACTCCCTCGCTGCAGTCCTTGAATGCGTACTGGAGAAGCATGGAGAAGAAGATGGCAAAGAGCGTCGGCGCAAGGACACAGCCTTGTTTGACTCCGCTGATGACTGGGAAGGCTTCAGATGTTGCGCCATTGAAGCACACGGTGCTGTGCATGTTCTCGTGGAACGACATAATGACAGCAAGCAGACGTGGGGGGCAGCCGATCTTCTGCAGGAGTCTGAAGAGTCCACTCCGACTAACCAGGTCAAACGCCTTCGTCAGGTCTATGAAGGCAATGTAGAGGGGCATCTGCTGCTCGCGACACTTCTCCTGCAGCTGACGTAGTGAAAAGATCTTGTCTAAAGTTGACCTACAGGCTCGAAATCCACACTGGGACTCTGGGTAGACGCGGGAGGCTAGGATCTGCAAGCGTGCCAAGGCAACACGGGCGAAAGCCTTTCCGACGATGCTGAGGAGGGAGATGCCCCGGTAGTTGTTGCAGTCGCTACGGTCTCCTTTGTTTTTGTACAAAGTGACGATGTTGGCGTCACGCATGTCCTTTGGGATGTATCCCTGTTCCCAGCAAAGGCAGAGGAGTGTGTGTAGGGGCTGGAGCAGTGCTGGTTTTCCGCTCTTGAGGACTTCAGGCGGAATGCCGTCGCTTCCAGGAGCCTTCCCACAGGCAAGGCAATCGATGGCTTTTCCGAGGTCTTCCAGGGTGGGCTGTGTGTCTAGCTCCTCCATGACAGGCAGGTCTGGAATGGCGTCCAGGGCAGTTCCAATGGCATTGTTTTGGGTTGCATATAGCTCGAGATAGTGCTCAACCCATCGCTGCAGGGGGGGGGCAGTCTTGTAGCTGGGGGGGGGGACCTGTCGCCTTCTTGATATCCTCATACATTCCTCTTGCATCCCCGGTGTCGGCAGCTGTCTGTATACTGTTGCAAAGGTTCAGCCAATAGGTGTTGACACAGCGGCGGGCAGTCTTCTGGGCGTTGTTCCTTGCAATCCTGAGGGCTTGTAGTGTTCTGGGGCTAGGTGCAGCCTTGTAAGCCAGGAGGGCTTTCCTCTTTGCCTCTGTCACGGGCTCCATCTCCTCCCAGTTTGCCTCATACCAGTCGACATTCTTTCGCTTCCTCTTCCCGTAAGTTGTGAATTTACACAGAGTCACGGATATGGGACCACTTGGAGTCAATGGTGTCATCAGGTGTCACTTTGGTGAAGGCTTCCTTCAGTTTGCTGATGAACTGCTGTGTTTTCTCTGGGTTGCTTACACAGCAGGTGTTGATGCGTGGGTGACCCTTCTTCTTGGCGTGGTGCAGCTTCTTGGGTAATATTCGCACCTTACTGGCCACGAGGGAATGGTCCGTGTCGCAATCGGCACTGTGGTAGCCGCGGGTGAGAAGGACACTGGCCAGTTCTGCACGCCTGGTGATGACGAGGTCTACTGGTGCCAGTGGCGTGAACGTGGGTGTCTCCACGACACCTGGTGAATCTCCTTGCATTTGAAGAAAGTGTTGGTCACACATAGGCTGTGGGAGCAGCACATCTCCAGCAGTCACTGACCATTCTCGTTGATCTTGTCCCTTCCATAAAAGCCGAGACAGGTGGACCAGACGTCATGGTCGGCTCCACTCTAGCATTGAAGTCTCCTAGTAAGTAAAGGCCTTCATTGTTGGGGATACTGGATATTCCCTGATCCAGAGCCTCATAAAACTTGTCTTTCTCCTCGTGGGTGGATCAGAGGGTTGGGGTGTACACGCTGAAGATGTTGACCGGGCCTAAGGATGTTGACAGCCGGAGGGCAAGGATTCTCTCAGTACCTGATGATGGAGGTTCAATGAAGGCGATTAGCGTGTTCTTTACGGCAAAGCCTACACCATGGTGCCTAGGTTCATCTGAGGGCTTTCCCTGCCAAAAGAACGTGTAATTGGCTTCCCTGATGGTGCCGCTGTCAGCCAGTCGGGTCTCCTGGAGGCAGGCAATGTCGATGTTCAGTCGGGAGCGTTCTCTGTCAATGACGGCAGTCTTCCGTGCATCGTCGATCTGCTGTAGGTCAGCGGTCAATCCAGGACACATGGTCCTGATGTTCCAGGTTGCAAAACGAAGAGTGTGAGTGTTCTTATTTCTTCTTTTAGTCTTTCCTGGTGCGGAGTTTTGTGGCCCACTTGTCGAGATGGTTCTCTAAGCTCCACGCACCCAGTGAAGCAGGCAGGCCATGGCGGGCAGCACCTTACTGACTGGGGGCTGCCCAGCTTGAGGCGGGCGGTAGCTGTCCAGTGAGACCTGGTGATCTCTCCCACCGTCAGAAGTAACCCCTGGCGCCAAGCTCTACGCCAATCGAGCTTT
The DNA here is from genome assembly GCA_028554795.2 of Sinohyriopsis cumingii. Taxonomy (NCBI): domain Eukaryota; kingdom Metazoa; phylum Mollusca; class Bivalvia; order Unionida; family Unionidae; genus Sinohyriopsis; species Sinohyriopsis cumingii. The sequence goes on along the minus strand of CM068834.1, from coordinate 43,958,561 downwards.
GACTTAGAACCGGTAAGCTGCTACTTCTCGTGTTGTGCCGACGCCGTACGACGACGCTGGAGTGTCCTCTCCAGTGGAGCTACGAAGCCTGGGCAGGGTGGTATGGAGAATCAGCTGTTGTCCATGCAGCAGATCCCCCTCTCCACGCAGCTGGTGGACCCAAGGAAACGATGAATGCCGATACAGCTTGACACCAACGGCGTCGCAGGAGTTGCCGGAGTGACGTTGAAGTCAATGTCAGACAGCCTTAGGGACTCCGTCTCCGGATTTTCTGTCGGGGTTTACTCCCTTAGCCTTTCCCATGAGTGGGTATAGCCACAAGGCAGCAGAGGTTTGGAATCGGAGTTTTTCCTTCTCCTAGATGAGCTACCATCCAAGGTTTACGAGTCCCATCTACCCGAAGCAACTGGTTTTAAGGCGTCAGTGGCCCGCCTTCACCCCTTCTCCTGTTAGTGGAAAACGTAGTCTGCCGGACTTCAAATCTAAGTCACTCGCGAAGGCCAGGAGCTGGATTTTAGTTGACAGAGGCAATCAGAGACGCAAACCGTGTGGGGCATTTTTGGAGGATTGGTGCGCTTGTCTCCCACTCCCACCCCGGGCAATGTCAACCTTAGACCACAACTGAGCACCAAATGCAGTCAAAAGGAAGCTGCAGTAACCTACCTGCATCGGAACATGCACCAGATATGTAGTGGTATCAGCAAACAAGCATTTTTATACCTATGCAATCTTCTTGTCTATAGGTGAAGCAACTTTGATTGAAATAGACAGCAGATATATTTTTTTACAAATTTAGTTTCTATTATTTTTGGTCCTATACAAAGAAAATGTTTTATTAGTGCCCGTTTGATGAAGCTTGCAAAGCCCTACAGTAACGCATCCATCTGGCTGTCCAACTATCAACAATTTGTTTTCTGCAGGTAACTTTACTTGCAATGATGCGCAGCTTTATGTTGATAAGATCTCAAATGACTTCCATTCATAAAGCTCATCGGTTAGGTGAGTTATGGCCCTTGATTGCACATCCTTCTAACTTTCAATTCGGCAGCTTAACTTTCCCAAGATTTCTGGATTGCAACCAAATTTTGTATGCAGATGAGACCTTAAATAACTCGAATTTCCAGCATTCATTGACATCATTTAATTGAGTTATGCCATCAATTATTTGTTCTCAATATTTTGGCTTCCAAATAAATTTGTTAAGGTTTATTAGATTTCAAATAAATTAGGAATGAATCTTCATATTGACAAGATCATGACTGAGTTTAATTTCCAGCATTCCACAATATCGTTTACAACAGTCATCCCCCTCCCCTGATTGCCTGTGCTACTGACTTTAGTTTTCTGTGGCATAACTTTAAAAGATTTGTTGGATTTCAATCAAATTTAGCTTGTAAGACCTTAAAAGAGTTGTATTTCCAGCATTCTATAATATCATTTACAGGGATTACTGACCTTGATTGCCTGTAATCCAAACATTGGTTTCCACAGCATAACTTTATCAAGGATCATTGGATTTCAACAAGGATGAGTATGTGGCTTTTTGTTGTTGAACCCTTGAGTGAGTTTAGTTCATCATTTACAGGCGTTATGATAACCTGATTGCCCATCTTCCTTAATTTGGTTTCTGCAGCATAACTTGATGAAGGATTTGGGAAGGGGGGGGGGGGAATTTCACCCAAATTTAGCATACAACGTTATGTTGGTAAGATCTTGAATTGGTTTGATTTATATCATGGAATGATATCATATACAAGAGTTATGGCCCCTGATTGTCTTGTCAGACTCTCTTTGGTTTCCTACCACAAGTTCCTGTGTTTTAAACAATGCCGACCAACTGGACACTTGTAATGCACCCACTGCTTATATCTCTAGTTTATTCTTGTCATTTTGTTGGCAACATGCCTAAGGTGGCAGCTGTATGCCTGCCATCTTGCTTGAGTTCATAAACCATGACTAAATATACTGGTACTTCATGTTGCAGTTTTATTTTTGTTGTTGTTGTTGTGGGGTTTAACGCCATTTTTCAGCACACGATAGGCTATACATGGCGACCAGTATTAATGGTGGAGGAAGAACCCGGGAAAACCCCGGAAAGAACCACCGACCCACGAGAGGCTACTGGCAAGCTTTCTCACATACCTACACTGGCTGAATCCGAGACTCGAACCGGCGCAGATAGAGGTGAGATGGCAGTGATCCGTAACGGAGAGCGCTTTAGACCACTCGGCCACTCGGGGCCCCTTTATTTTTGTAAAACTGAGGATAATTTTTGGTTACACCATGGTTAAGAGTAATGATTTTATTTTATCATCACCGGTGTTGCAAAAAGTTAACCATGCTTCTGGTCAGAGTCACCAAAACAGGTCCCTGGTCTACAAAATTCTTTGGGAGGAATACTAGCACTGACATTAAAGTTTGAAACTTAGAATACATAAAACTAATACAACACATATAATGTACAACAAACCTCTGGAATGTAACATGTACCTATTTAGAAAATGGAACATTATTAATTATGTTCTGAAAAACTTGTATAGTTTAGTGTTGTCATCACTGGGGATATTTTTCTAATGAATAAAATGATTGGAACCATGATTTGAATTAATTGTTAATTAGTGACATTTAGTTATTATACACCTAATTTCATCAAAGTATTGATGAAATTCAATAATGTTACACTAAATCTTAGAAACAACAATATAAAAAAATCTCAGTACATATAGTCAATACCTAAAATTAAGACATTTTGTTGCAATATTTCTCTTAGAGATACCTTAAAGTACACACATTTGCTGTCTGTTTTAAAGTTTGATAATATTCTATACTGCAAACCAGAGATCCAGCTATTTTACCCAGAAAAATATACAAGCTGACACTGAACATACAGGTAAAACTCAAATGTATTTTGTGACTACAGTGCACGGCTTCCCTTAGGTAACATGACATGTAATGTGACTAAAAATAACAGTATCTATCTATAAATGTGTTGACGCAGTCACACTCACTATTAAGCAGCGGCGGTGCGTGGTCAAAGATAAAGTAAAGACTGTAGCGATAGGACAGTCAGAAGAGTAATGATAGGAAAGGCAGAAACAAGTAAACAAAAAGTGTCAGTATACGTTTTCGTCAATTCATATTCAGCATGGCCCGGCTACCGTAGCGGCGATAAGATAATGAACCTCAACCGACATTGCCCTGAGAATCTTACTTGTAGTTCATTAGAATGTGATTTTGGAAAACCTGCCTTAAACGTAAAGACCACCTCTTGTAAGGAATCGCCGTTTTTTAAGTTTCCTAAACCAGATTAATAAACCCGTATGAAACGGTCACCTCTCTTTATAGAACATATTTATTACCCTGTGGGCTGCTGCTTCCTACAGGTTTGGCTGCATTCTAATAATGGTATATCTGTAATATTAATATAACGTTCTTTTTGATTGGTTTCGTGTGAAAATTAAAATAAAATGTTTTTAAAAAATGTATTGGTTGGATGTCAAAATTTAACTTCAGAGGTAAAATCCAAAAGACATCATCACAAATGTGAAGCCATTACAGACGCAGCGTCAGATATAATTATGTTATCAAGTTTTTATGGATAATAGTCTTGTACTGTCAAATCTTTTTCAATAAATTGATCTTTTCATAAGATTTTAGTCTTTGAATTGTTTTATTAGCAACCATACAAAATATTGGAGATCTACATTTCTATCTGCCTCATACAATTCATAAATATATAAATTATTAAACTATTCCTAACAGCATAAGTAGAGAGTCTCGAAAAGTTTGTGGCTTTTGTGTATCTATTGGCTATGGTACCTAGCATCACGCCCTATAAAATTTCAATAACTGTAGCATAACTTGAGCAATCGATTGTCCAAGATTTATTTTACGGTTGAATGAGATCTTTCTCTTCTTCACGAGCTGTGATCTTTATTTAACTGTCAAAACTATCATAAAGATCGCTCGATGATATTTAATGTTCGATATACAAACGTTTTGGACCCATACAGTATTTGTGTTAAAATACAAAATGGCAATTTGAGAACACAATTCAAGGACAGGAATACATTTTCACCTTTTCCGATTGCGATTTTGACATATAATGGAAATATAATTTTTGTATGAAAGATACATATTTTTTTCAATAATTGTCCATGTTTAAAGTTTCAAATTATTCATATTTTTGAAGGTCAAAAAGTGTTTGGAATAAATTCTGACTTAAAAAAAGAACATTCTTGCTAATCATAAACTTGCTAATAATCTTTTATAAAGATGGCTTAAATATTCTTATTTAAGGTAGTAAGTCTTGTTCTTCAATAGACATCTTTATAACTCAAACGAATCGGGTTGTTTCCACTTCTTTTGTATACTTTACCTATGCAAATTAACCTCATGGAATCTCCCACGGCAATATCAAAAGAACTCGACAATAACTATTCTCGGCCTATTAAGTCATTTGTGAATAGTAGTTTCTTATCTCTGACCGTCTCACCTTTTAATCACCTATCTGGTAATCAGCTATATAATCAGTCTCGAGGGTAATTTTATATGGGCACTTAGAGCAGGACTGTTAACTCCTTATACTAAATTCATCCTTTGGAAATATATAGGAAATCTCTCTCTCTCTCTCTCTCTCTCTCTCTCTCTCTCTCTCTAGAAAACATAACCTTGTCGAGGAGTTTGGAAGTCCAAAATCGTGATTTTCCCGTGACACCTCGTGCTGTAAGTAAGGTATGACATACGATTTTAAATGCAGATAAATTTACATGGTGTATATTATTGAAATACATTTGAATTTTTGCAACATGAAAAGTGTAGGTAATTTATCCTTAGAATGTATGTGTTGCTTTACCTAAAGCACAGAAACAAAACAAACCACGGGCATGCATTTTCTATCCTGGATGAGAACGCAGGCACTTCTTACATTCTGTCAATCAAGGGTCATATTTCAGATTTTTTTCTTCTTCTCAAAACACTGATGATATCTATGACAACAATTATTACAAGATCCTCCATAGTATGATGCCCGATGGACCGTCTTCAGCGTATCGTGCCTGATGAGCACAATTTAAAAGCTGCAACAGATAATGATATTACTGATACAGCTCCATCCAAATCAGGCCAGGCGTCAAGACGCGCGCGCGTGTGTGTGTGTGTGTGTGTGTGTGTGTGTGTTTGTGTGTGTTTGTGATTTGTATTTTTAACGTAGCTTTAAAAAAAATCGTCATATCTCTACGATGTCTGCAGTGCGGCAGTTTATTGTGATGTCTAACACTATGGCAGCATGCCGCAGACATGTAGCACGATGTCCCACCCAGTCACATTATCCTGATACCAGGGCGACCTTTCCTAACACTAACCTCTTAGTGCTGAGCGCCAAGCGAGGCTACTGTTAGTAAAAATTGTATAAGTCTTCGGTTCGAACCCGTGACCTCCCGCATCCGAGAAGGACGCTATAACCATTAGGCCAGCGTCAAGACATAAACAGTCCGCATGAATTTCTGCATGTGTGGGGGAGTACCTGTCTGCTACCAGAAAGAGAGCACTTGATCCTCTTGCTTTCAAAGACTGTTGCTTCTCTGTGACCTTGACCTTTTGGCTCGTTAACCCACTTCCCATAAGATATAGGCTAAGCCTACGAACTTTGATATTCTAATATAAAAAAATATTATTAGACTTCTTCCTTACCACAATTGCAAGACATCCACAAAGTTTGGTAATTGTACATAGCGAAAAACTCAAGTACATAAATGAAATTGGTAACAGACATATAGCAACACCACGACGTAATATGTTTCTCCTTATAGTGGGCATAACAAAGTTGAGTTTGAATACTTCTATTTTAGGGTTTAGAGAGATTATAATATATAAGTTGGTAAATTCTTAGGGGATTTATTTTTGTGGTCTCATTATGAGGCCCACCAATCCTAAAATTCATGCAAAGAATACATTATTTATTAATAGACACCCTTTACCAAACGACTGAAATGGAAATAAAAAAGTTCAAACATATGAAATTTAAAAAGAAACTGAATGACAATTATAAGAAAAAAAGTTGTCAGTACTTGTTTTTATTACAGATAACAGAAATCAAGTTTCTAAAAATTGGTAAAGAAAGAACCTTCTCTAACTTACTTCTCAGTGGAAGATTTCATACAAATGTGTCAACCCGGATACACATCATGAAATGGAAAATAAAAAAAAACGCTTTACAATAAATTGTAATCCACATAATATTATCTAGCAGTATGTTTTATTCGAAATCTAAAGGAAGTACGATTACCCCAGGATCTGAATAGGACAGGATTATCTGCAATCCCCCTATTTGTGCATTGTATAAGAAAACTCCCTTTGTAGCAAGTGATTGCCTGACCATTGTATCTTACTGCACAGTATCTAGCGAAATAAGCATCTTTTTCTAAATTTACGTTTATTTCAAAAGAAACAGTCTTCAGTATCTTGTTTATTCATATAAAGGGAACAAAACTATATACTTTTTGTATCATAATTATTATCAACTACAAAGGAGATTTCGTAAGTTTTCATAACATATTAATATGAAAAATACCTTCTATGAGCAAGGTAATTCTTGACATGGGAAGCATCCTGTATGTGACGCAGAATTGGCCCATATCAGACTGATAACATAATAACCTTGTCTGAGAGGTACTAGAGTTCAGAAATGCCTTTGGGGCAATTAACATAAAGCGGGATTGACCAACGAAAATATTGTCGTGTCTGTCTGAAGCACACTAATACGTAGTTAGACATGCCATTTAGGTAAAATAACTTGAAGTGAGCTTAACCTGGCTACCCCAAAATATTGTTCTAATTCACACCAGTAAGTAGTGGAATATGTGTTAGAGTGCTTTATAGTGTTTGCTTTAGATTACGTGATAGAGTCATAAAGGACGTAAAGATAGTTGGAAATTTTTTTTTAAACGGGCACAACTGTGCAGAAGCATGACATCTATCTTTCGACAAGGTTAAATATGAAACTGTATAAAATCGGTTTACCTGTCTAATAAGCCACAATGTGGGGGGGGGGGGGAGAGAAAATTTTAAATTTCACTTTGTTAACTTTAAATGCATTTACCTGGGAGACAAACATTTAAATACATGTTTGGGAAAATTACAAAAGGAGCAAAATATATTCAGTTGTTACTTGTGTCCACTTGCAAAATATAATGAATGTGAGCTATAAAACTGTAGAATCAAGTGCTACATTTCCCTAATGAAAAAAGCAAAAATGCAAACTTCTAAACAGGTATATCCACAAAATATTATGACACCATAATTTATACAAGTATGTTTGGTAAATAACACTGATGTATGGTTGATAGCAGCAACTGCAGATGTAAAAATGACATAATGAACTATCAAGGCCAATAACTAGGTCAAAATTGTTGAAAGTTCACATGGTGAGGCTATTAATGGGGGGGGGGTGCTTTTATAAGTTGCACTACCATAAATTTAAAACAACATTGCAATTCTGATCTGTATTTGCAGTACAATTGATTGTCTTTGTCATAAATTTGCTGCTGTTATAGGTTGACAATAATGGCTTTGAAACAATGAACATAGTTCTGTGTTACATATTTTAAATGTTTGAATGATACTGAAAAGGACTACAATACAATGAGCACCATAGCCGTTATAATTTGGTTTTGTTTGATGTTTTACAGAAAAATAATAACAGTATGTTATTTATTGCCAAGGTAATTGGAGCAAAGTGTCATGTCGAAGGATACGTCATCACAGCGGACCCTTGCTGGTCCAATGCTAGGCTTTGAACCCACACCCTTTTGGTCAAGAGTCTGGCACACAAACCACTAAGTCACTGCACATTCTGCCTCCATCAGTCGCCTATTACGACATGTGTGAGGGTGCGTTACGGGGTTCATTTGGTAAAATAAGAGATTGATTTTTTAAAATTCATTTTCGCAACACTAGTTGCTGACAAATTATTTTCCAAGATAAAGTTCATGTGCTAAGTATTGCAAAAGTTGTGATCATGTTACTAGGTCATGATGGATAGGCAGGTGCGCAGCAAGTAGAAAACTTCTTACAATGGAAACCGTGTTATTATATAAGTGTATATAGTCCTCGATATGTACATGTAAATGCTCTGCGAAATAATTAAATATCTGTTTCATAAGAAAAAACTTTCTCTTCTTCTTTCCTGCCACATGAAACTTAATTAAAATCCCTTACTTTGAAAATCGCCTAGGAAGAAATACACATCCTACTTCGTGATTAAAATAAAAGTTCTCTGAGTTGCTATTCAATTGATATACATTTTTATTTTTATTTCATTTCATTGCCAATATCAAAAAAGAATTTTGTTTCTAAATAACTAAACCAAAAACAATCTACATAATGGAAGCATCAACAGATAACAAACATGATTCAAAAACAGAAAATAATCATAGGGTACTTACTCAAGAAAATAATTGCAACAGACAATAACTTAGAAACGACAATCAAATAAATGTGGTTGTTCTACGTTATCTGAAATAACTTACTTCATACAGAACAGCACAATATCATATTACTACAGTTTTGTTATGTACAATGTCGAAATCATCAATCTCAAGGATTATTTTCCTTTTTATCGACAGCTATGATGGAATTTAAAGCAAATAAATAAAATGTTACTTGAATTTTAGAGTTCAGTTGCAAAAAATAATGTCTCCCTAGATAGCCTTGACCTCTGACTCTTTCATTGAGAAATCACCAGGGAATCTCAGGTACTAGCATGATCTAGTCTGATTTGCCGTTAGGGTGTTATTCGTGTGATAGCATTTATAAATGAACAAAGCAAGTAACTCGGCTATGTTATAATTTCGATCTTTTCACCCTACCACACTTATTACAGTTCAACATAACCGAGAGAATGGATTACTCAGGTTGATGTTTGAGAGAAAACTTTTTTTTTTTTATATAAATATTATTATTATTCTTTCGGTCAATTATTAGACTGTTATAATGCTCAAACAGAGTCTATTTGCATCTACATTATTTTTTCAAACATAAGTATTTCACTCAAGTCCAAAACAACTTAGGCCCAGGGTATTTTTTTTTAATAGTACAGTGGAGAAAAAGGCACGTTATCCATTGAAGAAGAGTATAAAAAATGATACATTTTATGCCGAGTCCATTTTAATAGATTTTTTTATGTAGAAACTAGTAGGGCAAAGTTGATGCTATATTATTGACCAATCGGTTTACATTTGATCGAAGCATGCACTCTTGAACTAAGGTTACTGTATCAAAACCATTATTTTCTTGTAACCTTAACATCACTGTAACCTATGACCTTTAGTCCCTACAATCTATAGGTTTTTTTTATTACCCTAACTGTGACCTTGATCTTTGGAAGCTTCCGTTGTTGCTGATGTTTTGTAATGCATCTACAAGCTCTCGGGACCCGCAAATGTGGCCCACACTGTAGCAGTTTGATCCCGGTCTAGAATTAATGGGTACTGTGTGGCAGCTGTTTGTTAAGTACAGTGTGCAGACGATACCATGCGCAGAGATAATGAGAAGACGTTCAATCGTACTCGGGAACCAAAATTGGGATTGTCGCTCATGAATCTCCTCCAGATACCAGGGTTCATGCACTTGTTGGTAATTGGTAGAAATAATTTCAGAACTTTCTGTACGTTTTCCAGATTGATTTGCAATTTTTCAGACGTATTGGTATTTGTATTCGAAGTGTGTGTAAATATAAATGAGCATGTGATATCCGCATCGATCTAAACTAGTATCTACAAATCAAGTGTGTTTGATAGGTTATACATTTTTCGCCAGGCACAGTGAACCTGTATGAACCCATCCAACTCCGCGAAAATACATATGGAAGCAACATATGAATGTATTTAGCAGCAACAAAATGAAAAGACAACAGTCTGAAATTCTATACTTTTTTCCAGACATTTATTGTAAATCTTTATTTTTGCATACTTTTTCCAGGTCTGGAAAAAAAACAACATTCTTTTTCCAGATTTTCGATACTTTGCATGGACCTTAGATTACTTGAGGTCTACTTCCGAAAATATAGCCCATCGGTGAATCACGTGAGAAGATGGTGATCTCACTGACAAAGTTAGCGGGATCTGCGCTGTGTTCCTCCAATTAAAACTGCCAATTGGTAGGCTCAGCATCATGGTTCGGCCATAGAAGTTTTTGTGACAGTGTTGGTTGTCCATCTGTTTGGCTTTCCACTGTCATAGTCTCACAGATATTAATAGTTCTAAATAAAAACAATTCTCACGGTAACTCATATGGGTATGTATACCATATACCAAAATATGATCTGACTCTTTATTGTTACATAAGGTAATTCGGTAGGTGAACCATATATGCACGAGTTGCTCATATTGTTTTATTGACGCACAATAAGTACCCGAAGTGAATGAGTGGCATGTCCCATATGAAAGCTACTACCTTTATAACTAAAGTCCTGATTATTTCAAAAGATTTCTGCAGATAGATGTTTTTATAGATACTTAGTAGAATCCACCTGGCAGGTTAGTGTGATTTTTAGTTTTGTTTGTATCAGTATGTATTTTGTGAAATTCATTTATTTCAGAATCGTGTACAATCATTTATCGTTTAATTGTGAACATGTGTATCTCAGCCATTATGAGATTTGTGTTTGTTAATATTGTTCTAGACTAATTTTAATCCAGATCTGAAAATGTGTTAATAAATATGTAGTGTCAGGTTATATCTATGTTCTAATAATGTAAAAGAAATATTACTCAAGTTATGTAACTTAAATGTAATCTACTTTATGATACACTAGAAAATATTCTATTTGGAGTTTTAGGTTTGTGTCTTTCTCCGATTCTACCGATAAATAAATGCAAAGGAACCAAAACAAACACAGTCGTCATTATTTTCCTGAAATATAACTAAATTGTATCCCGTAGCAATAGGTTGCATCCAATGGGTTGTTCGCTTTTGCAAGATGGTGACTCATCAAAGAAATGCCACCAAGAATTCCCTGCTCAACAAAAAAGTGAATGATAATATATATCGACAGCCCCAGCTTAACACCAGTCTTTTTTCATCAAAAGCATCCGAGCTTATTCCAAGAGAGCTGTAATAATGGACAGTATCGAAGGTGTAGTGGTAAAGTGAAATGTTATGAAATGCCTCAACATGTCTACCAGCAGATGAACATTAGTATTTATGTAGATGCAATGATTTTGTCCCAGGTTCCGGCATCCGAATACCTTCCATGTGATCGTTGTCTATTTCAAAAATATATGAACAGTTTAGCTGGCTGTAGATTAACTCCACTGGAGGAATCTTCGTTTCCTCAAACTGCTCCCAAGTGTTTATGTATTCGTATGGGTAGACGTCCTTTTCGATTTGGAGGTCAATGTCAGCACTTGGGTTCCGTCTGCTGAATGTTTTGTTGTTGCTAGAAAAGTCCCCTTTTCTGACCTGGCTAGGTTGTCTAAAATGTTTCAAGGCTGATCTCCATAACCTGCAGGTTGTAAATAATCTGCATTTGCTTACGTGAAACTGTGTGTTTTGTCCATTTTGTTTGGAATGGCGTTATGTTACAAGACGATCTCATTCTAATGCCCTCCATGATCAGATGGCCATCTCAGCTGTGCATATTATGACTCACAGCAGGATCCATTATTTTTTGAGGGCACATACACGGTTTGAGATTTCTGGCTTGATGCGTGGCTCCTCTATGTTCAAAGGATAACAGCTGTCTCGCACACGGTCATTGTAAAGTTTCTTGCCGTAGACGTGACAGTCATTGGCATTCTCAAAAGCATTTACTGTCCTCTTTGTTCACCACCATCTCTGACTGGTTTTGGATGACTCTTCCAGCTCATATTCAAAGCTCTAGATGTAAGTTGTCTCAGCCTCATTACCACAGTATAACACTGACTCCCTGGATACTCCATCACAATGGACGACCATATAGCAGAAGCTATCTGAAACCTGGACAATGAACACTGAGTGCATCAAAATCCGCATAGATGATGTATGGAGCACACATCTAACATTGGTAGATCTAAAAAGCTATCATAGGGCTTGCACTGAGACCTTAACTACTATAGTTTTCTTGCGGGCGCTCAAATTTGGCAATATCACTAGCCTTGACAGAAAAATAATACCTGAAAAGTCAAGATAACCCTTGTGCTGCTGGTACGTTTTGGTTAGTCGACATTATGATTAGCTGGTACATATCTGATAAAATAACCCATTTGAAACAGCGAGTATCAGAGATTTAGGAAAAAAGTATAAAGAGACCGCTTTGGAATAAATTTTAGCACTGCAGTGTAGCTCCAGCCTCGAAATATGTTAAACTGGGACACACTAATGCAGCGGGCATGTGCCCATCCAAACCCCTCGCGCGTAGAAATTTCAGTGTGATTCATTTTGACGGCTTTACATTTGCCTGCATTCTGCTTGAGCTCGTCACTACGCAATACTACTTTATGGTCGGTGTAATACCAGTCCATCACTTTTGGGGATGGCCCATTTCAGTTTGTTATCATAAGCATTTTCTAGGCTAGTCGTGCATTTCGCCAGCTGTTCTATTAGAACCAGGCTAAACTTTTGGCCATCAAGGTCCCTGACCGCCCTTAAACGAGACAGCGCATATTTTTAGGAATGATAGCACAGTAGTGTTTTTGTTGCAATCATGTTGACAAATACCCAGCCTCTCTATAAAGTTAGGTAGCTGACGTAGCGTACCAATCCAGCTTGGTGTTGGAATATGTATCTGTGGATGTATAGATAAATACTGCTTTAGAATTCTGTTTAGTGCGTCATCGGTTAGCTCGATCTGAAGTCATCAATCTGTCTCAGCAACCGCCTGCAAATTCGGCGTTGTGTTCAAATTGGCACTTGTCGCGCAAACCATCTGGATGTCTGAGCTGGTTAAAGAGCTTTGTTTTCAGAATCACTGCGTTGTCTGCCCTCTCTCCAAGAGCTCGCTCAGACGTGTGATATCTGACATAGTGCTGCGTTATGTCAAGCTTTATACATATCAGTCCAAGTCTATTCAGCTTCTTTTGCTCACATTGATTGTTATACCTTATACCCAAGCTATTATCTGAATGGAGTTTATGTTGTTCTACTTACATTAAGCTCTGTAGCATAATGTCTAATATCTTTAATGGATTTTATTCTGCTGCGCTTATGTTAGGCGTTATGCATAACATCAAAATGGAGTTTGCCTTGACTGACGCTCACAAATAACTTCTTTAAAATGTCCCTTGTTCTATGTTCTGCTCTCTTTTGTCTTCTTGTTACACGGTTGTCTCTACACATCGCACATATCCTCTAATAAATCCACATTCCATCTCCACACTTCCAACACGGGTAAACTCTACATCATATTCTGAACTCTGCCATAACCATGCCACAATACTCACTAACACAGGTTTTCGGAAAGAGCTCTTTGTTTCCTAATTTCAGACAAGCCCGCTTATTTTTGCATTGAAACACCATATCTATGTAAAGTGTTATGTCCTTTTCTACATATTTATTTAAATAGAAGACCCACCCCACAACACTTTCGATGATCCTGTTTGATGATCTGCGGCATTGGATATTGAAAAAAATAGTGGTCTTCTGAGAGTGTTGGTAGCAGCAGTCACTGGGGGGGGGGGGGGGCAAGTCCGTAGTGGGGTGCGGATGGATACAAATAAATCTAAAATCGCCCTTTGATATCGACTATTTGCCATTAATGAATGTTTTTTATCCTTCCATTGAATTCCCTCTTCTCATCTGGACCCTCGTTTTTCCCACACAAATTTTGCAGCTTCTAAAGACTGAAAGTATAGACTGTATAGGACTACCAATAGCACAGGTGTATTGAGACCTTTGAAACCTTCCAGTTCCCTAGTCAGTAGTGATGGTGGTGTCTGGTGATGCAGTACAGCTCTTGTTTTGTCCTGGTATGGTCCTAGGTGAACTTTCTCGTCAAGCTGGGGCGAATTCGTGTTCCACTAGGCATGATAGACAGAATCCTAAATTTTTTCATTGTTAGAGGTTGTTCAAACCTAGACCTTGTTGTCGACTCGCTGTTACAAATCACTACCAGAGACACTGAACTCCAACAACATCTTAATTGTGTTGTTTATTTGGGGCGTGGGCAAACTAAAAATCGCAGAAGAATCCCCATCAGCTCGGATTTCCCTGAAACCAGATTTTCATTGCCACTTGAATTAGGGCCAGTTGAGACCATTTCTGCCAGGACACCCAATGCACACTCCTAAACCCCACTCTTATTTGTACAATAACGTATCACATTTATCCTGGGGTCCTCACTTTGAGCCGGAAGGTCTAGTTCTTCAGGACGTGTGATCCCGTGATGCTACCATCGATATATATACAATTGGAAATGCAGGCGGTATTCTTAGACCTACATGGGTGCATTAACCAAATAAGGAGTTATAGTGAGATTATATCATATAAAAACAAGTCGGTAGTAGCATACCTCAGGCGACAAGGACGCGTGTATATGTTTCTCCTCTTTACATGTAGGTTTGGAATCTCATTCGATTGACATTCTATGATACTGTCATGGTTGAATTTTGTTCTAGTGATTTGATTCATTGATCATTGTATTTTTCAGCTTCTTTTACCATTCTGTTGAAATGCTGAAGACAGATTACTATTTGAACAAATAAAAAGACTGCCAAAATAACTACTCAGCCACCTAACAATACTACTGATCACATCAACGAGTGTGCTTTGTTTGATCTCCATGAACCTGGACAGCAGAGGAAATATTTTTTATTGATCAAACATGCAAATATGAGATACATGATGGAAAGCTAAAGCTTATCTAAGAATGAACAAAAAAAGTTGGATCTTTTAAGATGGCCATGTTTATTATTAATGACATATTAGACGTCACGTTTCTAATCTATTTTCCTTGTACAACTTCACCGAATAGTCAAAGCTACTCCAGACATGGCAAGTATTGCAACACATGTCCATGGTTAAAGACAAATATATCAAAATATTAGAAAGCAGCCAGTGCACATTGCAATTTTTAATCTTTTTCACGAAATAATTTATTTCTCCATTGAATTATACTGACTTCTTGAAATATGGTTTCTTAAACGTTATCAAGCATTTAGCATTGAAAATGGAAAGCTCATCTTAAAGTACAGAAGTCCTGTTAAATATTAATCTTACTAGCATCTTTCCATTCATTTGGTAAAATATAAAACTTGTCTAATGGAGAATTTTCCTGATCTAGGGCGTCAAAGTATAACTTGCGGAATACGAAAATGACTTAGAAATCTTAGTAGCTCCGTAATTTACTAATATCTGATGTATCATTTGCTCATTTTCGTCCCCGTTTTCCAACTATTTATTAGTCAAGCTTTACCCCATTTACCTTTTTGAATGTTCCATTTACTTTTGCTATGTTCAATTTTTTTACTGTTAAATTTCAAATATTTTTTACAGGATAAATGGGTCAGTTATTGTCCTTGAAAAATTGCAAAGAATAAGTGTCCACATGGGACGACCATTGTTCCTATGGGACAACATCACTTGAGGTGACTTTGAAATCCTGTTTCCAAACGTGACTCGCCCATCTTCTATACTGAAAATGACAAATGACTCACAGTACAGCTCTGCAAGGATTTGATGGTCCTAAATGATTAACTCTGGACAGTTTGATTCTAGTCTTCAAATAAATATTTAATGATCCAGTCAATCTTACTAGTCGTTTTAAAGGTTAAAATTTCGTAAATAAAGTCACATTTGCAAAACTATTCAGAAATTCTGGTTGCAAAGTTCCCCAAACCTAGAAATAAAATATTTGAGAAGTGTGCATAGAGTCTTCAATGATAAAACATATTTAAAATCCATCAACAAGTTGATGACGTAGTTGGTTAAAGAGTGTCTCAGAATCTTGGGAACAGACGTCTGTCAGCTAGCAAGCAGAGATAAAATTCTCAGGATAAGCAAATAAACGAGCTGTTCTTTCTTCATCCACAAAAGAGGGATTCATTGGATAGATTAAATAGACTCAGAAACGCAGAGGAAACAACGAATCCTGGAGGGAAAAAAAACTCCACTGTCAGAGGCACAACATTAATATCATCACCAGTTACGTTAAGACAACTAATACGAGTCCTATGGAAATGGATTCCAAGCTTTTGGACCTTCAGGTGCAGCATTTAGCAAACTAATACTTATCAAACAATTGGAACTCAATTATGTGAATTGCTTGCTGTATTAAAAGAGTACATTTCCTGCAAATGAAGGGCAATTTGTCCTAAGATTGCTTCCACGATAATAGAACAAAAGCTTCGAGGGTTCGAAAAATTTGTTAAAATTGTTAACATTTTAAAACAAAAACTCGATTATCTTGACGGTCATTTCCAAAGGCTTCTACACAAAATTGTATTAAAAAGTACTGAAAAAAGTTGTTTCGTTCCTTTCTGATATGTTCCTAGTCTTGTCCTGACTTGGTTTGTTCCTAGCATTATGGTCAGAGGTGTAAGGAAAGCGACAAGAAGAGTTTGTAAGGTTCGTAACCTATGTCAAGCTCGCATGTAATATTTTCTTGAATTTGGTCTCATTTAATTTTCCAAAAATTAATTTAAGTAATGGAAATTAATTTTGCATTTGGATTTAAGGCAGCAAATCATGTTGCAAATATTATGTTAGTACGGTAGTATTTCAGTATGAATGGGTTCTGTCGTACATCTCTGAAAATCAAACAATAAGGAAAATGTGCTCGGTAGAATTGTTTCTGTTGTTATGCAGTAATAACAAATTGTTCCAGCAATGTTCTTGTAATCACGAGCACATATTGAGGTTGAATCAGAACAGATAACACATGAGAGCACGATAGAGCAGTATTTTTAATTGAACGGTGAATAATGGTATTCTATTTGTTGTGTCAGAAAAATAAACTATTTAAAACTGAACCATATAAACTGTCACACTGCAGACATCGTAGCGATATGACTGAAACATTGTTAAAGCTACGTTAAAACTCCAAATCACACACACACACACACACACACATAACCGATGAAGTCGTCTCCGTTATTACTGTATACGGTAATTTGGCTACGTCATTCTTCCCACGCGCATTTAACAAGTCCACGTGTCATTCACTTTGTACTTACTTCCGCGTCACATTTCTCGGTCACATCATTATTACTCATGTACTCACTTATCGTAATAGATAACATACATGATTAGTATGCATGCATTCACTTATTGCACTTATATAACTTTCATGTTTGGTTCCTAAGCAACATTTCAATACACTCCCTTTTCATAACACTCTAGAGGGGGGCTTGTTTTTAAAGCCCTTCACTTGTGTACAAATACAACCTAGTATGACTATTTGTCAGAGATAAACGTGCGCTCGTGTTGATTCCTTACAATTAGTACATGTTATCAGTGGATGTAAATATTTGTGTTCTTTGCGATTGTCTGAAGGAAAAAAATAGAAACCGTGGGCTATCTTTGTTTATTATTATTGTCTGTTGAATACCAAAAACGTAGACCTGAATTAGGTGCAACTGTTCCAGATACATTTATTTAATAAAACCTTATTTTGTATAGGTCCGTGGGGATCGTATGCTCTTATACTCGATTTATGCAATATAACCCTTTTCATGAACTTTACATGTGCTCGAACGCTTGCTTTGTTTGATAGAAGCATGCAGTTTAAGCCCATATAGCACAACTACATTGGAACAACCAAGGGCGCCCGCACATAGGGGCAGGGGGAAGCAAGTGCCTCCTCCCCCTAATTTCACCTCTAAACATGTTTTGGCCAATATCCGTAAAACTTAATAGCTGACCATTACATTTTTGTCCCTCCCCCAAAAAAAAAATTATGAGGGGGGGGGGGCGCCCCTGGGACCAGCGTAGGCAGATAATCACATGGTGTGCATTGGGTAAACGATACTGGACAAGCCTCGAAGCATTTTTGTATTGCAGATGTTGGAAAGGTACAAGAAGGACCAATATTATTCAGCGTATGTAATTCCTACGCAGGAAAACCACAGGCTAGGCTAATGTTATGTTGTTGTAATGTCGTCGTAGGGATATATGCTTTGAACGAACGTTTGAATAAGTTTTGCCAAGTTTAATATTGTCTACCTGTAAAATAAAACATATAACTCACCTTGAAATTAGATTAATAGAACCCATACGTGGAAAAGAGAACTGGCTTAACAGGTTCAGTATGTGATCCTTTCTTTATTGTTTTTTTTTAAATATTGGGGGCGAGGGATTTCACACGACTACTGGAATATTTTTCATATTATATGATGTAAGTAGATTTGGTTTTTGGTGAATTTAGGATTGGCATATTTACACATTTTGGAATCATATTCGGAACAGAAATTGCCAGAATGTAAAATGTAACGTGACATCAAGCATGACTGTCAACATCATTTGGCTCATGGCCTTCCATAGGCCCAGTGGATACTAACACCGTCTCCAGCGTGTCTAAATTGTCCCAACATCCTTGTGCTCAATAGCCCTCTTTTGAACCAACATGTTGAGCTAAAGCTGGCACGAAGGATCATCATAAATATTATGATATTTGGCCGATATTCGTTCAACATTTGTTACATTAGGACAACAGTGGGCCAATAAGCAAATTTACAATTACACAGTATCATTTATTATTATTATTATTGTCGACAACATCAGCAAAGTCTGTTCTATCCTTACAATTCTTCAGAACAAATCTTGAGAAACATTTAGAGCTGAAACAATTTAATTGATTATTGATTTGTTATGGATGATCATTGAAAACGCTGAGAATAAACATAATCAAACGAGTCTTCTTGTGAAGTTCAATTCTTGGAAAGGACATATAAAAAACATACACTTTATGTCATTCGACATACAGAGTCAATAAAAGCTAAATTTCCCTAGCTGCATAACGTGGGTATGAAGACAAAAAAGATTCCACACAACCCAGGTGTCACGAGAACAGGAATAGACAGGTGTCATGAGAACAGGAATATACAGGTGTCATGAGAACAGGAATATACAGGTGTCATGAGAACAGAAATAGACAGGTGATATCGTCAATGAATTTTAAATTTGATGAGCTTAGAACAAATTTATCATTTTTAGTTGTGTTGGCATATCGATGCGACATGTACAATTTCGCTGCGTAATGATACTTTTTATAGCTTGCATAGAAAAACACTGTCAATACTTTATATGGCATTTATTACAAAATTTGATCAAAACTGCCATCCAATGAACTCAAACTTTCTCCAGTCACCTGCAGTTTTTGTGATGTTCAGTATAGGTCAGGAATTTTGGGTCTGGAATTTAATCCTAAGGTCTTTGGCAAACTCCGCCATAACGCACGATGACCACAAATAAAGAAAAGAAGAAGAACAATTCCTTCAACCATTCACAACAATGCACTGAATGGCATCTTAAAATACATAATACGAGTCAGCATATCCATTTATTTGGGTGCGCTTTCCTTCAACAGTCTGAAATATTTGTTGCAGATCACTTTAATCTCTGTGTTACACATCAGCAGTGTGGCTAACATCTCAAGTCCAATGATCTACAATACAGATCTAAAGGCTACCATCGAGGGTTTTGTTCTTATATATTCTGGTGACGCAGCTAATTTTAATGATGTACAGTATAAACCTGATTGTTGCAACTTGATTCATCAATAGCAATGTCATCAGAGCATGTTGATCTCAACCTAACGTAGATCTGTGTATATCTCATTTGATCAGAATGGCCCGAAACATCTCACCTGCAGACGCGTGGACCCTTTACATGATGTTCGCGTGTAGTACGTCTTTTATCATTATAAGATATAGCGATTCTAGCATTTTAAATTAATGAAATTTCTTCATTTTTATTTGGTATAATTCAGAGACTTGATGCTGACAGCAATAGCAGATGAGTAGGTTCAAGTATCTAAAATACCATAGTCTTAGTATACGTGTAAGAAACTAATATGTAAACTAAATATAAAATTGGCCGGAATCTGTAAGTGAGATTGCAAATGAGTAAGTCCTACAAATACAAACAAGAGGCTCATACGACACAGTGTGTATACTCATTATCCGAAGTAGTCGTATTAACAAGCTTTACTCGCTTTTCAAATCTGTATCAGATGATTCTCCGAGAAGAATCTGGTTAATCTCTTCTTCATCAACTTCTTCTATTATAAGGGAATGTTTTGTTTTGAGAAATACAAGTCTGTTATGGGCATGCTCGGTGAATTCACGCATGTTTAATTCATTGCTCAAATCGCATGCAGACTGCGCATGTTCAAGTGCACGAATGGTATTTCCTCTCCGAAACTGGTAGTCCGACTTAGCCAAAAGGTAGTGGACTTCTAAAATTTTCGGAATGGCGATTTGCGAATTTTCAAGCTGCTCGAGCAATTCACTCGCTTGTTTCACGTCCTCTTTTGGTGGACTCAACACCTCCATGGTTAGTCCATTATCACCACAACGCAATAGTAGAATTACTAGACGACACAGAGCGTATCCAAATCCAAAAGGACCGTCCTTTCCTCCATCTTGTTGAAAGTTTGTCAGGGCTTTTTGAAAGCTTGTCTTTGCCTTCTCGTGCAACCAGGTATATGTATGAAATGACTGTTCCTTTCGAAAGTTCAGCATTGCTATTTGGGCCGTTAAGTTGCGAGCATCATTCATGTATAACCATCCTGCAGCCCTGCCAGTGCAACCAACAGGATCGGTCTCGATCATCATCTTGGCATCATCTAGCGTTTCTTGCAGCTTTTCTAGCTTCTTCTGTGTGATGTACATTCGTGTTTTTGCAGTGAATAGTTCCAAAGTAAAGTACTTTGGATTACTGGTTTTAGGGGCGATCTCAAGCGAAGAGTTGATGTGTTTCTTTGCAGATTCGAAGTCTGTTCTAAACAGATCTCTACTGGCATGGAGATATCCCAGTAGGCACTGCATATCCGGTTCTCGGTGATATTTTGTTCGAAGGTCTGATGACAGCGATTCGAATTTTTCAAAATTTCCTTGGTTGATCATAGTGCTGAGAAAGTTAAAAGTGACTACAAGACGTTTGTTGGGTAACTGAAACGGAGCAACGGCTCCTGGATGGATTGTCAATATACTTGACACTTTAGTCTCGCTTTGATCTGTAACTGTATTTTGATAGTTACACGCTGTGTCAACCTTGGTGCCTTTCTGTTTTTTTCTCAACTTCCTTCTCGATTTTAGAACATTTTCATCTATATCTGAGTCTGAAGACATTGCAATGATAACATGAGCATGTCCCTTCTGTCTATCTTTAACGGCATTTTGAGATCTTAATTCTCCGTGTAATTTTGAGTTTAGAATAGGCACGGCTCCATCAATTTGGTCGTGTTCCGTCTCACTTTCTCGCTCAGAATTCGTTTTGGTGGTGTTTTCGCTACTTTGTACCAGTGAACGTTGTTTCTCAATCGGGCTGCCATCCATTATTTCCTGTACATGCATACAGGACGAAGTCTGATTTGTTTCCCCTGCACTTTTGTCTATTACATCCAAAATATAGGTATACTTCTTCTTCAATGAGTTCTTAAAAACAGGAACAACTCTTTCGTTTTGACTGGCAGCAAGGAGTTGTAGCATTATTTTACATCTCTCTTTACGTGTAGAACCTCCTCTGATTCTTTCAAAATCGTCATCGCCAAGAATCTGCTCTTGAAAATGAAGGTCAAAGATATCCACTGGTTCAATGTTATCAAGCAACAGACAGCAATATCTTCTGCAAAGGTTCGAAAACTCAGAATCTTCGTCCATTTGAGGAATGAAAGCTATACACTTATCACAAACACGTAGCACTTCTGCAACGTTTTTAACGTCGGCTTCTTCGTCATCCGACAATACGTCTCGAGACTTAACCTCAGTTTCTTCATTGTCGTGATTGTTCCTCCTGTGCATCGTACTCTCAAAGTCTCTTTTTCCAGCACCGAGTATTTCGTCTAGATTGGGGTATAAGTTGTCAGCTCTAAGCGCCCTTCGAAAGGATCCGTATGCAGACGGCCCTCTCTTCGGAAGCATCGACAACAGAAGCTGGCATCTTTCCCTTCTTGTTTTACCGTTTGATATCAACTCTACATCGTTTTCAGTCAGAACTCCATCTTCTAGTAGGTACTCCAGTACATATTTTGGCTCCAAGTCTGCGACTAGAGCAACTTGGCTTGCGCGTAATGACCTTTTGTCTTTTGGGTCCATTGCTGGTGTATAACTATGTCCTGCAAGGGAAACAAACAGACCAATTTCATACGAAATATTAAAATTAGAACTTTTTGTTCAAAAACAACTAACGCATGATAGGTTGTAAGTATATCAAAGAGGGTAAACCTTGCTCCATGGCTCTGCTCAATAAAGAAATATGGACGTATCTAAAACATTTTATACCCCAAACAAGAAGTAGATCAAGTAAGAGGTTACTGAAGCAAAAGTGCCGAGTTTTTATTGATGCATGTTGTATAACAAATGTTTTCTTCCATATTTTGATGGAAAACAAATAATTTTTTAAAGATAACTTTTTAAAAACACTCGCAGATATAAATCTCTGACATGATCAAATACATCGTTAGGTGCAAACACCTTTTAGCGAGCAACTGCATCATTCAAAAACGAAAATGGGTAAATTGAAATGTAAATAGAAAAAATATGTCATTCATGATCCTTTTACAAGGTATGATATAAAATGCTGCAATATATTACATTTTCATTGATATTCGGAATACTTCGGCTATTTACGAAGCAAGGATTCAATGAGAGATTACGAATGATCCAGCTTTTTATCATTCGTAACCACTCAATCAATCATATAGTCAATACAGTCATAGAAATAGACCCGGTGGTCCGAATAGATTGTGTTTCTTCTTTTTATATAGATATGTCTGGTGAACAAAAGATATACTTTTTCTGTAAATTACTACTCCGAAATACATCGAATGCATAGTTTTGTCTCGCAGAAATAACTGTGGCAGTTCTGAATGGGAAATTTGTGAATACTCTGTCTTCGTTAATTCTAACGATTAATTTCGGGAATTCGATTAAAATAAATTTTACCGGAGAAACGCACTGTTAATCTACACATAATGTTCAACAAAGAGCTTTAAAACTTTATGTTTTGAAAATTTTCTCGATAAATGATATGTTTCAGACGGATTGACGCTCTACTTGTCGAAAGGACTTTCCACGAATTCATGAGAAGTCCATTTCTACTTAATTTCATGCCCTGAAACCATCTTTGATATTGTTGGGAACGAAACTATTTTCTTACCTTAAATATTCACAAGATATTAGCAAGTGCAGGAAAAAAATCCTTTTTCATGGTCTTTGACCTTGACCTGATATCACAGATTAAAGATCAGTGAACATATCTCACACAATGTCAAGAGATAACCATTCGAAAATTATAGAGAAATATTTTAAAAAATTGTGCTGTTTTGGGGAGCTTTGGGGTGACTAAGTTTTTGACGTGATATCGTTTAGTGTGTTCTTCAGATATCTGAACAAGTTGTACTACCAGATAAATAATGAATTCTACTATCTTATCATACCCACAAGCCTGTACAGCTAAATACCTAAGGCAATACCTTTGACCTGCAAATCAAGATCAAAGTGCAGACTATCAACATCTTCATTTGAATGCACCTAAATAGCATGTCAGGTCCAAATTCCATCTGTTTAGGACATGTAGCCATAACAAGGTTTTCAAGATGGCCACCATGCCGGCCAGATGGAATGTCAGATTGAAACCACAAGTCTGTTTCCGCTCTATATTTATCAAGTACTTCTGTAAAAGGGACAGGTATATAACGTGAAGTTGTGTGCATTTTCAACAAGTACAATGCAGACAATATTGGCATGCCTCTATGTTGCACTGATGCACTGTGACTGGAATTTCCTTATATGTGATATTAAGGAAATAACGCAGTGATTAAAATAGACAGCTGATCGAAATGGCTGATCATCTACTCTCCAGAAATGAACACTATTTGTTTTCAGTTATTAAAACAGGGAACAATAATTTGCCAGAGCACACACTACTAATTTCTTAAGATGCAATAAATGAATTATATACGAGATTTTTTCTTCTTACACTGTACCTCTTTGGTCCAGAAAGTGAAATGGCCAAGTGGAGGCAGTAGCCATTAGAGGGATGCACATCTGGGCTAAGACCAAGCTGTATACTCTATATCCCAAATTACACCCTTCAGTCATGTATCAAAATATAGGGAATTAAAAGTTATTTTAACAATATTCAAGGTATACAAGGCTTTTTAAGTACAAATAGCTAGGGTAACCAAGGAGGAAGTCCTTTAAAATTCTTTTTCTTTAAAACCCGATGCAAGTTCTATAAGTGAAAACGCCGTAATGATACGGCCATCTTATTTGTGAGGAATACTAACAAAATGTTCAACATGGTCACCGTGGCGGCCATATTGAACGTTCGTGAAGCACCATTTTATATGGGGTCAACTAGACATCACAAGCAATAATAGTGAAAACCGCATATTAAAACGACCATCATTTCAACAAGATTTTAAAGACCAATGTCAGAACGTGTATATTGAATGTCAGATTAGTGCCATTTTAAAATATGACCAACTGGACATAATATGAAGTATTTTAGTAAAACGACATGTTGAAATGATGCAAGTTCAGGAGGAATAAAATGATAATAACACTTTCCAGATGATCATTGTGGCTGCCATAATCGATGTCTGTGGCCATCCCTTGCAGCAAACATTTACATCTTGGATAACTATACATTATAAAAAGTCTTTTAGTGAAAACCCCATGTCGATATCTCGATCCTTTTAGAATGAGCAGATATCACAATATTTTCAAGACAGATGTAATGTAAACCATAGTTGATGTCATATAAACATCATGTTTTACTATAGAACAGCTGGACTAGACATTATAAGAAATCGTGTATTAAAAGTCCATATCGATATGACCATCAAGAAGTCGTGTATTAAAAGTCCATATCGATATGACCATCAAGAAATCGTGTATTAAAAGTCCATATCGATATGACCATCTGTTCATGATAACAATTTATTCAAGCTTGTGCCAATCCAGCCATATTGGATGCCTGACAGGCATTCTGCTACAGATCAATACAAGTGTTTCGATGAAAACTCCATGTTAATATGATCATCTATTCAGAAGGCGTATCTATCCATGTTAATATGATCATCTATTCAGAAGGCGTATCTATCCATGTTAATATGATCATCTATTCAGAAGGCGTATCTATCCATGTCAATATGATCATCTATTCAGAAGGCGTATCTATCCATGTTAATATGATCATCTATTCAGAAGGCGTATCGATAACAATATTTTCAAGAGGCAACAAGACCAAACATACATCACATTACGACAGTGAAAACCCTATGTCTATATGACCGTTCGTTCAGCAGAAAAGGGATAACAAGATCTCTGAAAATGGGTGCCATGACGACTGTACTTAATGTCTGAGGGGTGTCATATTCATTTAGATCCGACTAGAAATTGAGGTGAATGTGTATGCGAAGTTTTGTGGCAATCTTCCAAGCAGTTTACAAGGAGTGGAAATACACCTGACGAAAGTTCATCCCAAATGATAGTATAGCTATAAAAAGTACAGCTAAACAGAAAGTAAAATGTGTTCACGCCGTGCCATAACTACGAGATGCTACACACGACTGCGTGATTTACTTTTATTCCTGCAGGTACTATTGCCACGCCTCGATGCTTCATGGCGCGGTGACATGATGATGTATTACATTTATTATTGCTTTCTCCTTTATGACCTGTCAACCTTGTTGAGTGGAATATTATTAGAATCCTTTACATATGTACCTGTAGGTTGGATAATCAGTTCACAACGTAACGGATGCAGAATAGTTTTATATTGTACATTTTATGATACAAAAGTCTTGCACTTTAAAAATTATATTGTTTAATGCCAATGAATGGTCAAGCGATGATTGAAATCGATGGGTTCTTACCATTTCGTGTGCTTTCTGACATACTGACGACATACGCCGAAGACTTGAAACCAGGCGGACAGAGGCAGGGCTGTCCGCAGTTATTTTCGGGGGGGGGGGGCAAACATGTAGTGGTCAGCTATTAAGTTTTACGGAAGTAGGTCAAATCATGTTTAGAGGTGAAATGGAGGGGGTGCCAGTGCCCCTTCCTCTTTCGTGCGGACGCCCATGGACAGAGGTGAAACGACATTGTTCAGTAAAGGCAAGCGATTTAGATCACTCTGTCACAGTGTCACACAGGCCCGGTCATGTATGTATGTATGTATGTATGTATGTATGTATGTATGTATGCATGTATTTACATGTATTTTAACGGCTCACTAGCACAATCACGTATATAAATACAGATGATTTTACACCGGAAAATAAGATTTTACGAAGTATGGATGTGAGAAAGTGCCCCAATTCTCAGCTGATTCGGACACAAGATTCAACCCAAAACACCACACGACAACATTTCGCTTTAGAGAAAGCAAAACAAAAACAAAATAAGCATAGACAATGTGTATATAAGTAACATTGTTTCAGTGGAATATTTAGTAATTAGTTAATATGTTACTAATGTATCAAACTTTGGTCATTCAACACCATTATAGATGACCGGTCACATTAACGTTATTCATAATTAGTCTCATTTCCATGAATATATTACATCGCGAAAAGAAACAATACCAACAAACAAAAATAACTACAGTAACAGTAGTCCTACAATGTCAGACCTCGACCCTGATATATATGTTTTGGGCATCCATGTCTTACATCGTAGGACTACAGTAACAGCAGCAACAAGAACAACAATAACAACGATAACGATAGAAAACTTCTTGTACAGCGTATTGCAAAAATTTCTTATTTTCAGCTAAGTCATACTGAAGCCAATTGTATTTTTTTTTGTAAAAGTGTGTGTGTGTGTGTGTGTGAGAGAGAGAGAGAGAGAGAGAGAGAGATACCTTGATAACATGGATTACACGTTAACTCGCAAAGTTAATCTGGTGTTATGCCTAAGTCGATGTTTATAACATTCGAAATATAAGCACGTGTTATTATTATTAAAATGGAATTTCCAACATCTGAGTCATGCCTATATCTTAAAATAACAGATACATGTGTACCATACCCATCACGATAAGAGACGGACTAAGCTTGGATTTAGCTGTCGACGATCGACTCACTGGCCAATCATATTCGTCCCGTTTCTGCACTACAAGAATGAAATCCTCTTCAATTAAAGAAAAACATTATGGTCATCCATAAGTATGCACAAATATCCCATGGTTTATGTGACAGCTGTTTATTATAATATGTCGTACATACATTTATACTCGAGTGTATTTATTATTAAAGTGGAATTTCCAGTACGAGTCATGACCTAAAATAACATACATCTATGCTGTATCCAGCCAAGGATATGAGACTCATTAAACTTGGATTTATGTCTGACGATCGACACTACGGCTGATCAAATCCGTTACATATCCACACTACACGAGTTAAATCTTGTTCAATAAAAACAAAAAAGAATGGACTTCTATAATTAGACACCAATATTCAACATTTAGGTCATACAGCTGTTTATTATCGCATGACGTACACACATTCATACTCTCACAGAGATAAATAATCCGTGTATCAAATAGTAAAGTGTTGTTTCGTTTTGTTTCATTTCACACAATACTATGAACCTCAGCCTTTGCAAAACGTGTTGTGTGGAATACTAAAAATTGACTGTAATACTCAGACCTATATGTAGGTCACCAAGTTTGGACATGCAAGATATGTTGGTTCTAAATTCCTATTAGGTATAAATATGTTCAGTGTTTACAGCTAACCGAGCTCTCCAGCAGACGTTTAATTACTACCACTTTAAAAGCAGATATATTGATTTGATAAACATGTTACTATATTTAAAATTTCCAATAGTTAGAAACATAAAGATTTGACATTTAATTTTTTTTAAATAAACAACCGGCTCATATGTGTGTGATTACAAAAATATATTTAGTATCTTGTGGATGGCGGTGACATCCCGTGTTCCATGGGGAGGGGGCGTGGAGCAAGACCCATGGAAGGTATTACAGTTTAAGTGTTTCCGTGGATAATGTCAGCTGGTCAGATGTTATAAACATATGCATTATTTTAGGCATGCATTACTGCCCCATAAAGTGTCATGGAATGCAAAATTGATTGCCTCGTGAAATATCCCGATGTCGTGGATTGGAAAATTGTCTCGTGAAATGCTCTGATGTCGTGGATTGGAAAATTGTCCCGTGCACGGCCCCATGTCAAGTATTGGTAAATTGCCAGGAATACACGTAGGACTACGAGTCGTATAGTGTTATTACATGACGTAAATAATCAAGACACTTTATTATGTTGATTCAATTTAAAAGTGAGTTATTTTTAACTAATATCACAGGATACATAAATAGTATACAGGTCATCAGAATTATGAGGTATATATACTTTGAATGACAGCAATTATGAATTACATATATTATATATGCTTGTGTTACAAATATTTCATATATATAGTCATATATGCCTCACATCAAGATTTAATCTTTTCAACACATCTCTAGGTTTAAAGTCAGTGGCCCGTATCTGGGTTATTTGATCTCTCTCTCTCTCTCTGGGGTCCCGAGTGGCCGAGTGGTCTAAAGCGCTCTCCGTTACAGATCACTGCCATCTCACCTCTGCCTGCGTGGGTTCGAATCTCGGATTCGGCCAATGTGGGTATGTGAGAAAGCTTGCCAGTAGCTTCTCGAGGGTCGGTGGTTCTTTCGGGGGATTTCCCGGTTTCTTCCTCCACCATTAATACTGGCCGCCATGTATAGCCTATCGTGTGCTGAAAAATTGCGTTAAACCCTACAACAACAACAACTCTCTCTCTCTCTCTCTCAATAAACATGATTTTTCAAAGAGTTGAGACATTATATATATATATATATATATATATATATATATATATATATATATATATATATATATATAGTCTTAATGCCAACTCTTTGAAAGGTCATTTTATTTTGAGAGAATATATATATATATATATATATATATATATATATATATATATATATATATATATATATATATATATAATGATTGTATATCAAACTCTGGATACACTCTCTAGAATAGTGATGAAGTTCCATTTATTAATCAATAACGAAAATAAACAAAATAACGAGAAAAATATACATATTTCATGTTTTGTAAATAAATTAAACCTGTTACAAAATTTCATCGAAATCCATTCTCTCTCTCTCTCTCTCTCTCTCTCTCTCTCTTAAAGCCCCATTGAAATAATGATTTGAAAGGATTGCATTAAGCCATGATTACAAAAGGCAAGCGTGGGTTCAGAATGGAAAAATTTATGATCGAAAAGCTCGCCCATTGCAAAAATGCGAAAAGAACTTTTCGAAAACTTCGCAGAGATCGATGAGTTTGCAGAGGAAGATTAAAACCAGTTTTAGCAAGCTATAATTTTACCCCCCAAAATATCAAAGACTCCTTGAAATGCAATTTTGCCATATGGCTTACCGTGACTGTGTATATATTATATATCAGTGAACATTATACTTTGAAATTTTATACCAACCCACCCGTCCCGAAGTTAAACAATATGTATAAGGATTTCCACAAGGAAGTTAGAGAAATCGTGGGAAGACGGAAAGATTCCTCCTATAGTGGAGTCACATTACATCACACTTGATAAGCTATCATCTGTATTTTGTAATGTTGGATCTAGAAAGGGCAGGTGAGTAACTAACATAAATTATGAACATCTTACGTACGCTTGAACTAAGCTTGGTAACTCTTTTGAACTCTATTTTGATATATATTTATGCTCCTGGTCAACCAAAAGAAGGTCTGATGGTGACGTTTTTAAGTGAATGAATAAAACAAAAAATTATGGTCATAATTATCGGGCAATAATGCGTCATCCAGTTAATTTTAAGGTTTTCAAAGGACTTTATTAATAAGAATTCATAATGATTTTAAGGTTTCTGAGTTTTCAATTAATCTTCTGCCAGGGGATACCTTCAGAAAGTCTGGGTTGCAACATGACCTCCCGTTTAGTCCATGATCTAGTTTATGATTCTAATGAAGATCAGAGGCAAACTGTACGCGGATTTTCTAGACACAGAGAAAGCTTTTGACAACAGACGATATGATGGTTTATTTTACAAATTATGTCATACTGGTATCAACACCAAAATATAGAAAGTGATAATCAGCTTATTTTCAAATATGTATAACAAAATTGTTCTTTCTAAAACAATTTATCGAAGATTTCCTTTATTAAAAAGAACACGCCAAGGTGGGCTATTATCTCCTTGGCTTTACATTGCTAATAAATGAAATTCTTGACGTATTATCAACGCGTAAGCATATTTTTGCATTTTTTGATAAACGTTGCCGTGTTGTATCAGATAGTGTGCTTCTTTTATAACTTTAGAACTCAAGCTTGGATCAGTCACCTTAAATGTAACAAATACACCATATGGTGGGAATTTGGATGTAATTCCACATTAATTGTATTGAACGAAAACTCATCCAACTAAAAAGGAAATAATAGGCAATGGTTCCTGGGTTTGGAGAGTGTTAAAGAAACAGAGAAATGTAAACTCTTAGGTGCTAACGTGCTAAAGTAAAGTAGAATGGATGCTGAACTGTCAACATAGCAGCATGTAAACATTACACAGATTTCACTTCCGGATCATCACCAAAGCCTTATTACTCATTGTGCACTGTCGCCGAAATACACACAGACAACAACACCCTGAGCTCATATTACCAAGAATAAACAGTTACCTTTAAATCCCTACCAAAAATGCATAAATAAAACTCTTCTATCACCACCAAAATGTGACAGGAAAAAATGTTCTAAAAATAGACTAGAACTACATTCTTGGGTACTGAACTGGAAGTATTAATTGTGACCTAATTCCACCTAAAGTACCGTTCAGAATACTTCGGTTATGTATGAATTAAGGATGACCGAGAAGTTGCAAATGTATCCAACTATATTTTCAATCATTGATTCTTGTTCAGTTTCATTCGCAACTTCGATGTCGATGTTACAGATCATAATGTATGTTGATAGTTTCCATCTGGACCACTCTGGCTACCTAAGAAATAAGGATTGACCGAGAAGTTACGAATGATATAACTACCTTTTTCATTCATAACTTCTCAGTCAATCCTGCAGTCAATCAAATGGCATAAATAGCCAAACTACTTTGATTAGGGGTTTATCTAGTGGAGGAATTTACCGGCGAACAAAATGTACGATTTTTCTGTGAATTACAGCGTCCACATATATCAAATGTGTCTTTTAGCCTTGCACAAAAGCCGGGATGGATCCGGATGTTCAATCGTAGAGGAAATCCAATCGTAGATATAGCAGAGGTGGTCCGAATATATTATGTTTTCTTCGTTTTTGAGAATAAAGTTTTAGCGAAAAAATAATTGTGATTTATCTGTAAATGACTGCGCGGACTAACATCTGGCGTCTCTTTTGTCTCACAGAAATAGTTGAGTATGTTCCGATTGCACATGTGTGTGCTATAAAGAAAACCCCAAAAAACAACAATAATGTTTTTAATATTACGCTGTAGAGAGAAAATTGTTTACTGGTGTATAAAAAAAGCAATCGGCCCTTAATATCACAGTTATATAACAGTATTTCAATAATGTAGAGCGCCACATTACAATAAAATTAACACTGTAAAAATAAATAAAATCCAGCAACCAAGATTGAAAGACGAAACTGGATTAGCATCAGATACTGTGATACTGCATCTGGCTTGAAGAATCATTGTGTGGTAAAATAGTACTTATTTAATATAAGTCAATAACGTAGTTACATATCATTTGCGCTTTCTATCGAATGCTATAAAGACAAATCTTGCAAACTGAGATATTATGACTGGGTTCTTAATTTCCGGTCCTAAATAAACCGTCTGATTAAGACATTGTCTAAAGTTGAACAAGAATACTGTTTCATCTCCTAAATCCTGTGCGTACGAAATAGAACCAATTCCATATCTGAATAATGCGTCTTTAATTTTCGTAACCGGTGTCATTTATCAATTTTAGTTTCAGAATAATATACCACTGAAACTGTGATATTGCACTTTTCTTTCTACAGCGTAATATTAAAAAAGAGAAAAGAAACCATAAAGTATTAAACACGAAATACAATTGTTAACAAGATTGTTTGAACGCAGTTAGCGAGAACATTTCTGGTGTTAAGGCAAATTTGAATAGACAATTATTTATTCTACACCCAGAGGATGTAACATGAGCTAGAAGATTAGAGTACAGAAGCTGACATCATATCATTAAGTATATATTTTAAATGAGTGATTGGAGTATAGAACACACTGGATATCATGATGGTGCCCTGTCATAGGATATCATGATGGTGCCCTTTTAATGAATATCATGATGGTGCCCTGTCAGTGGTATCATGATGGTTTTCTGCCAATGATATCATGATGGTGCCATGGCAGTGGATATCATGATGGCGCACTGCCAAATGTTTCTTGTGTACTTTTTCCTAAGGGAAGCAACAATAATGATACAAAGAAGATGAAAATTCGCAATACGATCATTGCTATTAAATGAGAGCTAGCAAATCTTTTAATTTGTCTGAAATGTGCCCAAATTCCAACATAGAGTTATAGAGAGTAATCAAGACTAACCTGATCGCAGTGCCGCCATGCTTAACTTGTTCATAGTTTACATTATCGTACCCTCTGGCCTATGTAGACTGAAATTCCGTCAACCATTTCAACATAATACGGAATAGTATTACAAAATATATGAATCCGCATATACACTTACTTGCACATTACTTTAAACAAATCTTCAAATCTTCTTGCAACTTGTTGGTTTCCCTCTTTTGCGCAAAACTAGTATAAATAAAAGCAGAGTCTGCAGACATACGTAACGACGGATCTTAACCCTACCATCAGAATGTGTGTTCTGATCCCTTTTTTATGATGCAGGTAACTATATAGTACGATGAATCAAAGCCCTCCAAATCTTTATTTATACAGATGGAAGATTTCGCCCATCAGTATCAACACATATTGGAGTGGGGTGGGGTTGACTTCTCAGACTACTAATTATAATAACATATCATTGACTAGTCTTTTTCAAACATCTGTGTGTGTGTGTGTGTGTGTTTCCAAAGGCTCAATTGATTTTATCAAATCCCGGTCTATGTCCAATACAGCTAAACGGAAACACTAACGAGTGTTCAGGCTGACTCATGTCTACGGGATGTACCACTTGACAACATTAATTATCTATTTTCCAGTAAGCAATATTGCCAGGCTCCGACGTTATATGACGTGATGCGACATGATGTAAAATGATGTACGACATTTGTTATTGTCTTCTCCTTAAATACATGTCCTTCTTGTCTGTTGGAATGTTACATGTAAAATAATCATTTACACATGTTGGCCCATAAGTGCACAACGTAATGATTGCATGACACTAAGAGGCCGGCCATTTTTCTTTTGCCTCATACCAAAGACTTATAAAAATGGTACTAACAGCTGCCTCGCTTGGCGCTCAGCATTAATGGGTTAGTGTTAGGACAGGTCGGCCTGGTGTCATGATAATATGACTGGGTGGGACATCATGCTACATGTCTGCGGCATGACGCCCCAGTGCTAGACATCATAATAAACTGCCACACTGCAGACATCGTAGCCATATGACTGAAACATTGTTAAAGCTACGTTAAAAATCCAAATCGCACACACACACACACACACACACACATTTATTTCCATAGCTCATTCATTCCCATTCGTTTTCCGGTCCTGTAAAGACGCCCTTACTTCGTAGGGGTGTGAGAAAATGTCCGAGCCGACTCGATCACTGTATAAACCAGGCCAAACATGGCCCTACCAAACAGCATATTAGGAAAACAGTTCCCTTGAACGAAATCGGAGCGGAGGAGGGATGCGAACCTGTATCAATGTCATTACAAGTTTCGACACCTTCCACCCCACCTCCATTCATTTGTCTGTTGATGAATACTTTTAATTTCATATGTCATGAGGCGCTGTGTTCATTGGATGATGTGATGCAAAATCATTCAGAGCATTTCAGACTCGCCGCTAATGGGTTCACCCGTAGCAGTGTGGATAAATCTGTTGCTATGCATAGGTGCTCGACACGAGCTTGATGTTGAGAAGAAAGAAAGAAAGAAAGAAAGAAAGAAAAACAAAACAATAATCTGAAGGAAAAAAATCAGAGTGACAAAAATACCTTAGATTACACCCATGATCCGTTCTGACATAGGAGTCTCTCTTTCATCCTATATAAGAGAGAAGGTACGTAACTTCCAAATACTTGGTTCCACTCATGACCCTCGATTTCCTTCTGCTATTTCCGTATTTAAAGGAACACGACCATACTCTGTGGTTTGTTTTACTCCTGAGATATGTTTCTATTCATCAAGCCATCATTGACTTTTCTGTGTTGTACCAAACTAAAGTTACAGGCCCAGAAACGTGCAATTTTCGCGAATTTTGCCTGCCGGGACAACACCGCGTTCACGTGACAGCCGGTGAAAAGAGCTACATATACCATGTTTGCGACTCTACGTTTCATCCCTTCTTTAATTACAGAACAGTGGTAGATGCAAAAATAAGGTTTTACTTACTATTAGCTCGATTTGACTTTTTAAATCCTGTTCCATGGAAGAATTAGACATTGTCTTCTTCACTGCACACATCGTATACAAGCGACTCGCATTTTCAAAACATTTACACTCTTTCGCACACACGTCAACGGCGAAAAATAATTGGCTCAAAAGGTTATACTTTAATGCATACTCTCATTAATTTAACACATTCAAATGATTTCTTACATGATGCGATCGTGTTATTGCCTATTTTTGCCTGGATACAAATAGTCTACATCATGAAACGGGTCTCTGATGCATGTATGTTATTTAAATACTCTGTGCATTATGGTACTCTATGACTTGGGTTCCAACTGCATCTTGCTGCATTGCTGTGATAACTGTGGCACTATTTCTTTTAAACCAGTTTATGCCGGTCCGTAACGCTTGGGTGCGATGAGCCTAACAAGGTGTAAAACTCCATCCCTCACCGGATTTGACAATTTTCCCCTAAGATTCAGTTGCTAAACAATTACCCTTTTCCTATGAAGTTATCAATTCATTGTGATAATTAATAGTAATAATTAAGAGTAAGGAATATATTGATTCTATTATATTTTTAAAATATATAACTTATTCAGAATTCAAAGTGACTCTCTTTTTTTTTGTCCTACATGCCCACCATTACTGCGATTATTAAATTTGTGCCTTTTTGTCATGTGGTTTTCCGGCACGTGTGTATTCGTGACCGTTTGTCCAGTGACATTCTTTTCGTTCACCCGCCCCAGCGGCCCCTACAATTTGGGGGGGGGGGGGAGGGGGTTCATGAAGAGGGCCCAGAATCTCAAGTCTTGATATTACGGGGAGGGAGTTTGCTTTATTACGTGGCAGCCATACGAACTGTAAAATTCAGAGCGACACTTTCACTAATTAATCATGGATACATGTTAACTTGCGAAGTCAGTTTCATGTTACGCATACAATTATTAGTAGTTATAAGATTTACATCAGCGAAATAAAGCGAAAATTACTGGAACAAACAGAAATATCTATATCAGCAGCGGCAGCTTTTTTGTTTAAAAGGGTGTGTGTGTGTGTATGTGTGTGTGTGTGTGTGTGTGTGTGTGTGTGAGAGAGAGAGAGAGAATTACCTTGATTACGTGTTAAATGGCAAAGTCACTCTGACGTTATACTTAAATAAGATCGTTGGGAACATTCCAGACGTCAACAAGTGTATTTATTTCTTACAAGCTTAATTTCCAGTATCGAAATGCCGATGTATAGTCATGCCTTATGTCGTAAATAATAGATACATGTATACAGAGTTCAGTCAGCCATATCAGTGGCATTAAAGGTACACCGGATATTTCATGAATTTTACTTCGCATTTATTTCTTCTGTTTTATTCATAATGTGGAAATACGATACAATCAAGCCTGTATTCATTGTAAAAAGACTAAAATCATATTTAAAGAAGTTAAAGTTTCTACGTATGCTGGACTTTCCTCTTCTAAATATAGAGTTTGACTACGGTAATGAGGTCACGTGACAGATAACGCAAATAACAGGTAGTGTTGATTCTTTGACATTATTATCTGTGGTAATACACTATCTTTTCCTGTCGCCGACAGGATGAAATAGTTTTAGGTAATAAATTCAATTTATGCGACCGCCGCTAGAATTAAATAGTTTTAATACTTATTAATGTATTATATATTGCAGCAGTTTTGATAATCTGTTTTGAAGCATTACCCGTGTGTTGCGAAATGGGATCGTTGGGGGTAATTACTTGACTACTTCAAGTTTATGTTATAACTCTCTCTCTCTCTCTCAAAACAAAATATTTCAGACATGAGTTCTTTTATATTTATTTCAAGGTAAACATGGAATTACGGCTGCCATCGATATGTATTCAACAAAATTTGACAATTTTGTCGGCGATGATGAGATTCGACATCAGTAAGATATGTGTCTCCAACAAAAATGTTATGTAGATCTATTTGTCAGTGAAATGGTCAATGGCGACTAAAACACACCACTTGTTATCAAATAATATGCCCGTTTCCTCTTTACCATTGTTTTATATGTCTCTGAGACAACAACTGTATCCTTTGTAGAAAATAAAAAAAGTTATAAAGTTAGGGACATTATTAAACTTTTCATTCATTGAAAATTATAAAGTATTTTATTAATTTAGAGATAGGGTGAATTCTGACATCAAAATCAGCGCAATAATCTAGATCATGAAGTGCAATTCCATTTAGACTGGTTTTGAAATAAAAGTATGTCTTATGTCGCATTTATTCAAAATGAATAAATTTGTCATAATCGCTAAACTTAAATACGAAAATATTAATTTTCAAAGGAATTTACTGGATGTGAAATCTGAATGGATTTGTATAAGCAAAGGACACTGTACAGCTTCGACTCATTAGCTTTGCCAGTTAACTGTGCCGTTTAGAATTGAATCAAGCTTACTCATATAAAACTAGAGTTGTTAATGACGTTCGATTGTTAGTGAGTAGGTCGCAAGATCACATTTCTCTAACCGTCTTTGTCGGGCTCTCCACGTCAGAATTTATTTGTGTGAAATATGTGAAGAGTTTGAGGAGTATTCCAACTGGCAGGAACTGAGAATCGGACAGGCAATATCACACAATATTTATTTATTTATATTATGTTCTGCATGAAGAAAGGATGTGAGAAAATCTTGGTTTCCAAAGCAACCAGATAATTAAAAAAATATTGTTGTCGTCTAAAAAAATAACCAGTTTTGGTCAGACTTTCCAGGAATATCTGGACAAGTTTTGTTTTTGATGTCTTTTAAAGGGTTCCAATTTATAGTTATTATGCACGTCTGAGAGCGGGGCCGGTAGAAGATGAATGCTACTTTCATGCACTGTGACGGAAATTTCTTTACATTTTTACATGCGGTAAATCTTAAAATTATGAGCTATCTAAAGCAGAGAGCTATCAAAATGTCTGCTCTCATGTGCTCGAAAATGAGCTTGAACTAGTTCAATGTAAACAAACATATGTATTAAATAACAAAGGGAAATAACACCTCTCTGCCTCAGCCCATTGGTTACATGGAAGGAGCTGGATATGCACTTCCCCAATGCCCATAGTATAACTGTTTGCCATACAGTTAACAAGAGTATGAACTTTGTAGACGGTTATTTGAATATTGAGCAACTTTTGAAAGTGTGTCCAATGACTGACCCTATCAAATGCCATACTGATTATAAGAGATTATGACATCACATTGTTGTAGTAAAATACATTCATATATTTATTGTAATAATTGTCGTAAGAGCTATAAGTCCTTCATTATTTTTGTCCGTCAGGTAACCAATTTTCCTTTTCAGCAGCGGGATAATTGTAGCTTTTGTGAAATCACCTGGAACAAAGATATGTACAAACATATTACTTAGTAAAGTCATTAATATAATATGAAGCCTGAAAATTTAAAATGTTCTATTTATAAACATATCTTGGACATTTGCCCTCTGCTTATCTATGGCATGTTGGATTTCAGATCATGTGATTAGTTCAATAAGTTTAGAAGGAGCCTTGAAAACTGAAAATGTCATACTCCCATTTCAAATCGTTGTTAATATTCTCGAGTAAGGCTTAAATGTGATTTTTCACCACATGATGCATTTGCTAATTGATCCATGGTTCCCATCAATGCAAAGTGTCGTAGTATTTTTGTTTACCTTGCTTCCAGAATTCACATTGTCTAAATTTCAAATTTATTTGCAATCATGTCTGCTCTGTGTTAATTCTTATTTCTTATGTAGTCTAAGAGCATATTTAAACGAGTTTGTTGAAACGTATGCTTGTCACCTTGTCGGTTACACTTGTGAATTTAAGTTTTCAGTTGCACTTGTGCAGTATCGTTCCTTGCGTGTGCGTTCTATATTAGTCCATCCAGGTTAAATTCAGCAAGTGGCATCTCGAGGGACTCGATTGAATACCTAGAAACCACCACCACAACCACCACAACAACAGCAGCAATACTGCTACTCCTGCTACTGCTGCTGCTACTCCTACTACTACTGCTGCTACTACTACTGCAACATCCAGGACTAAAATAGTAGGTATGTTTGTTTTAAATGATTATAATAATAACAATAATAATAACGATAATAATAATAATAATAATAATAATAATAATAAAGTCATCATTTCTATATAATGATTATTATTATCGTTATAATCGAAGATGAAGATTATTGCGACGAAAATATGAACGAAAATTACGACAATAAAGCACTCATAACAATAACAGCGATAAAGCCGTAAACAGCGCAAACATCTACATTGCACATATCGCTCTGATTTTCCGGATTGTGTTTGTTTATTTGAAAATATCCGTTATTTAACTACTTTGGTTAGTCAATGAATTTGTTTAAATAGTAAGTTACAAGCCAGTCTTTAATCATAGTTTTAGAAACGCATAGAATATTTCAGATAATATCTTATGCGCTTTATCAACATCCCATATGAAGATTATAGCCATGTGGAAAATGGGTAACAGTGCTTTAAACATTTATTTTTGAGGTTCTTTGATATTGGAAACCTAATATAAACAATTTATAGTGCCATTACCTTCGAGCATTTTTATATAGGCTTTTGATTTTGTTAATGTATATATTTGGACAAAGAATTAAATATATTTTAGAGACCATCGTAAGGTCCCTAATCTGGAAAAGCCAAGCAGAAGAGTGATACTATACACAGGGGCTCGTATCGCTGCTTTCATGTTACCTGTCATACATGTACTGTATAAGAACTACAAGGGAGGACACTTTCCTCCTTTCACGCGCGACCTGTTTAAGAATAAATGCTGATATTTAAAGCTACATTTCACGTAGCGTAATAAATTTGGTGCCGATGTTTAGCTCAGGCATTCGACTTTGTATGCGTATCCGAAGTTTGGCTTACTATCATACCTTAAGGAATGCCAGACCGTTTTCCCACAGTACTGCTGGACATGGCCATGATCGCGCCTGCTTAACATACAAGAACGGCACGCTGAATGGAATACTGCCTTCTCATTGTCCAATAGTCCTACAATGTAAGACATAGCACATGTTGTTTTTATTTAGTGCTATGTCTTACTATCCAAATAATGGCCTTGTATAACGTGTTCCTATGTCAATGATATCAGAATGAGTAGTCAAAGTTTCAGGAACATCTCGCACACTTGACAGCCTATATTGACACTCTTCCACTAATTTATGTGTAGTTAATATACTTACTGTGCTGTCTTTTTCCTGGCCGAGTGAAAATATGATACTAGCAGATGGATGCATTTTCTGGTTCTGTTGACGTACATTTGAATTTCTTGCAATGCAACGGTAGTCGAGGTATGCTGAAGTAAGTTCAAGTAGGTTCATGTTGGGGATGTTTCTTGAACGGAACAAACCATTACTTATAGTTCCAATAAACATAATATATTTTTTATTCATTTTGTTAAAGAATAATATTTCAACTTAACCTGATTTTGGCATTACTGGCTTTCATCGCTTTCCAGCCAACTGAAATGCAGGGCAATGAAACTTGAAAACAGGTCCATTTCTTGTGAGAATGTGAATTTATTAGAGAAACGACATCAGAGTAAGTAAAGTCTGACTAAAACATTACAACTTTACTTTGTAGAAAAGTGTCATTATTTTAGTTGTCAGTTGTGTGAAATATTCCTGAAAATTTGACTTTCATAACGATGTTAGTCAACATCAAGACACACTACACAGTGCCGTTAGTTAGGCTGTAAGACCTTGATGCCCAAAACATAAATATCAGTGTCGAGGTCTTACATGTAGGACTAATTGTTCAACTGAAAATAAGTTACAAATAAATGCAGGACATCATTTTCTTTTAACTAGTGAGAGGACATTCTTCCATTCAACGGGTTTTAATTGCATGTTAAGCGGGCGCAATTAGGGCCATGTGGAGCAGTAGCATGGGATAATGGCCTGTCATTCCTTAAACGTACCATATTAGTCAAATTGTGGATAGGGATACACAGTTGAATGCATGACCTAAATATGGATACCAAATTTATTAAGCTATTATTTGGTCCCGTGAGAAAAGAGATAAGTGTCCTCCATTGTAGTTATTATATAGTACATGTTTGAAATGTAAATTATAAGCAACAATACGAGCCCCTGTGATATGATAGTATTCACACAAACTCCCTTTTGTTGTAACTCCCATTGATTTTAAAGCAAACAAGCACCAAAGATATAGATATAAACAATGCAATTATTATTGACATTTTATTAATCAATTTATAATCTCTGACCTGTCGCAAGTGGTCAAAATTCTCCAACGTAAGACATATTTCCTGATATCTTTGTTGTTTGGGTCTACATTTTCCTACTTAAATAATTGGCTTTGGGTAACGTGTTCCCCAGTCGACTGTTGTAAGTTTTTGTGATATTGTTGTATTGATTATAAATTAGATAGGCCATGTTTTTTTCATTGGTGTAGTTTTAGGTTAAAAGGGGAATACCTTCTTCTTATTATTTTTTTCCTGTTTGACTTTGAGTGTATTAAGCAGAAGCTGAACACATCAGTGATGCCTTGTATACCATGCAAAATTACAAAGCCACATGAGTGATGCCTTGTATACCACCCAAAATTACAAAGCCACTTGAGTGATGTCTTGTATACCTTACAAAGCCACATGAGTGATGCCTTGTATACCACCCAAAATTACAAAGCCACATGAGATCGTAAAAAGACAGAAAATCACACAAAAAAGTCACATATGGATATAAGACAGAAAGTTAGAGGGCAAAAAGTCTTAGTAGTGTTGGACATGTAGGACAAAAAGTTGCAGAATATAAAGTGACATTCTGTAAACATTACTGCATAAGGTTACAATAAATTGATGGCTTCACAGAAAAAGGAAAGTTGGACAGAAAAAGGTAGTTTTAATAAGAATATACAAGTAAAATCTTGGTTTCAGTCTATATTTACTTTTAAGTAATAAATACAGCAGAGTACCAAGAATTATTAACCAATGAAATTATATCATTCATGAACTTTTTGCATTAATATTGAAGATTTCAGCAATGTGATTATTTTGTTGCTGCTATTTATAATCTTATTTTTGTTGCAAACTGTTAGAAAATATCTTGAAAATATTTTAAAAAACATACTGTTGATACTTTATTTTATTATGTCAAAGCCCCAATGCTGCCGTTTATAAAAAAAATGTCACCATTCCTCCAAAGTAACTCAAGCTTAGAAGGAAGGAATTGAGTTGTTAAAAAAGCTATCAGACACAAACCATTATGTTTAAATGACATTCAGTTATTCAGTTTAGAATTAAGAGGTGCCACCCCATAATTCAGTCAACGAAGTTGTTGGTAATTCTGATCTTTTCTGGAGTGTTCTAAAACTAGTGATGTGATACATTTGACAAAATCTGTTAGTGACCAATCTAATAACAACATTAACATGTGGCACACAAATTGATTAGAGAGGGAATTAAGATAGGCATGCCCATTTAAAAAGAAGCAGATTTGAGAAGAAAAAGAGTTCATTAAATTAAAATCAGATTTGAGAAGAAAAAGGGTGCATTAAATTAAAATCAGATTTGGGTGAATACTGGTGATCAGCAGGGGCACTGAAATAGATATTGAAGGGAGGACTGCTTCGGTGGCCTAGTGGTTAGAGCATCTGCTTCAGATGTGAGGAGGATGTGGTTTTGAACCCCGGCCAATTCATACCAAAGACTTATAAAAATGGTACTAACAGCTGCCTCACTAGGTTGGTTGGCCTGGTGTCAGGATAATGTAACTGGGTGGGACATCATACTATAATGTCCGCGGCATGATGCCCCAGTGCTAGACATCACTATAAACTGCCACACTTCAGACATCATAGTGATATGACTGAAAAATTGTTAAAGCTACATTTTAAGAAATCCAAATCAAGGAGACATTGAAGAGTGAACTTGGGCAGAAGACAGTATGACATATGGTGTTAGCGTCTTATGTTTAAAATAGTGACATCATCAAATCTTGTGTGCCAGTTTTTGACTGAAATTGGTTTACCCACAGATGTTCATAAATTGGATTAATTTGAAAATTGCATGGCTCATAATGTTACGAAATGTCAATATTTTCTGGTCTTAATGGAATCCAATAATGTTTGTGACTAATATCTTTCAAGATCTAGTATTGTTTAGATGATTTGGCACACATGACCTTTTGCACATAATGGCAGCATTGGGGCTTTAATATTTCTATGAAGAAGATTGTGGTAATTGAGTTGTATCCTATAAAAAATCTTCAGCATTACAAAATTCAAAGTTTGGCTTGATTTCCTTTTCCTACTACATGTCTCTCATAATAGTGCAAATTCAAGTTGTGACTTTTTCCTTGGATTTTCTGTCTGTGACTTTTTATCTTATATTCTTTTGTGAAAGCTATAAAACCTGTCACCAACAGCATCTGTAAAATATCTTTGCATTGATTGCTCTTAAAATTGGACTTATTTGTTTTTTCTGTGGTTTTAAACAGGTAACCCTGGTTGAAGTTCTAAATCTACTCTGCACAGGAGGTGGGAGAGGTTTCCGGTTCCAAGGATGTAAATCCAAATTTTATTTCCTATTGTGACACTTTGGAGTTAAGTTATAGTAGGATCATCACAAATATTGTCATTGTGTTCATTTTAGTTTCAGAATACTGGTTCATCTATTCAGTGTTTGAAATGTTTAGATGATTTGTTTAAACATGACCAGGTTGGACCCTAGAATCAAATTAGATCTAATTAATTCACATATTTAATGTCCTTGTAGATTTGTAATGTTTGGTTTTATGAGAACAAAAAACATTATGCACTTATTCTGAAACATTGAAACTCACCATCAAATGTACTTGAGTGACCCCCTCAAGAATATTAGAGATGGTTTTATCTCTTATCAGAAGAAATTATTTTATCTTGAATTCTTTGACATTCTTTTTGATAGTAGAGCATCAGTCCTAAATGAAAATGATGCTAATATGCCTTCCTTGACTGCTGTTTTGAAAATCTTGTTATTGCACATAAATATCATATTACAGTATCAACAGTTAGCAGTTAAAAAGTGGAAATCTTGGATTTTGGGGTATTCTTTTATTTTGGTCAGTAGATCATCAGTCTCTTTGAGGGACTCTTTGTTTATAAATCTTTTGTCAATCTGCCATAAAATATGGCCATCATTACTAAAATATTAAACTTTATAATAAACAACTTTATAAAAAATGCAAAACAAAATTGTACCAACTTGAGCTGATGCTGAAATGCCATTATATACGAGTGAAGATAAAAAAACTAGAGAAACATTGAAACAGTTGCTTGGATAATATGTTCATTGGCTTTGGGAGAATGTTCTAAAGAAGGCATCCTGACCTTTACTTTTTGCCTAACTGCACTTGTATTTGGTATCTGTTTGCAAGGAGATCAATCTTAAGCCACTTGTGTCTCTTGTTTATGTGTTTGGTTGGCAAAAAAAGAAAGCAGATGGTAAATATTTTATTTGATGTTTCTGTTTTCAGTAAAGAATGACAGTTGAAAAGAAAAGAATATTTATTGGTGGATTGTTTCCTTCAATATGTGAGACTGATTTAAGAGAACGCTTTTCACATTTTGGAAAAGTATCCAACATAGAAATCAAGACAAAAAAGGGAGACAATGGTAAGAAATGTTGAAATATATTATTCTTAAACTGATATTTCCCACAACAGAATTTCAGAATGAGAAGTCCTGGGCTCTTCACTCATGTAACTTAAGAGTTCCCTGCCTATATCAAGGAGTCCCTGGCATAAATTTGGAAGTCCTCCACTTTCAACAGGATAGAAAGAAAAATGAAAAGTACATACTCATTATTTTAATATCAGGATTGAATTCTTATCCATTTAAAATATCACACTACAAAGATAATATGT
This sequence comes from Sinohyriopsis cumingii, assembly GCA_028554795.2. Classification (NCBI taxonomy): domain Eukaryota; kingdom Metazoa; phylum Mollusca; class Bivalvia; order Unionida; family Unionidae; genus Sinohyriopsis; species Sinohyriopsis cumingii. Next base: position 43,913,899 of record CM068834.1, on the reverse strand, counting down.
TTTCAGTAAATAAAATGTTTAAGTTTAAACATTATGCACATAAATTTATAATTTTTTCCCCCTTCAACAATATTAAAAACAAAAAATAAACCACAAGTAAATTAGAATCTCCATTCCCACCAAAGGAACTTTCATGAGTAAACACCTGACATAACACTGTACCTTGTAGACAAATGTGAAGTACCATCACTAAAAGAAGGAGTGAAAAAATATACCAAGCAGCATCTGTGCAAAAAAGAATTTATTCAGAATAAATATACTAGTAAACAGTGTTAAATGCCTTACCAGTTGATTGTAAGGAAATAATGTTGGATATAATGTGAGCTTTATAGAAAAAATGGTTGCTACATGCATATTACCTAACTATATGTAGCTTGAGACTGCAGATTTGAACTGTTGTCAAGATGAATTCACACAGTTTAGGTACTCATACTAAAATATTACCAATAAAATGGAACTTTTAGTTATTTTCTTCTTCCATTTCTTTGCTTCATAATCTTCGCAAGTCCATTTCCCTAAATGAAAACAGATTATGCAAACTCATTTTTGCGAGTAAGCTTACTTTTCAGCAAACGTTGAAGCAGTTTTCTATTGATACTAAAGTGCCTTGTAGATGTCACACGTAGCTAAATTGCAGTTATTAATATGGCATACCAGTGATTTGACAATATTGTTCTAATCTTCCAAGGAAGCTCTGATTACATTCATGAGTTATATTTGCGTCATCACCAGTTTTAAGTTAAACACGGTTACAGCAAAATATGGCATCATTTATTAGCTAATCAATTGCAGGTGTTCATATATACGCTAAATATAACATGGTTTCTTTGAAGTATGTCAGAGGGGCAGTCCTTTTCACAAGATAATTGCAGTGATTAGGATTAACTGTTAATTAGTCACACTGGCTTCTTACCTGTTTACTTAAGTCTAGTCTTTAGCTATTGGTTGTTTTCACAAACACCACAATTGTGTAAACAAATACCCACAATGCATTGCATGCACAGCTTGCGCTGCCATTTTGGGTTCCTAACAAACCTTTGTTAACATCAGTCTACATGTATATTCAAGATAAAGATCTGATTTAATTGTCAATAATTATATTTACTTGATAGAAATGATACATAGATTATATTGGATATTAAGAGTCCCTATAGCATGAAAGACAAAATAAAGCTGATATTTCCCTGGCTTATATCGAAAGACAGAATATTGAAGTTGAACCATAATCACACATATTACTACCAAACAGAAATTTAGTTATTACTGACAGACAGTAATGTGATTTTTTTTAAAAATTATCTTGTATCATGTCCCCAAGAATGTCATCTTGAATGAGTATTTTCGGATAGCGATCTTCTTGATACAATATCAGTTACGGAATTAAAACTTAATAGCATGTGTATTGTGCTAGAACATTTTTGTACAAATACTTTTCATGAAAGCAGGTGTTTGTGCCAAAGACAGCTGACAAATCAATTTTAATTAGTGCAGTCAAATATTGTATTTGTGGTGGAGATCATGGACAGAGGATGATATTGAATGAAAGCGAGAACTGTTTAAAGATGTTTCATCTTCAGTGTATTAAAATGAAGCACATGTCTACTCACCTGGTAGCTAAAATTGCTTAGCAAGATGCTTAAGTGCATAAAGAGTTTTTTCTTTTCAAAATTATCAGAGTTTTTTTTCCAACTAGCATCACCATAAAACAGGTAGCAAATTTCCTGCACTTTGTATTTTAAATGCTGAAATATACATTAACAAAATCACTGAAAACTCCAAAGAATCAATAAAAGGAAAGTTCATTTTATGCAGCAGTATTAAATATGATGAAATTTCAGGTGTGAGATAAATAACTGGAAACAGAATCAATTCAGGGCTCTCAGGGACCTGCGTTTCCGGGTTAAATACGCAAGACATTTTCAGAAGATGCACCATTCCTTCCATTAACATATCCCCGTGATGTGCCTCATTTTCCCCCAGGATGCACCTGTATTCATACTTTGGTCAGCTTCTGCCAATCTGCACAATCTGTTGTTTTCACATCATGTCAAAATGTGTGCACTTTCATATCCACCATATTGATTCCCTAGCCACGTAAGCTGACACCTAACAAAATTGTTCTTCCCACATAATTATGAATGTACCTATCATTTTGTATGTAAGGATATCCTAATACACCACATTCTGTTGTGTATGTCAACTGCAAGAGACAGAACTTGTGACTTTGTTCCTATTTTCTTCCTTTAAACACTGACATTTCAACCATCTTTGTTATTCTTTCAGTAGCTAATAGAGCTATCAATAAACAGATGCATAAGCAAATAGATAAACAAGCAAGTACAACATGTAGTGATTTTCAATTTTCTTGGGCTGAAATCAATCATTTGCTTATTGTTCAAGTTAAAATGTAAATCATTTATATGTAATTTCATCTGTAAGCATTTACTCTGTTTTTACATTTGACGTGTTGGCATCTGTCATGTTCCGGTTACTCCTTCTAAACATTTGGTCATATTGACATGGGGTTATAACTTAAAGCATTCTGCAATGTCAGGTTGGTCTGAAATAAAAATGGTGCCTGTCGAATATACCCTTAGACATCCATTATGGCCACAAGAGCAACCATCTTGTAAATGTTGCTATCACTCCTCATTCTGGACTTATGGTTGTATTGACATTGGGCTTCCACCAAACTACCTGAGTAGATGGGTAACTACATGGAGTTTTTAGTACAAGGCTTCTAATGTCTAATTGGTATTCTTCTTAATGGATGATCATACTGACATGTGGTTTTCAATAAAACATGGTGCAAATATCATCTTCCAAAAATTTGACAAATCTTATACAAGCTACTTTACCAGAATGGATAGCCATCCTGAAAATCATGTTAGAGTTACTTCTCCTAAATGAATAGTCAGAGTCACATGGGCTTTCTCTAAAAGACGATGATATCTATTTGATCCTAAATAAAAATGGTGCTGATCCGACTGCCAATATGCTTGCCATACGAAAACCTTGTTATTGCTTTTTCTAAATCTAACATGCTATATGGCCAGCATTCTGGCCATCTTTAAAATTTAGTTATAGCTACTTTTCTATTGCAGATTCTGAATTATAGTATGATCAGCACAGTGGCCATCTTTAAAATATTGTCATAATTGCTTTTTCGGATCGACAGTACGGCCACATTGTAGCCATCTTTAAAATATTGTTATAATTGCTTTTTCTGAATAGATCTGGCATACAGTATGGCCAGCATTGTGGGCATCTTTAAAATCTAGTTATAGGTACTTTTCTATTGAAGATGTGTGAATTATAGTATCACCAACATGGAGGCCATCTTTAAAATTTAGTTATGACTACTTCTCTTAGGGGGTGCTCACCAGTTATTATGTACTTTTGAGAGATTGACTTATGTAAATTGAAGTTGTTTGCATTGAAAACGTGCACAATGGAGAGAATGTTGGCATACCTCTATGCTACATTAATGTAATGTGGATGATATTTCTTTGAATATTGTACTTTTGGAAATTGTACATGATCTAAGCACACTGCTAACTAAAATGACTGCTCACTTGTGCTAAAAGATCAGCCTGAATTAGTCTAAAGTACACTGTCCATAGCAGCTGTTAAAATAGGGAAAATGAATTTTGCCAGACTAGACAATACCAGCTTCTGAAAGTGCAATGAATGAATTGCCAAATATATAAAATGTTATTGGCTCTTTTTTATACAATTTACTTCTGAAGTTCAGGAAGTGAAAATGACCAAGTGGAGCTAGCACTTTTTTGAAAGGTGCACATCTGGTGTAAGGCCAAGCTGTATACTCTGTAACCCATATTACACCCATCAATCATACACCAACATAAAGGGAATTAAAGGTTCTTTGAATTATACCCAAGATATGTAAGGTCTTTTTTTAAATAGCCAGTTTAACCAGTGAGGAAAGCCAGGGAAATTCTTTTTCTTTAAAATTTGTACCTTATGCAAAATGTGAAACTGTAGAGCGCCACCTTATGCAAATGTCTGACATACAGCATGGTGGCCATCTTTAAAATCTAGTTATGGCTACTTTTCTTATGAATATGTCAGTAACATGAGGATTTCATTAAAAGACTTCTTATGATGTCATTTTGTTTCTAAATGAAGGTGTTGGTCAGACCTCAAGGAGTCTGTAAAGCTGTAAAGGCAACTGTCTTGAAGATCTTGTTGGTCTGACCTCAAGGAGGCTGTAAAGGCAACCATCTTGAAGATCTTGTTATATCTGCTTGACTAGATGGTTATATAGGCATGAAGTTGTCCCAAAATGACCTCTTAATTCTTAGTAGGGTTTTTCGTATTTACTTGTGGTTTTTATTAAAAGGCTACTCACTATTTGTAGTTAGACCTAAATGAAAAGGATGTGAATATGACCTCAGAACTTTGTCAGATCAGCATCTCTATAATGTTCCTGTATTAAAATAATGCTTATACAATGACTGCCTTGATAGCAGACTTGAAAACCTTTACATGTTATTTTTGGTAACTTGTTTCTGCCCCTACTGTTGACTGACTTTCATGATAAAGTGACCAAGCAGTTTAAGACTGCTAGAATAAATCTTATTGTGTGCTTTTTAAAATTTAATTCTTTGGACCAAGGATATATTGACCTATCTGCAACTTTTCTCTATATAAAATGCCATTGTTTTGCGGGAACCAAAAGGGCAGAGAGTTTCAGCCCGTCTGGTTCAAAATGACTAGATCCTGCTGTATTTGTAATTATGTTTTTAAAAATTGTTATTTCCATTTGATTTCTAAAAATATATTTTCATAAACATGTATTACCATTTGAAGTTTAGTGAACTTGTTTTTAAACATAATACTTCCTATTTTTTATTGCAGGTACACCTAATAAAACATTTGCTTATTTGGACATCACATCATCTGAACAGAATATAAAGAAGTGTGAGTATTGCAGAAAGAGTTTCACTTTGCAAATAATTTGTTAATAAAGACAACATACTTTAGTACTTAACATAAATTTTAGCAGGGTTCGCATGGTCATTAAAGGTCATTGAAAGTCATTGAGAAATGAACACCTCAGTTCATTGCCTTGAAAGTCATTTTTTCTATGTTGTGTGATGATTGGCAGTAGGGTTTGATTTTCTATCACCTGCTATTAATTCCACTATTATCATAAATATGTAATAATGGTAAATCCCGAACAGTTTTCTCCTTAATAATGCATTATTCAAAAATACCTTGAGCATAGCTACATATAGCCATGTAAGGGTTCAGTTAACTTTAGTATCCAAAAGTAAAATTAGGAAGTAAATATATTTATTTGATCAAAATACCACTGTCAGAACCAGCAGACTATGGCATTAACAAAATTAAAATCCTAATATAGCATTATTGAACAGATAGGAAATCTAGCACAGTAGTAAGTAAAGCACCACCGATTCAAGAAAGTGAAATGTAAGCAGAGCTTATGTTAGTGAAAAATCTTATTTTGGAGTCAAAGTATCCAAAACACATTACCCATGGGCAATGAAAAAATGTACATAAAAAACATAAGGGACAGCTTCCAGATGGCTAAGCTTGTTATGTATATGCCCTATCTGCAGGGACATCTCTACACAGATTAATATTCATACACTGGTGAGGAACAGATTAAGCTCAGAAAAATCAACGGATTAATGTGTATACAACTAGAGGCAAAGATTTTGGTTTCATTAGGACTCTAACAGAGTGTAGCTGGAAGAAAGACAGTGTTAGGTATAGTGTGAACTATGGCCATTTCATTCTCTCCCTCCTTTTTGTTCTACTCCCCACTTATTTTTGTAACAAGTGTGTAGCATCCCCTCCCACATTTTAGATAAAATCCTGGCAGCATCTCTAAAGTGAAAGCACTGGAGTTGCAGCTGGAGAAAAGAGTATAGAAGCTAAATGGCAATGGTTAACAATTGGTTACAATAACTGTCTTTTTAAATATAATTTCCTTTTCACATTACATTTGTTTATTTCTGTATTGTTTTTGTATTTGTTTCTTGTATTTAAATTCATAACTGAAGCAGAACACTTGATACCATGAGTAGTCATTGAAAACTGAAAACTGGTATTTGAAAAGTCACTGAATTTCAGCTTTTCTGATTTGTTTGAACCCTGGTTTAGTCTCACACTTTTATAAGAAAGGATTTGAGATTTTGCGATAATATTTAGATTTCTGTTTGACAATCTTGTGATTTTGTGATAATATTTAGATTTCTGATTGACAGTCTGTTAAATATATATATACTCCTTGTATACATCATGGCATGAGAAAATGTCCACATCATGCTGAGTTGCACAAGGGATAATGGATAGATGGATATTGAAGTCCTTTAAATTTCCGTATACCTGGAAATAAAGTATTGGCATAAATTACTGCAAATGTACGATTTTTCCTTTAAATTCAGTTATTTAAGTAGGGAAAACTTGTGTAACTAGCAGGCATTTGTTTGTTCATCATAACTTGGCCTTTCTTGGTGACTTTCATTAATGCATGTACCTGGCTACAGTCTTCATTAAAAATAATGCATGCTTCATCATAGGAACTCGGCACCAAACTTGAATAAAAGCAATGGCATTGGATCGATTGTTGCATTTTCCAAAGTAATCGTTGATTGGAACATATTTATTGTGCTGTTAAAGTTTCCTTTTCTGCAGGAAAAATGTAACTTTTTATGCTTATGATGGCTACCAAAGGTGGCATAAAACGTGAATTAAATATATGGCTGCCTAGGAAGTTGAAGGTGGGGCAGCTCACAAAAATATTTGCAAAACAGTTTTCACTTGTTGACAGGTTTTCATTTCCTTATGAATAGCCTCATCTCCTTGGTAGCTTCAGCATTTGTTGTCTCAGGCAGATCAAAATCTAGGCCAAGTTTAGTACATGTAGCATCTAAACAGCAACTATAAAGCAGGGTGCTATTGGTGACCATGAAAATCAGTGAATTGTTTAGTGACACAGGTTTGTCAACAATGAGATATAGGTCAAATGAGGGCTACTATTTTTTATTATAGGATTAAATGATCATGGTTGGGTATTTATTGATGTGTAAATTTTACCTAATCACTCACAAAGTAAATAAAGTCCGAAGGATGAATACCCAACCATGATCATTTAATCCTTATAATTCCAATTTACTTCCTTTCTAACATCAGATCAGCAGATTTAATCAACTAAACATTCACTTTTAGGTACATGGAAGTTTTCTTTCATTAGCCTCTTAACTGCGATATAATACATAGCCCTATCTTCACTAGCCAAGATTCATACAGTGTGAAGGGGCCCCGAGTGGCCGAGTGGTCTAAAGCGCTCTCCGTTACAGATCACTGCCATCTCACCTCTGTCTGCGTGGGTTCGAGTCTAGGATTCGGCCAATGTGGGTATGTGAGAAAGCTTGCCAGTAGCTTCTCGTGGGTCGGTGGTTCTTCCCGGGGTTTTCCCGGGTTCTTCCTCCACCATTAATACTGGCCGCCATACATAGCCTATCATGTGCTGAAAAATGGCGTTAAACCCCACAACAACACAACAACAACAATTCATACAGTGATATGGGGAAGCATGTCATAGCAGGTCATGCCATCGATATATTGCTATGACCATTACTTTAATATATTTAAAAAATGGTTGTTGCGGTTAAACCAGGAATACTCCTTTTTTTCTCTCGAAAATTACGCTTGCGTATGACACGTGTTGTTATAGCATTTCAATCTTTCAAAAGCAAAATCGGGTCCAATTTTAGTGTTATCTCTTGACATATGACCCTGACCTTTAATAATCGCTGCTGTAACATGTTGTTGAGGTGAAATGCAATATTTTCCGAAGATTGGCTTCTAAAGCCTGCCATATGTCTTCTTCAGCAAAAGGGGTGAGTGTTGGAAGGTCTGAAGGTCTGTGGAATTACATTGTTTTAACTTCTAATGGTCTATTTTAATTTGTGGCTTGTCATTTTTTATCAGAAATCACAGGAGTGGTTGTGTTGGATCTTATTGTTATTATGAGGGTGTAAGGCGTTGATACAGATAAAACTTCGCATCAAATGATCTGGAAACAGGGAAAGAAAAGTAGTCTGCAGAATTTATCAATGTGTAAAAAATTCCAGATCAGTATCACATGACTGTTTACATTCAATCAAAACATAGAAAATGCAATCAATTCATAAAAAATGGAATTATATCATTAATGGGTTGTTACTGATGCATGAATTTTATAATATATAACTTGTACTCGAATTCATTGCTTTTTTTTATGTGTATATTATTTATTGATTTATAGATCATATTGCACAAAGGTAGCACAAATGTAAAAAATCAATACATAAGTGTGATTAAAACTGGTTTTGCCTTCCTTTAATCAAAATTATGTTTGTTTATTTTTTCAAGGTCTAAATCTTATTCACTGATGACAGGTCACACCTAACAGATGAATTTCACTTGTATTCGTGTGAAATTTGATTTGTTCAGCCTCCCCCCCCCCCCCGCCTTTTCCTAACAGCCTCTTATGTCAACAATATTACATTGGGCCTGATGATGTCATTATACATGGGTAGTACTGTATTGTTATATATTTTATACCTTGTGATATTAAAGACTGGAAAAGCATATTTTAGAAGAAACAAAAGAAATGTTAAAGCCCCCCACACACACACACAATATAGTTTTCCATATTCAGTCCTAACATCAGTTAATCTCAACATTCAGATCAACTGGTCTTCTAAATTCTCAGCCCAGATTTGTATAAAATGGCAACATATATTTGATGAAAGCAATCACTTCATTCGAAGCATGCCATGTTGTATGGTACATAATAATGAATATTATTGTTTCAGGCTTTACCTTGTTTAATAAGACCAAATGGAAAGGACAGGAATTAAAGCTTGAGGAAGCAAGAGAAAGTTTTTTGACAAGGTAATCTGTATGGCAAACTTGAAATAACATTTATACTATTATTATTTTTTATTCATCATTTTCATACACTTAGATGAAAGCAAATACATTAACTCAGGTGAACTGTATATTCTTAATAAGGTGAAACCTGCCTTGAAAGTCCACTCATTTTGCTGCCAAAACTTGGAGTTTCAAAACAAGTACTCTCTCATTGCATGTCAGTTTATTATATGACCTGGATTGGAAGGTTTGATACCAGTCCAGGCTGACCCAGGTCATCAGCCTTGGCGTGTCAGTGGAAAAGGCTGTTAGCTTCCAGATTTTCAACAGGATATAGCCAGTGATACAATTGAATAAGCCCACCAGTCAACCAAGAAATTATCTGTTTACATTATTTTGGGGATGAAGTAGTCCTATAATTTATTCTTGTGGTAAAAAAAGTAAGAAATTATGTGAATAACTAATGACTACATCAATTTCGCTCAAAAAACCTCCATTTTTTCAGTTTTGATACTATTTTCATTTGCAAGTGTTTAGAAATTGTGGGAGGAAAGTTAGGTATGGTGGCAAGTACCTGTTTGGCATGTAAGGCATCATTATGCCAGTGTCATCAGTTTTCTTAGTCTCATGAAGAATTAAATTTTTGTGAGTACTTAGATTTTGTGGATATATAAATTATAAATTATTTGCTGGGTATTTCAGTTTGTAGTTTGAGGCAACTATATAAAATGTACCAAAAGTTTGGTAACCCCAGAAAAATAGTGAATTCAACATATATCAAAGATTTAGAGCATGTTTTGATCTCGTTTATAAGACTTCTTTTTATCCAACTGCTGCCTTTGTATGATGCCACATTATTACAAACTTCATACATTTCTCTAACAGCCTGGTTAGTCTTTATTGACATGCATGTCTGGCACATTGTATGCATGAAAAAGCATCTCAAAAGCAGATTTATTTTCTCTGTACAAATATTGGGCTGGTTATATAAAACTTTACTAACCTGTCATAAAGTTTTAGTTGTCTGGGATAACTTGGTATGGGTATTGTATTCCCCAGATTAATGCAATGTTTATATTTTGAATATTTTGTTCAGATTAGCTTGACTGACAACTGCATGACATATTTTGATTGTCAGGTGGTATATATCTACAAACTGCTCTCTTTTGAACAAGTATGGGAATTCCTGTACTTTTTACCTCTTATCACTTGATATATTTTTGAGGCAACCAGCCAGTTACTGCAGTGCTGTTGGAGTTTGAGTTAGAAAATATATTGTGAAAATGATGCAATTATTGTGAGACAGATGTCAGTAATTGGTAGAGATTTTACCAGATATCACCCAATTATACTGGCCTGCCAAGTTTGATTGTACTAGCCAACATATTGACAAGACTTGACTGTATGAACACGTCTTTATCTAATTGGTAGGCTTGAAGCAGAGAGGCAGGAAATCAAGAAACAGGCTTCTCAAGATTCTCAGACTTCCAGTTCTAATTATTCTGATAATCATGTAATTGGGCCATTGGATAGCTTACCTGGTGTGAAGGATTATGTCATGAAGGGGGCCAAACCTGGCACACCTATACCTGGAGAAAAGGTAATATTTTCAAATGTATTTGATGTGTTGTTGCTTTTCACCTATTTGTGCACCCTTCATCAAAGAAAGCTGACTTCAATTTTTCAGTAACTACAAAGAACTTTTTTTCAAAGGAAGTCAGTACTGAACTTAAATAAAAGTGATGGAATCTGATAGATTTTTGCATTTTCCAACATGACTGGAACACGTTAAATGTGCTGTGAAAGTTTCCTTTTCGTAGGGAAAAAGTGTATGCTTATGAACGCCACTAATGACGGCTTAAAACGCAAACTTTTACCGACTTGGAACATACTGAAAAGTAATTGTGCTTCGTTATATGATTGTGCTATGTTTTTCCATTGAATTCAGACCAATATGACCTGTTACAAAATTATTGAATATTTTAAAGCTGTGTGTGTGCATATTTTCGATGTAAGCACTTGTGTTGTGGATTCAATGTATATGATGAGGTTCGTGGGTGAGTACACGGTGTTGATACTCTATTCGTGCTATACATTAGACATTTATATATAAACAGGATTCACGTATATGTACCAATCTGTGGTTCTCTAAATAAAGTAAACAATTATATACGTCTTCTCTGTTTTCACTACAGGTGTATTTCTCATTTAATATGCATCAATTTAAGATGGTAACTGTGCCGATGAAGCACATATTTTACTGCCCACATTTATTACCTAACCCTCCCCCAGTTTTTTTTTTTGGGGTACATTTTCTTCAGCTAACTGACCTGTTTGCTTATAACACGGTTCGGTCTACAACGCGGTTGGGTTCTATGGCTCCCAACTACCATGTTATAGCGGGGTCACACTGTAATTATGATACAGTGGCGGATGTACCCCCATTGTTTAGCAGCCTTGTGGTACAATTCCCCCAGCATGTCCAAGCTTGGCTTTTGGGTCTGTAAATCTAGGCGCTTGGGGTTATTAATAGATCCAACAGATCTACCCTTTACTACCATACAGCCATCCAAAGCCATTTGGGATCATTCAACCAGTTGAGTTAGCAGTCCAACTGTTAGGCCATTCCAACTATCTCAACAAGGAGATTTTTAAGGAAAGATCCATACATGTCACTAGGCATATGGCTTCATCTTTTGACCACTCTGGTGGACTAAGTAGTTAGGGCTTCTGCCTTGGTCACGGGTTCAAACCCCAGACAAGTAATACCAAACACTTGTAGAAATAGTACTTGCAGCTGCCTCACTTGGCACTCAGCATTAAGAGGTTAGTGTTCGGACTGGTTGGTTTGGTGTCAGAATTCTCATCATTCTTAATCATGTTGATCTAACAGCCGGCATGGCCAATATTTTGGCCGTCTTGAAAATCTTATTACAATTACTTCTCCTGGATGGATAGTCATAATAACATGAGGTCTTCGATGAAAATAGTGTTAGTCAGACAGGTATCTTGGAAAATGTAACTCAAGCATAAGACAATAGTTTTGTTACCAAATTTAATTTGTTAAAGTTTCTCAAGAATATAAAAGATGGTTTCAGTACACTACGTTTGAAAAAATGGACTTGTCTAAGATTCATGGAAATTAATTTTTGAGGGACTCTCACACAACCTTACTGTGAAATAAAATCTGTCTTTTTTTTCAGAACTGGATTGTAGGAAAATACGGAAGAATTCTTCCAATTGTTTATGTACGCAAGAAAGACAGGAGGAAAATATCCTTTTATTCATTAATCTTATAGATGTATAAGTCATGTCCGACTGCAGACTGTCTGGACTCTGATCTGATATAACTTAATATGCCAACAGACCAGGGTCTATGTTGTTTTACTGATTTAGTCCTAACAAACTGCATACACCCAGATCTGCCAGAGCATTATTTTTTTACTTGTACCATACAGGTTCTGAAATGGCAGCTAAACATGGGCCAGTGACAACATTGCAGCCCATGACATCAGCTGTGTTAAATTTATGTAGTTTTGCATGTCAGATTAAGCTTGGTGGAGAGATTTCGGATTGCATAAATGTAGGTGAAATACTTGGTTCCCAGAACACTTTTTTGTATATGCTTTGAATTTATTTATTTTGGTGAGTATCTTTTTTCATGGTTTTGAGGAAAATCTGTTGGTTTTTAAATTCATGCATTGGTGAAGGGGTCTTGTTGTAATAAAAGTATTATTGTTCATTGTGATCTTACAAATAACCATAAAATCCATGAAAATTCATACCTTATGAAAAATTGGGAATTCACAGTATTCCTAAAATCTTTTTTTGTATTTTATAATGCTTTTGCATACACTTGAATTTTATGACAGGCCGTTATAGACTCCTGTGATTGTTACATTTTGTTATTTAGCTCACACGGCCATCAGGCATGGTGTTGTGTCCATTGTGTGTTGTATGTTGTACGTCTGTCAACAAATGGCTTGTTACTCTGGAGTCAGTATTTGGGAGCTGATTTTAATCAGACTTTGAAGATGGGTTTATATTATCAAAATATTGGACAAGTTTGATGATGAGAAATAACCATGCATATTCATGATGTGATTTTACATCTGATTGGCTAATCATGTTACCACTCTGGAAGCCTTATTTCTGATCCAGTTTTGATTAAGCTTGGAATACATGCATGTATCATTAAGTCTTCAGATGAGTTTGATTGGCTGAACTTGTTTGATATGATGCTAATCAAACATGGAATATAAGCCTGTATCACCACGATCTCTGGGTCAGTAAAGAGCAAGGTCCATTCATGCTGATAAGGTGATATTGCATCTAATTGGTTGGGGGTTGTTATCCCTCTGGAAGCCATTTTTGATCATATTGCAATATGGCATTGGTAATGAGTGTAGTTATCCATGCTTTGATAATCGTACATCCTGAGCTTGTTATCAGTCTGGCGGCTATATTTCTATATGATTTTGATCAAACTTGGAATGTATGCTTATCTCATTAAGATCTCATCTCATAAATGAGAAAAATTAATGCATACTAATGAGGTGATCTTGCATCTGATGGATAGACTGAGCTAGTTTCCCTTCTGAAAACCAGATTTCTGATCAGACTTTGATCATTCATGAAATATATGCTAATATCTTCAGGATCTCGGATGGGTTTAGGTGAGTGAGATCCATTGATATTATTGAGTTAATCTCTGAGTTGCTGAGCTTGTTACCACTCTTGTGGCAATGTTTCTAGTCTGATCAAACTTGGAATATATGCTTATATGTGCTTATAGTTTCAGAGCACAGGTAAATTTGATAATAAATGAAATGAATGCATGGGTTGATCTTGTATCTTATTGACTTTGCTTGTTGCCACTCAGAAAGCCATATTTCTGACCCATTTTTGTCAGACTTGAAATGTTGGTTAATATTGTCAGAATCTTTTGGATGGCTTTGGTATTAATGATGTTATTTTGCATCGGATTGGCTGGTCTTGTTAACACTCCGGGAGCCATATTTGTTATTGACTTTGATCCAACTTATCTTGAATCATCAGGCTCTTGGACTGTCTTATTAATGAGTGAGATTGATGCATATTAATGAGTGAGATTGATGCATATTAATGAGTATCTCCTCCGTCAGATTGACTAGGCTTGTTACCAGTCATGAATCCATATCTTATCCAGGTTTTATCAAACTTGAAACAGTAATTTGTATCAAGATCTTGCATTGGTTTGATATTGTTGATGTAATCCTGCATCTGATTAGATGAGCTTGTTACCACTCTGTTGGCAATATTTGTGGTCTGACTTTGTTCCAACTTGGAAAATATTCTTCTTTCACCAGGCTCTTGGACAGTTTCACTAATCAGCAAGATTGATGGATATCAGTTTGGTGATCTTGCAGTGTAAAATTGAATTCCCCTTGGTAGCAGAACTGGAAGTCACACTGAGTAAAAACAAACCTTGATGTCAGCACTAGGGGGCAAGTTAAAAATTTGGGGATCTTGGATGTACAGGTGAGGGTAACTGGAAATACTGTCTTGATTCTGACTGACTCAGCTTGTTACCACTCATGAAGCCATTTGGTTTATTATCATCAGCATCTCAAATGACTTTAATTATTTGCAAAAAAACTATATATTAATTATGCTTTCATCTTTAAGAGAAATGTTATCAAAGCTAAAATCAATATGATATACTTTGGGAGGTAATTTATACAGAATGTGTTCATAAGCCTGCTTAGTGAAAAGATCATCTGTTATGTTAGTTATATGATGCATATTGTGTGAAATTGTTTTCCTTAGCATTGCTACATTATGAAAGTAGATCCCTCAAAATTCACACACAACTTGAAGATGATAAAACCAGAGCAAAATGAGGAGGAGGAGGCAGGTGTAATCAACCCAGACAGTTTGACCTGGAAACTGGATGATCCAGCTGACACAGAAATAACCAGGAAGAGGAAAGGAATCTTTCCTGAATGGAAGTCAAAACATAAAATTCTGAAGCATTTGGACACTGAAAGTCATCAAAATAAAAAATCTGATGACTCTGACTTTGAAATAGTTGCTATGATGCCAAAAAAGAAATTGCTGAAACTTAATTCTTCGAGTGCTATGGCTGACTTTGATATGACGGACTTAGTGCACAAATCAACGGAGGATGTAGATGAAGATTCCTACTCTTCAGCTGATACAGATGAAATAATTTCAACGTCAAAAAGGACTAAAGGAGACTTAAACAAATCAAACATTGATTTTAGCAGGTCATTCACTACATCTACACCAAATTTCCAGATGAATGGTATGGAATTGAAGTCTGACTCAAAACCAGATTGTTTCAAGGATAGTATGGAATTAAAAGCAGATGCATCGGTTGCATCAAGTAAAGATGAGAAGCGTGGAAATATGGTTTCTTTTTCAAACAAATTAAAAAATTATGAGAACAGAGTTGTCTCCTCTTTGTCAAGTGCAGTTGAGTCATCCACCAAGGTTAAAGATTTCAAGACTAAGAAATCAAGTACAAAAATACCATGCAGTGAAAATGAGAGAAAAATGCCAACAATGCAGGAGTTTAAGGGAACTAAAAGTCTGTATGACAAGGATATTACAACCTCCGTTGTATCTGCAAAAGTGGAAGAAAAAAGAGACACACATATGTTGTCAGGGACAGCCTGTAATGTGAGTGCAATCAATTCAAGTAGACTGGTTCCAGATTTTCATATTTCAGTGCAGACTTCTGCTTTGAGAAGGAAAGACAACAGTGATTCTGACCATTGCTCAGTAAAGTCAGATGACACTGATGAGATCATTAACTCGAGTAAAAAAGCTAGTCAGGTATGTTCACCTTTAATAAATAAAAGTATCCCTAGCTCGCAAAAGATGAGTAGACCCTCTTTAATTTTGACTGATAAAACTGTCATAGATGAATTTGCAGGTGGATTTTTGGATATGGATACAAGGCAAATTGTTTCAGAAAATGAAGATACCGATGATGAAGAAAGTGACTTTGAGGCATTTGCCAAAAAAGAGCTGAAAAAATTTGAAAAAAATAGGACAGGTGAGACTTCAGTATATAATAAAGGACACTTAATGGATAAAGCAATAGTAAAGACAAGAAGTAAAGAAATGGGAGCATCATCCTCATCGGTTACAAAATCTGACAAGGATAAGAAAGTTGTTCATCCACTGAACACAGGGAGAGATTCACTGATTGTAAATGATACAGTGGAGAATACAAAAGTTATGCCTCGAGAGAAAAAAAATATGGAGGGTAAAAGGGACACATGGGTAGAGAAAAATAAAATTATGGAGGTAGAAAGGAAACACAAGATAGTAGAAAAACAACAAGATGCAGAAAAAAAGAAGGATGATAATAAGGATCAAATTTTAAAACAGAAGAGTGATGACCAAAAACGACTAGAGACAGTCAAGAGGAAGCAGAAGGAGATTGAAGCACAAAAGATGTTGATAAAGAAGGCATTGTCAAGTATTGTAAGTATTTTGAACTGTTGTATTTTTTAGCAGTGCTAATTTTTCCAGAGTGTGTTATTCTATCATGTATGTTAAATAGAGAAAAGATGGACTCATGGTAATTTCAGTATCTTTTGGGACAGAGGGACAAGATGGGGAAGTATATTGTTTTATATGCATCGCTGCCTTATGTCGGTGTAGTTTTAAAATGTGTACTTGACAGAAAGTTTCATTCTGCTTAAGATATATTGTGTTTTCCAAACTTTAGAGAATCATGCAGTCTGCTGATCAATCCAAAGTCTTTATTGGTGGTGGTGGGCTACTTTATTACTTGTCTTCTGGCAAGCAGAAGATCAATATTCAAGCCCAGAGGCTGTGTTCTCCATATCCCAGTTCTATTTGTATAACCCATTTTCTCTGTCACATCGATGGCATTGTCCAAATGCATCCATCATAATATGATGTCATTAAACCTTCGCATGACAACTGACTTAAGAGAACTTACTTGTGACAGCCAGACCAAGATGAATAAAGTTAGGATCACAAATCCCCCAAATTGTATGTGCCAAATGCGGGGGAAACAAAATCAGTACACCCGTGATGTATTAACCTAATATGTAACAATGATTTGTATTCTGCAGGATCAAAGTTCAGGTGGTAACAAGAAAATTGTCTTCAGTTCTGACAGTGAAGTGGAAAGCAGTGACATGGATGATGTAAAGAAATTTTGTTCTGAAACTAGTACGCTTGTGTCAGGAAAGCTGCAGTCTCTTACAGGCCATTCCGATGACTCTAGTTCCCAGTCTGATACAGACTCCAACAGTGATCAGTCCGAGTCTGATGCTGAAAAGAGGAAGTCATGTGACCCATCTTTTGAATCGGAATCTGATTCAGATAGTGTTGATTACAAATCTGAATATCCTAAATCTGACAAACAGAAGGAATTAATCAGACCACATGAAGAACATGATACATCAACATCTGAAACTGAGTCAGACGGTGAGAGTTCAGATTCTGAAATCAGTCAGTCTGATGAAAATGATACTGGACATGAAGAGATAGAGCGTGATAATGATAGTTTAGACTCAAATGTTGGATTTTTATCTGAAGAGGAGTCTGAAAACAGTGACAGTTCAGATTCAGATATAGCCAGATCGGGTTTTGATGAAGATGTTGAGAATGTGGCAAAAGGGATGAAGATAAATCATAACAAGCAGGTAGAATACGTTTGTTAACATTAATAACTGCATTTTTTATATATAGTCTTTCATATATACATTCATGTATTAGGTTTAATGCCACATCAGCACATCAGCATAATTCTGGCTTTATATTACCTATTATAAATTCTCAAAATGTTACTGTAAAAATTGCTAAAAAGACCCCTGGAAGCTAAACCTTTCCCAATGAAGGTAAATATTTACTCCAACAGGATAAAGCCTAACAGACAATTGCGTGTGTTTCCAGCTGGCTGACCAGTACTGTTTCTCATGCCAAAGTAGCACTTTTTTCCCAATAGGAAACATATTTTTTTGTTTGACTCCACAGAAAAGGTAAAATGTTAAAATAATGTAAAAGGTTAATGCAGCATGAACAAAAGATGAAAAAATTCATGTCGAATCCTTACAAAATAGGGAGCATAAAGGGTCAATATTTGTTATATAAACCATTTTTTTATATTAAAAAAATCACTTTTTCTGGTGTACATTATGTAAAGCTTCTTCACAAATTTCACTTTAAAATCTCTTTAAGAGAACATGTTTTCTGAGCAAGTCATCTTGACTTGTGAAACTAGATCCAGTACTAGCATGTGACATTCCATCTCTGCTAAAGGTCTGAATAAATTAAATGGCTTCATGTACATCATACAGTGGGAAAATTATGTTGTTGTCTGGAAGGGACAAAGGAAAATAATAGTATATAATGTGCTACTAGTGCAACAAAGTTAAATATATTCACATTTTGCTTTACAGTTTTGCCACCTTAACTTTTTAGATGGCAATATCCTGCACTGTACTGTCATATTTTCCTTGGACCTTACATTTTGTAATAAACATTGTATCAAGTGCTCAAGTAATTAATGAAAACATTAACATGTTTGAATATCTGATGAAGCTGAAATTAGCTGCATCATGGAATTGTCATGCTGCCACTTTCATTATTCCCCCATTATGCACAAGCGTTTCTTATATATTATTATTATTATTTTCTGAATTAATTTTCTTGTAAAATTAATAATTTATTGATTAAATGACAGATATTGTATTTGCTTAAATTTTAGTCCTTTTATTTTGTTAATTCAACCTTGAAATAAATTAAATTGTCACCGTATATGTGCCATCATCCTTGAAGATATGATACACTAGCAGATGTCAAAGACATTAATGTATATACTTGTTTATAAGTTGAGTCCAACTGCAAACAGCACAGACCCAGATCCACCATTGCATAATGTGCTGGCAAATCTGGGCCTGTGCAGTTTGTCAGGAGTAATTAATAGAACAAACAGTACAGACCCTAATCTGCATGTGCATTATGCAGCCTTGGTGTCTTTGGAAAACTCACTTGACTTCCATTGACTTAACATGTCAGAGCCAACAATTTGTCAAAAAAGCTGTTAAAACTAACACAAAGCATATTGATGAGTGTAGGCATGCATCCTCTTAATTCACTTTAAATATTTATGTATCGATATTTGTTAAAAGAAAGCTAAAAATTAAAAAGGTTTCAATGTTATATTACTAATCAAGCATATGACATGGAATCGTAAAATTAATTCCAAATCCAACCTGGTATCTCTTTTCATATTGCAGACCCTATGCTATTTTTCTGCATTTTTTAAGTAGTTGCATGGAGATATATTTTACTGCAGTAAAGCAAAATTTGTTTTTTAAAGGAACAGATGGGGACACAAAAGGTCTCCTTGTTTGACCATTCTTCTGATGCTGAATCTGATGAGGATGAAGAAGCAGCCAAAAGAGACCAGGACATGTTCAGGTTGAGGCCTGAATTTGAAGGAGAGACAGGGAAGAAGGTATGACATGATATTTTATATAAATTGTTGTGTCCTTATTTAATGTGCCATTTCCATTGATAAATTTTTTTTTTAGTCACATTCTGTGTCCAAAGCTTGATATAATAGATTGCAGGGTATTTCTCTGCAGTGCATTGAGAAACCAGGACTCATATTTTATGGCCATGATAAGAAGACGTGAACACAAAGTTCTGTATTTTTTTAATAATGTTGTGTTATTCAAAGATGACGTGGTAACTGGGTCACACAAAAAGATAATTATTTACTTTCTCATTTTTGCATAGAATAATGTTAAATATATTTTAATACTGTTTTATTTTTGTAGTGAATCAGTATGTGAAAAAGTCTTTTAAGATATCTGATAATTATTTGCCTGGAAATTTTAAAAAATATTTTTATTCATTGGTTTATCGAGTGTCCTAAGATATGAGTAATAGAAATTGGTGCTTCTTTTTAATATGTACCTACCATATATACTAGCTTATAAGCTGAGACCAACTGCAAACTGCACAGACCCAGATCTGTTATTGCATAATGCATCATCATATCTTGTTCCATGCATAATGAGTAGAACAAACAATGTAGACACTGATCTGCTGGCACATTATGTAATGGCTGACCAGTAGTAATTTATTTGCAGTCGAACTGGACTTACAAGTGAGTATATACAGTATATATATTTTATACCATTTGGTACAGTAAGTCCCATCTTTAGAGACCATCAAAAACTGTGTTACTTTGTTAATGATCTTGATATTATACAACAAATATAGTCTCTGTAATATGAATCTGGTCTTAAATGACAAGTGGCCTCAGTAAGCAGTGGTCAGCACAGGTTTATCATTAAAACAAACAACTTAGACCCTGATATGATGGTGGGTCAGGGTCTGTGTTGGTTACAGTTTGGCCCAAGTTAAAAGCAAGTATATACAATGTATGATAATTTATTTAACTCATTCGGCCCCAGAGATTTTTGTCGTTTTCACCTGAAATGCGCGTAGGAAAGACATTGGGGGGCTATTTCTGAATACATTGTAATACATGGTTGTTGTTGTTGTTGTTGTAGGGTTTAACGCCATTTTTCAGCACACGATAGGCTATACATGGCGGCCAGTATTAATGGTGGAGGAAGAACCCGGGAAAACCCCAGAAAGAACCACCGACCCACGAGAAGCTACTGGCAAGCTTTCTCACATACCCACATTAGCCGAATCCGAGACTCGAACCCACGCAGACAGAGGTGAGATGGCAGTGATCCGTAACGGAGAACGCTTTAGACCACTCGGCCACTCGGGGCCCCTTGTAATACATGGACTTTCAACACATTTTCTATGAGACTAATGCCTAGTTGTATTATAGACATAATTTTCCATTTTTTATTTTGCTTGTGCATGAGCAGAAGGGTAAAAGTTAGGGTTCTTTTTTTTTGTTCTTTTTTTTGTTGTTGTTTTGTTGCCTAATGGACCCATCATTTTTGTATGGAGACTGCTCTTTATTCCGAATGCCCACCTTATGCTAGTTTTTGCAAAGGTTCATCTGTCTGAGTGCAGTTCAGACCAGTCTGCCTTAGATCTGAGGCCAAAAGATCTAAAAAAAAATCCGGACACAAAATCGCATTCCGACCACAAGCGAATTTTGGGTGAAGGAAAAAAAGGTCCAAAAAATGAGTTTTTTTCCCTCTGTATTTTGTAGTGCAGCTAGAATTTCAGATTATTTGGTATCATTTTAGAGCAATATATGTTTGCTTTTTTGTAATACCAAATGACCTTGATGCTGCAGAGCTCGGAAATTGGGTACAACTTCATCATGCCTACAGACGGGATTGGAGCCAAATCAGTTAATCAGGTTTATGGAAATTTCTTAGAAATATTCAAAGAATGGCTCTTTTTGTAACTTATGTGCAATATTAATGCACAAATGATGAAATAAATAAGTAATATTCAGATTTGGTGATGTCACCAAAATTCTCCCATTAACTCATTCGGCCCCAGAGGTTTTTGTCGTTTTTGCATGCAATGCGTGTGGGAAAGACATGGGGGGGGGGCTATTTCTGAATACATCGTAATTCATCGACTTTCAACAGATTTTCCATGAGACTAATGGCTAGTTGTATTAGAAACATTAATTTCCATTGGTTATTTTGCTTGTACATGAGCAGAAGGGTAAACGTGTAATTTTTTTGATTTTTTGTTGCTTAATGGACACATCATTTTCGTATGGTGACTGCTCTTTATTCCAAATGCCCCACCTTATCCTAGTTTTTGCAAAGGTTCACCTGTCTGTGTGCAGTTCAGACCAGTCTGCCTTAGATCTGAGACCAAAAGGTCTAAAATCCGGACACAAAATCGCATTCTGACCACAAGACCACCTGCTCATGAAGACAAGATTTTGCACATGTTTTACTGCAATACATTTTCTGTATAAAAAAATAAGTAGCATTTATTTTCCTGTTGTAGCTGATGAAATTGCAATCAAGGTACAGCAACGATCCCAGGTTTCGTCTTGATAAAAGGTTCAAAGAATCAGATTCAGATAGTGGTAAGTTGGAATTAATTTAATATTTAAGTGAATCCTTAGACATTTTAAGTCAAACAATTTTAGTGTTTCTCAAGTTGTTTGAGAGTGACAGAGTCTCTACCATATTCCAAACCTTTGTTCACTGCTTCTCTTGAACGGATGACATATTTACATCAAGTTTTCATCAAAATACTTCTAATGATCTTTGATGTGTCCTAAATAAAATGGTTCCAGTCTGACAACCAATATGGACACCATGGCAGCTAATTTGAAAATCTTTTTATCGCAAATGAGATACTTTTAACATAAAGCAGTTAAAAGGAATAAATGGTCAATTCCTGGGTTTATTTTTGGCCAGTAGTATTTTCATAGGTCAGCATCTTAAGTTTTCCATTACACTTTCTTTTTACCTGTATAATTTAAGAACTGTTTCAGATTAGGAAATGAAATTTGATATACCTTATTATTAGGTCATGGATTAGTGTTAAGAATTTTCCTAAATACTTTTTCAGTATGAGATTAAGGATGAAGCTTGTAATGTTTATTGTTATAACACATTTGTGGTGAAGAATGCTTTCTTGCAGGTCAAGATCACAGGTTAATATATTAGGTTTCAGTAAGAGTCTCCCATCAACTCTGTAACTTTAAAACTGTAAATTAATGAAATTTGGTATTTTTTGCTGCTGCTCTGGTCTCTGAAAAGCTATTGGTTCAAGTCCTGATTTCATCATATATACTTTAGTGACCTCGTGTCAGTGGTTTGTGTTCAGACTGTGCTCATTTTGTCATCAGAATAAGTTGAGAAGACAGTTTTGTGAATTAGGTGCTGCTCAGGTAGGACATTAAACACGCCAAATAACTAGTGGTTATTGTGGTGTGTTGTCAGTCTTGCTTAGGGTTTCTGAAAAACAGTCATTTTTGAAAAACAGCTGTTTACTGTTTTCAGTTTTCAAAAAACAGCTGTTAACAGCTGTTTTTACTGTTTTTTCCATATTTTCACTAATTTTACAGTCAATAGCTTATTTTTGTGATGAACACCATTTTATTATATATCTTTCGTGATAAGTTCTAAATCAATACATTTTTACTTCTTATAATAATATTTCAAGAATACAAGTGAATTAAGCGACTTGTCTGAGAGACGCGATCTTAATTTTGTACAGAAATTTGTACAGACCGAAAAAACTCTTTCAACGTCCGTTGATGTCGGTTTAATGGATAGAATTGCGTTGTACAATTTCTGGAGATTTTCAGTGCGCTGGCCAGAGTTCCTGAAGAGCGTGAATTCGGACTTGAGCCATATGAAACTGTCTTGCCCTCCGACTGCAATTCATGATCCATCTTTTTGAAGCAACAAATTCAGTTCATCTTGAAGAGACAAGTTCACACTTTCAGCATCATTTGACGACTGTTCGACGACATCTTCTACATCGTTGACTTCAAATAGACGAGACGCTAGATTTCCTGCGAAATTTAGCAAAGTTTTTGACGGGGCGACAGATGGATCTTTGAGACTGCGCAGGAGGTTCATGACATCATTGTTCAATCGCTCTTCAACGCAACACTTCAAATTTTCCATGAGCTTGGTACTAATGTCATTATTCAGGTTAGAGAGCTTGTTGAACATGAATTCTAAAATTGTGTCAGCACTCATCAACGTCGCGTCTTCTTGACTTAGATTCTTAACAGCAAGTTTCACAGGTTCCATTGCCTTCAGAAGAGTTTTGAGAGCATCAAAATCCAATGTCTCAATGTCCGTTAGAAACAGTAAAACAGAAAAAAAACAGCTGTTTACTGTTTTTTGATTTTGGACGAAAAACAGCTGTTTTACTGTTACTTTTAAACAGTTACCAGAAACCCTAGTCTTGCAGGAGAAAACAAAAGAAAAATCAGTATTCACTTCAGGTATGACTCATTCTTTCATGTGTTGGCCATTATGGCAGAGTGTATTGTGCTATGATTGGCTGCTCAATTTTCCTATTCATCACAATACCTTCAGTTATACAGGATTTGCCATGACAAAACATTGTGGATACCTTGCACTTGGGCAAGGAATAACCCTATCTTTTGGTCATGGTGGTGTTTTTAAAAAAAGGTCAAAGGTCAAGGTCACTAAGAAGAAAAATGGTTCATACACGTTAATTTGAATTCTGCGTAAATGATCTGGATTAAACATTTGTGGGTGATTTACATTTGCATTAAGTTTTTTGATGTTGGATTCAAAAGGTCAAAGGTCAAGGCCACCATGATTGAATCAGGAAATTGGCTTTTTTGTAATAACTTTAAACCTAGATCCTGAACTGTAATAAAAGTCTGTGGCAGGCTTGTACTTGAGGTATGGTAGAGGGCTGTTAATGTTTGGATCAAAAGGTCAATGTCATTATGGCTCAAAGAAAAATGATCTTGCACAGTAACTTCTATTTTAGAGTAGGTTCCTTGACCAAATTAGCTTGTAATTAGGGTAATAAAGCAGCTTATAGATTCTAGAGGTCAGAGGTTGCCACTTCTCAGATTAAAGATTTTGGAGACACATACCTGGGGAGTGTAGCTTTAAACAAAATTTGTTGTGCTGTCTAATTCCACTTGCCCAACAAGTTTAATCCTGTTATTTTACTCTCCACTCAGGGACTTGAATACTAGTAGTTTCTGTTTCACCATCAGTATGAACACTTAAAAATCTTAATATGCTGTTCAGTTGATGCTTGTTTTTGTAAAGAAAAGTTAGATAGCTTTTGTTCATACTTTTCTCCATCAGGACTAATTTTGTCTTTTGAAAGCATAACGTTTCAGTACTGTGAATCCTGAGAGTTAAAGAAATAGAAGCCTATCCATGCCATTTATCAATGGAATCAGTGGCCAGCACTTATGTGATTTGAATGGATTAAAATTATGATCACTGGATTGTCGTGGATTCCTTGACAAGTCACACAAATCCACAGTTATATATCCATTGAACCAGTGACAAGTACAAAGCATGTGCAAAAGTCAAGATATGAAGTGCACTAGCAACTACACCACTCCCTCAGTAACTTGTGCCCTGATAACTTGTGAACCCGCTTATAATGCAAGGTCAGGTTTGGATCCCATTTTTTTAAAACCTGAAATTTAAAAAAATGACCCCTATTCGTTGAACTTTAGGAAAATAGCTCTGAATTAAAAGCAGGGCTCCTTTCTATTATCAAGTTAATTACCCCTTTTTGTATAAAACAAAGGAAGTGGAATAAAAAGAAGTGTTAAAAAGCATGTAAGTCCTACATGCGTAAGATCTATTGGGCCCAAGTCATATTTCAGGTGAACTCATTTCATTTGATCAATTGAACACTGTTATAAATATTATTGTGTACTTAATATAATTAGACTACCTTAAATTAAGCTACTCAATCATAAATGTGCTCAAATATAGCAAGGCAACCAAGCAAAATGAATATATTGTAAAAATAAAGAGCTTTGTTTCAAAGATATAGATCATTGAGGAGAAGCGAGTTTCAGAAAGATCCTGATTTGGTACTAAGAGCTATCCTCAAGGATGAAAATTTTCAGTATTATTTGCAATGAAATCAAGGCATCAATATTTTACTAACTGAAAAGAACAAAGATTTCGTTTGACATAGACAATTGTTACACAAATAGATGAAGCAATTTTTTTCGACAAAAATAATCTTTTTTCTTGGTGTATCAACAGTTAGTCTGCTTCCCTGCTTTGTAGACTCCCTTCAAACTCTGCTCTACCATAATAAGCAGAGAATCAGACTAATCAACGACAAAATTCAGTAACTTAATACACAAATGTTTTTGTGTACACGTGAAGGTTCTTGAAACTAGTTGGAATAATGTTAAAGATATTTCAGATGTTTGGCATCTTAGCAATATTTTTAATTTACACAGAATAATGAATAACTTTATTAGAAAAAGTGCTTTGTTTATGGTTATAAAAGGAGTATTCGGCTATAAAACAATCCAGTTTCTTGCCCCCCCCCCGATGTAGTTTTGTTAGTGGAGATTGTGTGCAAGTTATCGAGGGAGAGGTGTATGTTTTTTTCTTGAATGAAAATAGAGTGCTAATTATAACTGGCCAATGTAATACAGATAACAGAAACATAATTGTTCCCATTGTCCTAAATCATGTGGGGGGTCTTTTTATGTGTGTAAAGCTTTGTATACAAGTGTATGACACTGTTACTTTGGTGGTTTGACCTACTGACAGGGGCCCGGGGGTGGGGTGGGGTGGTCTAAATATCAACCATGTTACCAGTATTGATCTAGAAGATAAACATATAGTGTTCCGTTGCTTAAGAGTTTGTCAGACCAGAAACTTGTTTTATATGTTGGTTTATTTGTTTTTAGCTGTTTTTTTACAAGTCTGACAATCAAGTTTAAAAATGAGAGGAGTGAATCTAGAATATAAACGGCATTGGCTATTCATTTTTTTTTATAGAATTGCCCATGGTCATAGTAAGGCAGATAAAAAAAATAATAGCTTCTGAACAGTAATTTTAGTTCAAGACTGCATACCTTGACCTTTGGTTAGAATCACTGAGACCCTTTGGTTCCTATTCTCCAGTCGGCCATCTTCTGCTAGTTGTAAAAAGCAGAATATTAAATGGGGGGGGGGACTTTAGTGTGCTATTCACAGTATTCTTGTGTTTTCAGAAACACTGAAAGAGAAGGATGAAGAGGATGAAACAACAAAGTCACTGAAGATTTTGCAAGATGTTCTGGGAGACAAGGCCAATATAAAAGTGACTGTTGAAGAGAGAAAAAAGAATAAATTTAAGTAGGTTTCTAACATGAAACCAAACACAAGAAAGTAACAGCTTTAGTATTGTTTGATACTTTGATTCCACTTTTATTGTCTAGAACCTGTACTAATTGTAAATAATTGTTTTAAGCTGTAAGGGTTAGGGAAATAAAACATTTCTAAACCATAAGATTTTGAGAAGAATGGATATCTTGCTTATCATGCTTCCTCAATTGCCATTTTTCATTTTATGAGTTTGATATGGAAACTATATGCACACCTATATTCCATCACATACCATTATCATTATTAGTATTGTTTGTTACATATTTGTCACACTTGTATATTAGAAATGTGTAATATTTTTATTCATGGTAATAGTTGTAAAACTTGTATCATGTGTGGGATAGGGAATTATTTCAGGCTGGGCCTACCATTTGATCCAGATAATGTGAAATGCCATTGTTGATAAGACATGGATTTAATGTCTTGCCTTTCTGTGAAGAAAAATGAAGATCATAGCAATGCTGATATGTTTAGTGTATCCACAAATTGTATCAACAGAATGACAATATTATTTTGAAAGCTGCAATTAAACTTTGTATGTGAACCCATTCATTAAGAAAAGTCAAGATTCTGTGGAACCCATCTTGCTCTGAGCAGGAATTGAACCCATTCCACATTAATGGCACCCATTGCCTAGCTTTTGTGTGTGTGTGTGTCTATATAGACACAGGATAATGATGCAACAGATGTCAGTAACATCACCTTGCTGCAAAGTACAGAAGTAAAGTTGTAATATAAAGAGATAGAAAGATACTCTATTGAAATTTTCAGTACTGAGTGATATGCCCCTTAGCGTGAATTACATGGAAATTCGGCTTGGACCAGGAGCATAGATGCTGTTAATATGGTTAAGGACCTCCTCATATCCTGCATTGCTTCAGTGAGGCCATTTCTATTATGTTTTGTAAGTTCCTTCAGAGTTGGGTTTTCAAAGTTCTCCATATATTTTCTATGATATGTATAACAAGTTGCTGACTTTGCCAGTTTAAACGAGTCAATGCATTTGCTTTTTTCCATGTAAAATTGTAAATGAGCATTGTCATTATGGAATATAAATTGTCATTTTCCAAAAGGATTTCAAATCGCTATCAACCCAGTGTAGCTTCCCCTACACCATGCTACAGGTATGCTCAAACTTTTTTCTGACAGTAAATGTTTTCTTTACTGGCTTTCCAGGCTGGATGTTTCTAAACATTTTTAATATTTAAAAATAAAAGCTACCTCATTCTTGTAAATATGTAGTTCATGTATTAACATTACGCTGATACAACCTCCCAATGATCTCCCTGAAAATCTTTATTTGGATACTTCTAAAAGAATGCTAGTCATGTGGTTTTCACTAATACACTATGGCAATATTTGGTTCAAATTCTAATGAAAATGGTCCTCATATGACCTTCAAATTAGCTCCATAACTGCCTTGAAAATCTTGTTGTCACTAATCCTCTCGTAAAAATGATGACATGTATGTATGGTTTTCGTGAAAACACTTCTTGTAATTGGTTCAGAATGAAATAGTGAAGATTTGACGAACAACATACCCATACTTTTATGAAGGAGTTTTGACCTTTGGGGCAAGTGAAGGTCATTGCTTCCATATCTTTTTTACTTCACTGAGCTTATGAAGACAGTTCAAGTTGCATATACAAGTGATGTTGACCAGACTCTTATTTAGTTGCATTCCAGTGAACAAGTGACATTTATATAATTTAGCCAGTTTCTAGATATATCTTAAGAACACCTTTATTGATGGCTCTTCAATCAAATTTGGCGTGTGAGTATATCTTGACATTAAGTTACACAGGTTGATTGATCTTCAATCCATAACATTAGGTTCAAGGTCAAAGGCCATGATAAAGAATTTCTGTTAGCACTTTCAAGTATATTTTGAATATGGAAACTCAAACATAAGAAAATTTGATATGTTGCAGTTTTGTAAGACTATCAGAGATGGTTTCAACACACAACAGTTAAAATGTGTTAATGGTCTTGTCTTTGATTCCTGAAATTATTTTCAGCAGTAGAGTATCAGTCCCTTTAAGCGACTCTTGTTATTGCAAGCATAGTACTAGTCTGACAGATCATGGTCTATGTTATTCTTTCTTCTTGTGATTTTAAATAAGTTGTGTAGGCCCAGGTACCTTATGTAGATGCAGTTCTGGATGTATACAGTTGAGAATTGGACATGCATTATGGTAAAATTATTTACCAGATAATTTTTTGCAAATCATTTCTTGGTAGAGATCATGTGAAGTTACCTCCATTTTATTGTTTGCCTTCTTTTACAGAGATGTGACAGCCCTGCATTTTGATCCTACAAGAGAGGATCACAAACATTATGAAATCAAGAAACTTGAGGGAACTCAGAAGGAGATGCAGTCAGAAAAGTATGCATATTTTTATCTAATGAAATATTCATGCTTCAGTATAGAATCTGATTTGCACATTGATAGTGGGACCTGAGTAATTTGGCCATGAAGGGACAGAAATAAAGACTGCATTAGACAGTAAGCATAGCAGACATATCTGATCAGATTTCATGTTATGAAGGTTTTATTTTGCCCATGATTGTATTGAGATTAGTTTTTCCGAACAAGATTGATAAGTATCATATACACTAGAGTCAGACTGTACATACCCAAATCTGCCATTACATAATGGAGATGTAGATCTGTGCAATTTCTTTTAGAAGTAATCAGTACACCAAAACAACTTAGACTCTGGTCTGCTGGTGCATTGCACAATGGGAGATAAGGGTCTCTGTTTCTTACAGTTGGACTTGACTTATTAGCAGACTGCTCTGGTGGCCTAGTGGTTAGAACATTCCCCTTGGATGCGGGAGGTCATTGGTTCAAACCCACAGCCGAGTCATACCAAAGACATAAAAATGATACTAACAGTTGCCTTTCTAGGCGCTCATCATTTAGAGGCTAGTGTTAGGATGGGTCAGCCTGTTGTCAGTATAATGTGACTGGATGGGACATCATGCTACATGTCTGTGGCATGATGCCTCAGTGCTAGACATCACTATAAACTGCCACACTGTAGACATTGTAGCAATATGACAAAGGTACGTTAAAATCCAAATCACACACACACACACACTTATAAGCAAGTATATATGCTATTAAGGCAGTCACCTTCACAACTGGCTAAAAAATAATTGTATGTTAGCTTTTACCATTTCCTAACTATCCTTTATCTATACATAGAAATACCATCCAGTTTTTTGTAGGTTTGACGAATACGTTGCCAGTCTGGGTTATGCACTACCCGGAAAAACCTGGCTAGGTCATGTTTTATGAGGAAAACTTTGCCCCCACCCCCACCCCACAGTAATAGAGAAAAACAATAACCAAAACCCCATTGTTTTATGGTGGACAAAAATGGGGGTGAGAGAGGGGGTGAGGAATGGGGAAACAGGACCAGAATGGGAGCTGAGAAACCCGACTTTGATAAAACCCAACCTGGCCTGGTAGTTCTCAGTTGGGTACCTTTACCTGGATCCAGTACCCTCTGCCTGGCAAAATTTCCCATCATGTCCATCCATACTTGAAGTAAATGAAATATAATGCAGTTTATGTATGTTTCAAATACATTGTGCTTCTACATTATTGACAGAATGTTTATGTAACGCATAGAGGTTGAGTATTGTTTAAAAACACAAGCTGTAGACAATTGTCTGCATCAGAAATTGAAGTTGTATAATTCTTGAACAGTAAATGACATAACATTCAAGGAGTTCAAAATGTAATGTCTTTAGAAACCTAAACTGAATGTTTTATAGCAAGTGACTGGAAGTTAGCATCGAGTTAAGATCCTTAGCACCTGTGCAGATAAACACTAATGAAAACATGGTAGAATTTTTGTCATTAAACATGACCACTGACCGTGAGCATTGATTGACAGTGAGCTCTCCTGATTAAGAAAGAATAGTTTGAATTTGGAAAATCTTGAATAGAGAGAACCTTTTGAGTCAGCTTTTGTAGTGGAATAAATATTGTTTTCAGAAATGGCAAGTCCATAATGGGCCATTTGCAGTAATGAACATA
Source organism: Sinohyriopsis cumingii (assembly GCA_028554795.2). Classification (NCBI taxonomy): domain Eukaryota; kingdom Metazoa; phylum Mollusca; class Bivalvia; order Unionida; family Unionidae; genus Sinohyriopsis; species Sinohyriopsis cumingii. Next base: position 43,883,103 of record CM068834.1, on the reverse strand, counting down.
AATGGCCAGTTTATATGTTATTGGCTATATCATGCTGAGGAAATGATAACTATGTTCCATATATACTCGCTTATAAGTCAAGTCATACTGCAACAACAAAGATCCTGATCTGTCATAGCATAATGCGCCTGCAGACCAGGATGTTGTTTGTTCTATTGATTACTCATAATAAACTGCACAGACCCAGATATGCTGGCACATTATGCAATGGGAGATCTGGGTCTGTGCAGTTTGTATTTGGACGTATTATATATGGTACCGTTTACAAGGACACATGATCCAGCCTACCAGGGCCAACCTGGGCAGGTATCAAACTTGCAACCCTTGGATTACAGATTTGATGTTCCATGAACTGGTCTGCTGTGACTTGGGGCCCCGAGTGGCCGAGTGGTCTAAAGCGCTCTGTGTTACGGATCACTGACATCTCACCTCTGCTCCGGTTCGAGTCTTGGATTCAGCCAATGTGGGTATGTGAGAAAGCTTGCCAGTAGCTTCTCGTGGGTCGGTGGTTCTTTCCGAGGTTTTCCCAGGTTCTTCCTCCACCATTAATACTGGCCACCATGTATAGCCTATCGTCTGCTGAAAAATGGCGTTAGACCCCACAACAACAACAACAACAACTGTTGTGACTCCCCATTAAACCTTGGACTCCTTGTACATGGAGATTTTATTATGATCAGTAGCTATTAGAAATGAACCCCTGAAATTCTGTTCTTTCATTATAGCAGGGATAACTGTACAACTAATGAAAGATATATGCCTGACAGAAATTAATTTCAAGGATCATTATGTGTCAGTAATATTCCATATCTCAGACAACTTCTACTCAGCACACTTACAGTGGAGCACATCATTGCTGAGTATATTAACTTCCACTCAGCAGGACAACAGTTTGTTTTGTGTCAGCTTGACAAAGAAACTGTTGTCAGTGGAGAAATTTATCAATTTTCCAAAGAATGTTTCTATAAAAAATGTTCACTGTATTTGAAAGATTCTTTATTTTTGTATCTGTCTTTAATTTTATGTCCTTGTAGAGAATTTGTTACATCTTTAACTCTCAACTTGTGTCATTTGGGAATACAGTTTTTATACAGATTGATTTTTTTATGGTGTTTTCCTAGTTTTTTAAATTTTATCTACACCTATTTTCTTATCTAATTCTGACCAGGCAGTTTATTGCCAGGATTGTGTTCATGTGCCATCCATCCATCCACCCACCCACACAAATACACACACACATATGTACGTACACATATGCATGCATGCATGCCTACCTACCTACCTACATGCATGCATACATAACCTTTTTTAAATAGAAATGTTACTTGACAATGGTCAGTAGAGACCATTTGAAAAACGTAAATGGGTAAGTTGTAGCAGATTTGTTTGCTTTGTTTGGTCTTGCTATGTTATTTTTGAAGGAGGGAGGGAGAGAGAAAGGGAGAGTTTGTGAACTGTTGTATATTTTATATTAAATCTATACATTATTAAGCTTCATAAATTATGTTGATCGTTAAAATGAAATCATTTGACTTGTTCCATAAATTCATGAACAATTTAGCATTATTGTGAGATCATTTGTAATGGGGAAAACTCCGCTTATGCTAGGAAAAAGAAAAAGGTGAAGCAGGATTCTCAGCATCTGGATGATGCTGAGGAAAAAAAGAGTTTGGAACCTCCAGTTGGCAAGGAAAAATTCTACCAGGTATCATCATCCCTCACTGAAGCTTTCAGCAACAAGGACAACTCCACTCAGTCAGATAATAAAGGTTTTTCACTTCTGGCCATGTTTGGGAGCAAGAAAGATGATGATGAAGAAAACCAGCAGGGTCACTCAGATATTCTTGGTAAGAAATTCTTCATTTTTACCGTCATAAAAGTTGTTTGTAACACTTGTTATTTGCATGTATTGAGGACATTATTGAGTGGTTATTGCATAAGGAATGTATGAATTGGATGGTAATCAGCCTGCACCATTGCCACTAAGTAAGTGTCTCAGTTATCAGGCGATTTTCTAGACAGTTTTGGATATTAGGCACTTATATAAAATATGTGCGTTTCCAGGTCATCCAACCATCCCAGTATTTCATTGCAGACTCTAGCACTATTACCTCCCTTAGCTTAGTTTTTAAAAAAATGTAGGTTAAGTAAATCATTATCTGAAGACAATCACACATTTTTATATAAAAAAAGAGAAATTATGTCACTTGCTTTAATTTTTGTTTTCGTAATATTTTCTTTAAAATGTTTTCAGATATTAATTAAAATGTTCATTGAGCTGGTACAAAGTTTTCATAATTTTCCTGCACAGAGTCCAGAATGTTGAAATTTGGAAAATTATTAATACCTTTATTTTTAGACCAAGAGGGAACCAATAAAGCTTTGAAGATTAAAACCACTTACCTTTGGGAACATTTTGGTGGTGATGATGATGGTGTTAGAGATAACTCAGATGCTGATGATGACATTGATGAAAAGAGCAACAAGGCAGTGTAAGTTTCTTTTCTAAAGGTTTGTAACACCAGAATGAAATATTACCCGTTTGTAATTATCCTGGAAAATTTAAATGGAAAAGGTAAATGAAAATTAATAAACCACAGTGACTCCATGGTTAACTTGTCATACTTGTGATGGACGGAGAGCAGGTTTGAATCCTACCATTAGATCAGTCTGAGTTGGCTACCATAGTGTGTCTCTCAGCAAATCACTTTAATCCAATTATCTCTGCACTAAATAGCCTCCATGTGTTGATATGCTGTTAAGCAGCACATCAGTCCATTTTAGGCCATATTGAACAAGTATGTACAGTAATTTACAGTGTTTGTGTCTGTTGCACTTCTATAAAGTAAGTTTGGAACTGAGCTCAATTTCATGTGGTCCATTTAGCACATTTTTCTTTGATGCCCTCTAAGCTTTTTATGTATATCATCTGTAAATGAATGCACTATACTGTTGTATTCTTTCATCTTCTCAGAAATGTTTCATCACTGAAGCCTTTTTCATCAGATTGCAGGGTTTTGGGTGACTCAAATGGTCCAAGGCTATGGCATTTACAGACCACTCATAATTCACCTCTGTTGACGTTGATCCAAGTTTTGTCTCAACCAGTGTGGGTATATGAGATAGCTTGCCAGTATCTTCCTGTGGGTTGGTGATTCTTCTTGGCTTCTTCTGCCACCATGTTTAGCCTACCATGTGCTGAAAAATGGTGTTAATCCCCACAAAACCAAACAAGTTATCTTATTACAGATGTCTTACTTGTTACAGTTTTTCTTTGTAGAGTACACTAAAGTAATCTAGGTTATGTGGGAAAGCCTTCCAGTACCTGGGTTTTCCAGGGTTCTTCCTCCACCAGTTATACTGGCCACCATGTATAGCCTATCCTGTGCTGAAAAATGGCGTTAAACCCAAGATCAACAACAACTTAAGTAATATAAACACATTGCTAAAGTTTATGCCTAATATTACAAATATTTGGATTTCTTTGGTGATATTCATCTTATTTTTATGGAGGGGGTGTTTCTTATATTTATGTTTATTAGTTGGATCCAACAGCAAACTGCATAGACCTAGATCTGCTATTGCATAATGTGCCATAGATCTGGACTATGCAGTTAGGAGTAATCAGCAGAACAAACCACAGCCACTGATATTCTGATGTATTATGTACTAGCAGATCAGAATCTGTGTTGCTTGCAGTTGGAGTACACTTATGAGTGAGGATATATGGAAAACATTTGATGAAAGATGTTACGAATATTTGTATTAACTATTTGATGTAAACTTACAATGTTCTGAATTTCAGTTAGTGGTACATGGAAGAAGTTGACCATCAAAGATAGGTTATTTTCATTTTGTTTTCTGGTTGCCTCTGTTATAGAGAGCGCATGAAACCAATTTTTTACCCATCGAGAGAACTGTATTGTCAGTAATATTTTTACCAGGCAGCATGGGCAGCAGTTTAATATTGCAGACACTTTGGTGTGTAAATGCCCATACATTTGTGTGTCTTTCCATCCATACTCTACATTAAGGTCACTGTTGAAGGTATTTATTAGGTTCAGCGTTGAAGATTTTATTTTGTAGCAAAATAAAAGGCTGACTTGACAAAAGTGAGTCACTTGTTCTAACACATTTTATATTTTAAAAAATGGGGGGGGGGGGTCTTACACTTTTAAAAAAATTTGGGGGGTGGGTGGAAGGTGATAATTTTGTTGGTTTTAATGACTCTTTTAACAAATAATTGACTATAGCATCCCTAGGGAATATTAACTTAGTGCCTTTCACAAGGACACACGGAGACACCTGACCCATACTGACCTGGGCAAGTATCAAACCCATGACCTTTATCATCTAAGTTACCACACCTTCTCTGGGGAGTATTATATTAGTGATGACAGGTAAATCTAGTTCAATAAATATCAGCATTTTGCTGAATTTATACAAGATAAATATTCCTTAAATGGAAATTCAGAAGACAAAAATTCTTACAATTTCTTAAGTTTGATGGTACATGAAAAATTGAAGGGTACATAAATTATGGGCAGTTTGTATAGGTAAGTGGAATGTTCATAAAATATGAAATAAATGTGTACGTTTTAAAAACTGATGTACTTGTACATGCATGTTTATTTTAGTGAGGAGGAGAGCAAGAAACAGGGCACAATACCTATAACCTCTGCTGCAAGTAAAACATTTTTCTTCACAGAAGACGATGAGAGACTGAAAGGTGGGTTCAAACCATTAAAACTACATGAATGCATCCTTAATGAGATAAAACTCTAAAATTTGTACATTCCTTCTTCACCTTATACCAGGATTAATTACACCTTTCGTTTGTACACACATTAAAATTACGTAAACCCCAAAGTAAAATGACCTAGATCTCCTGTAAATATTGTCCATTCAGATTTCTAGTAGAGGTTACCCAATTTCATGTGGTAGAGACTTCAGAACTAACATCAAATATATAAATAATTTTCAGCAGAGTTTCAAGATCTCAGCAATGCTTGCTTTATGGTATCTCTGCATCAGTTTTATCTAAATAGAAATCACAGTTCCATTAAGCATCCATTTTTAGCTCAACTGTACAAAGTAGAGGAGAGTGTGCTATACTCCCAGCATCATCATTGTTGAGGTCTTTGGCATCATCCACAGTTAAGTTAGCAATGTTTTGCTTTACTGCCAGTTTTAGGCACTGTATCTTCAAATTACTTGCTTTGATTGTTCTTTGCAGCATTCTGATTCACTACATTGGAAATAGGTAGCTGTTACCTATTTCTCTTTGTATACCAGTGGCATGTTTATTAAGGTTGCACACAAAAAAGTTATGTCTTTTGAGCAGTCTCTAACTGTAGTGATAATATTTCTTGCATCATTCTGAACCAATAACAGGGAAAGAAGGTCACAGGAACATTTTGTTTTTACACAAAAGACTTTTTGTGTGCTTGTTTACCCCAAAGTAAATTTTTTTGTCTACCTGGCAAATCTACAGCCATAGGCATCATACGTTTATGGTGTTTCTTGCATTGTGCTGATCTACCCCAGGGTAATTTAGGTTACAGTAACCTAGTGTTTTGATACTAATGACTATCAGAGATTCATACAGTTTAAAATTTCTGTTTTACTGGAAAATCTTCAGCTGTAGGTATGATATGTGTATAGTAATGGTGCTCTTGTATTATTCTAAACTGTCCCAGATGAAAAGTTGGTCACTGTGACTTGTTTTTCAGAACAAATGGAGTTTTTCAAAGGTCAGTTCCCAGTGTACAAGTTTGGTGCTCCAGGTGAAACTCCCAGCTTTATGCATGTTATCTAAGTAACACTTAACACATGGTATTCCTTGCATACTTGTGCCTCCTCCATTAATGGACACTAATTGTTTGCTGTAAGTGGGATATTTCCAATTGTCTCAACACTGGTGTACAGACAAGCTCTGTTGTCTTCATTTTTTAAATACTTTTAAGCAGATAATGGTAATAAAGCTACCACTTGAACCTTTTTTGTTTGGTAAAAGTTTTGATTTATTACAAATTACAGCCATTTCAGCCTTTGTAAATCCCACCCTGAGAGCTGTTTATTTTTGTTTTATTCTTTGCTTCCAGAGGGAGCCACATTCTGTAGGATGGATAGTCTTGAAATTGTCAGAGAAAAATGGGAAGAACAGAGGTCACAGCTAATAGAGGTAAAGGCTTTAATGAAAAGAAAAAAATTCAATAACCTCCCCCCAGCTTATTTGAAATAATCCAGTGTTTTGTAAAAAAACGTTAATGTAAAATGATAACTTTAGTGTAACATCACTATACATATACTGCATTTGAGAGATGTCGTTGGTTTAAGCTCAGAAGGATGGTGGTTTGTTTCTACACTGAAAAGGAAATTTAACACAAAAAATAGAAACTGAGTCACTTTTTATCAGTCATCAATTTCCTTTTTAGTAGCTTATAATTATTAAACTACCAACCGGTCTGGTGGCCTAATGGTTAGAGTGTCCATTGGATGCCAGAGGTCACAGGTTCAAACCCCAGCCGAGTCATACCAAAGAATTATAAAAATGGTACTAACAGCTGTCTTGCTAGGTGCTCAGCATTAAGAGGTTAGTATTAGGACTTATCGGCCTGGTGTCAGTATAATGTGACTGGGTGGGACATGATGCTACATGTCTGTGACATGATGCCCTAGTGCTAGGCATCACTATAAACTGCCACGCTGCAGACATCATAGCGATATAACTGAAAAATTGTTAAAGCTAGGTTAAAAATCCAAATCACACACATTATTCTACCCTTGTGTTGTATTTCAGGATATGATTGTCAACAGGCACACTGTACCTCGGCCATTATTTCTTCCTAGGTCTTATGCAGCAGTTTTAGATGGCACCTACGCCAGTGAGAGAGGCGAATTTTGTACACGATTGCTAGTCAGATGCTTCCAATTAGCTCAAAGTTTTTGCCTTGTATGCACAGTTATACCTGGAAACATGAAACTTGGAGTACTACAGCCTCATCACAAAACTTTATCACTGTAACCCATATTTCATGCTTCACTAGCTTTGGTTAAATTCAGTGTTTTATGTGTCAAACTTGTTTGATAGAGTTGTGGTGGTTCAGATGAGTGTGTGAATCTCTTTTAGTGCTGCAACCCTACAACTCAAGATGTCACTGTGACCCGTGTTAAACATTTTGCTTTGTTTTTTGCATTTAACACACGACCACATGGGTTTATTGTACCCTTTATTCAAAGAATAATACATTTTGGTGATGGAAAGTGTCTTGAGGAGTACTATACCCTCATCATATAAGTATAACACTGTACCCCATATTTATTGCTTCACCGACTGTTCATGCTGGAATCACCGGATTTTACAATCGTATGCATCTCTATTAGATTCACACCGTATCAGCAAATAAAGGTAAATGTGATCTACATTTCACAGCCTTCAGTTACATTCCTGCATTAACTCATGACCATACAATTGTTTTATATGTACATAGAATTTTTTTATATGTACATACAATTTTGTAAAGAATCATGAAAGTTAGTGACGGTATGCACACCTTGTTTGCAAAAATTTAAAAAGAGGTCTCACTGATCTGTATTTTATTCTTCAGTGAATTTGATCAGTTTTTATCTCTGCTGTGATTCAAGTGGTCAAGTCATACCAAAAGACTTACAAAAATGGTACTAACAGCTGCCTCACTTGGCACTTAGCATTAAGAGGTTACTGTTAGGACTGGTCGCCTGGTGTCAGGATAATGTGACTGGGTGGGACATCATGCTACATGTCTGTGGCATGACGCCGCAGTGCTAGACATCACTATAAACTGTCACTCTGCAGACATCATAGCGATATGACTGAAAAGTTGTTAAAGCTACGTTAAAAAATCCAAATCACACACACGCACACATTGTCCAGTTATCACATCCTTTTTGGTTATACTTTGGGGCCAATCTATAGTTATTACATATTTTCCAGCTACATCCTTTTTGGTTATACTTTGGGGCCAATCTATAGTTATTACATATTTTCCAGTTATCACATCCTTTTTGGTTATACTTTGGGGCCAATCTGTTATTACATATTTTCCAGGTATCACATCCTTTTTGGTGCTTCTTTAACAGTATATACTCACAAGTCCGATCCAGATTAAAACTGCACAGACCCAGATCTGCCATCATATGATATGCCAGCAGTTCAGGGTCTATGCAGTTCATAAAAAATAATCAGTAGTACAAAGATCACAATTTTGCTCTTTCAGCGCATTGTGTGATGACATATTAGGGTCTATGCTATTTACAGTTGCCGTGACGTGTAAGGATGTATATAGTGATAGACTGAATTTCACTTGCATTTTGGGGGGAAAGTTTGCAAAATTTTGAGGTGCTGAATCTAGTTTTAACCCCAGGTTTTTCAAAGTATAAAGAGATATCCAATATTTTAACACCTAAAATAAGTATGGTTGAAACTCAACGACTATATGTTGTATCTTTTAGGAGTCGATATGAGTAGGTGGTGTTGAAATTCAGATATATTTGTATTACTTTCCATATATACTGTATATTACAGTATACAATACTGTATACAAGTCAGGTCCAACTGCATGCAAGACAGACCCTAATATGATATTACATAATGTGTCAGCAGAACAAGGTCTATGTTATTGGTGGTACTGACAACTCATTACAAACTGCATAGACTCGGATCTGACAGTACATTACACACAGAGGGTTCTTTTTGTGGCCTTGTTAGGTGTGACTTTATTAGTTATTGACAACATTAAATGTACATATTGCCCTCATTTTACTGAAATTCTGATTTTAAGAAAGCCAATTTTTTTAGTAAATTATGTTTCTCATAGAATACCTGAGGCAAGTAATTCCATACCAAGAAGGAAGAACTGTTTAGATAGATAAATGTTCAACTTTTCCCATTTGATCAGAATGCCTAGATGACATAAAAAGGAAATGAGATGGTTCTTTTCTTTGACTAAAATTGAACTTAACATGTTTTTGGATAATGTTGTCCAAATATACTACCATGGAGTTTGATGCAGTCATATGGAACAGGGAGACTTGCGTGTACTAGTTAGTTGTCTGCAGGTGTTAGGCACACGAGCGGATGGTGAGAGAATGGAGGCTTGGGTGTAGAAAATTTTATCAGCAGATTGATAGTGTTGGGATCTTGACATCTTCTCATTTCCATCTTTGAAGGACATTGGGACTTGATTTATGATACGGTTGTTGTGTAGAGAGATTATGAGGCAGTTCTTTGAATGCTTGTCACTGTATTTCTTCTTTCCTGCCAGCAAACAGTAGAGGCAATCTGAAATGAGCAAGGTAAAGTGTAAACATGCATCCAGGTTAGTGGAAGCCATCAAAGCATTTTTGTCATTGCATAGTGGGCTGCCTAGTTATCACCTTGAATATTCTAGCCAGAGACTCCCAGGTGTGGTCAGTGCCAGCCTTGTCTGCCAGCTGAAAAATCACGTGATGCCAAATCCAACAATGAAGATGTTGCCAAGATGTTGTGAATGAGCTTCAAAGTGGCATACACATCTCCTTGATTCCTCTTCTGATAAGTAGGCAATGTCATGTTGACCACAGCTTTGTTTTTGTCTGGAGATCTGTAGAATCAGTATGAGTTCTATACCAGCGAGATATAAAGGATGCTGGTATTTTGGTCTCAAAAAAAAGGCTTTTGAATTGCCAGAATCAATTACCTTTGCAGAAAAACTCTAATTTCCTAGATTTTTACTGACTGTGATAGAAGGAGAGGTAGACTTCCTCTTTCTAATATTATTGACTGAGGCCTTGACTTTTTATGCTGGTGTAGATTAGGGGATGGTGAACATTACGAGTTTGACAACACCCAATATGTGAGCCATCATCAGGTTTATCCCCACACTCGTCCAGGTTGTGGTCAAGATCTAAATCCATATAATGCATAGCCAAAGGTATAGACAAGGCATGGCCTTCTTCTCTAAGGCTGTCATGGTACAGAGGGTAAGCCACGAGTAAATGGCTAGCAGTATCTATAGAACATAGTTGTCTGGATGGCACGGACAGCATGTCAAAATTCAAATCTGTTGTAGTCAGTTGTATAGCTGGTGGTGTACACAGTGGTATTGCTGTTAAGTAGTTATGATAGATGGATCTATCAGTAAGGTTCCCAGCAAATTTAACATTCCATTAACATTTAACTGCGCTGCACTAATCTACACTTGATACAGGCAAAGCACGAATCACGTGAATCCCCTTTCAGTCAGTTTTTTTTATAAAGGCAGAAACATTAATTATGCCCAGTGTGAATAAATTCAGAAACTGTTTTTCAGGACATATATATCCAAAACACTACTTTCCACAATTCATGCATGTTGTTCCATGGACATTTCTGTTGATGTATCAGCAAGGTCTAAACCATAGTGAACAAGAATATGCCGGTTATTTCAGTATCACTGCTTTCTGTGGTATGTGCGGTTAGCAGCAAACCATGCAATATTTCATCAACCCTATTGTTTTTCATTTGCAGTTCTTTGTCATTGTTATGTTCTAACATGACAGTTGTTGTTATGGTGTTATGGGGTTTAATGCCATTTTTCAGCACACGATAGGCTATGCATGGTGGCTAGTATTAATGGTGGAGGAAGAACATTGGGAAAACCCCAGGAAGAACCACCAACCTACAAGAAGCTACTGGCAAGCTTTCTCATATAGAGACATTGGCCGATTCCTTGACTCGAACACACTGTTCTATGGGTGTTAAATAGTGTGCAAGAACACAAATTATTATATGCTCAATGAACTTAAACATGTTTCGTGGACTGCAAAAAAAACCAGCTGTTTTGGCACATTCCGCGTTGATACAGTGTTACGGATTTAGGCTAGCTACATTATATAAAAGACGGACGATTATGTCCTTACAAATAACATACAAGTGACAAGGCATGTACTGTCTTCTTTATCTGGTGATAAGAATGGCAAAATAAAATATACTTTTTACATCCTGAATTTCCTCAAAATGTTTTTTCTTAATTCTGCAAATCCGAATTATATGAGCCTTGTCATAGGTTTTCAATCTGGATTACACATTTCGAAAGTGTGCTGTAATTTCGATGATAAATGCAGTTGCATCCTCCTTACTGCACTCAAAATGAAATACATATTAAATTCCATAGCGTCTTTTTGAAAATTGCAATTGAAAGACTTCATATTTTTCCCACGTTATGATTTCAAACATTCAATGACAGAAACAGAAACACATTTGCAGACGTAAACACGCTTCTCCTGTGCTACTTCAATCCAATGTATTTCATGTATAATTTGCACCGATGTATCCAGTCCAAAATCACAAACTCTGTCAAATCAAAACAAAATACCAAAATATATTCACTCCAGATCAAATGGCAAAGTCGTTGCAATGCGCATTTATTCACAAAATGACTGCAAATTTCAATTTTAACTAGACACGCCATTTTTTTTTCAAAAGTTATGTCGACCGCGCGACTAAGTTCAAATTTATCTGGGCAGAGCTATGTGCGCATTAATAATGATGTCATTTTGTAATGTCAAATCTGCGCTTGTGTATTTAGTTTGGAATATGGCATTCATTCATTTACATTGTTTCTTGTAGTGTATTTTGTTTATATAATTAAACCTTAGAATAAAAAAATGAGCATATAATAAAAAGGTTACTGCATTTGTATGGGAAAATATGAACTCGTTTTGTCAGAAGGATATACTGCACTCACAAGTTCGTGCAGTATTCCATCCAAAAACTCGTTCATATTTTCCCATACAAATGCAGTAACCTTTAACTATAAGTATGTATGTATAATATATCCATGAGAACAATATGGTCAGAAATGCAGAGACTACATCTACATAGGTGAAAAAATTTCACATAATTATAGTGAAAATTTAAAAAATAAAGTATACCATCTATTGAATAAGATGTAACAAGTGTGAAAATAATATAGTCCTCAGTAGATGAATGAATACAACACAAAACTGAAGTGAACTATATAGGTCAAGTTCACAGTGAAAACTTCTAAACTAGTGCAACCTGTATATGGCAAGGGAAGGTAATGGACAGAAGTTATTGCTCTTGGTACAGAAAGACAAATTTTTGTCTTTGGGAGAGCTGGATTCTGGAGGTAATAGGGATTATATTCCTTATGTTTTTGTGATCGGGCAACAGAGAAACTAATTTACTGCGTTATTGGATTGTGTAATGACTGTCTTCCATTTCATGTAGAAACATACCTGGATGAACTATACGTAAGGGTGTCATAATCCTAAATATTGCCATTTGACCTCTCGTTTCCTTTATAATTTTACGTCATGAGCCTTTGTACTAATGTTGAGTTTGTAAAATACGAGGTCAGACGTTAACATTTTGCACTAATGCATCCATTGTTTTGCCAACTTACAACTGGGAATAAAAGTGCATGGAGAAAATGACACTTCAGTTGTTTCTTTCCAGGTATACAAGACAAGGTGCAAACAGCAAAGAAGAAAGTCCAGAAATGGCATGAAACCCAAGAGATTTGGACGATGATTTTTAAATTGCATGAAACCAGAGATGTGGACGATAATTTTTTAAAAACTGTAATCCATAAAAGGAAATAAACGCAAGTCATTTTATCATGAATTTGTTGTCATACGACTTATTTTCACTTGCTTTAGCTTCAGTGCACACAAAATCTTGACTTTTACTTGGTCAGGTACACTGGCAATCTGTACCTTTACTTGGTCAGAAACACAAGAAACCTGTACATTTACTTTGTCAGGATTTGGAACTTTAAATTTACATTTATTTGCAGTTAAAAAATTGGTCAGTTTCTTGATGTCAGGTTTTTACCAAAATACAATTGCAATTCTACTAAAACACCGATTTTCACAGCTATTCTGCAGATAATTCTCCTATTATAGGAAACTTTGCATAATAATAATAATAATAACACAAAGGGGGGAAACTTGTGAATGGTAGCTGATGTATGATGTTATTATAAGGTGTAGAAACACTCAAAATTGAAAACATGTAATGATTTTGTATCACTTCTTTGACAATGAATATTCAAGGAATCTGTTTATACACCATTATTTCATCCGCTGGTAAATATTCTTTGTTCATCACTCCCCTTCCAAAAGCCTTTTCAAACTGAATAATTTACTGGACTACACACACAAATCTGTATACAGGCCTTTGAAACTCTATCAGTATGGTAATAAATCTTTGAAAGAAATGGAAATAATTTCTTTCCATATATCTCTGTGAACTGCTCTACACTCATGAACAAAAGAAAAACAACTGAATGGAGAAAACAAATGAAACTTTGTGCTAAACTACATACATAAAAAAATAGTATTTAATTCACAAAATATTTCTACCAGAAATTCTAAAGAATTGTTACGACTCTAGGTTTTTCACTATTTAACAGAAAGAAGTGAAAATTTCAATACCAGAAATGTACTGGTCCTCGAAGAATCATATTGTAACTCCACATTACAACAGAACATCTGGCCAGTACATGGCCACTGTGATGGTCCTTTTAACCCCAATCAATAGGTATGATTGGCACCAAACAGCATGGAAGTATGGCAGTGCAAATAATCAAACTTTGGCATATACCACATGCATCCCAACTTACAGGCCATGCTCAGGCATGTTGACTTGCCACATTGGTCTCCTTAAATAAGTGGGGGCACTCTCTGCAACTCCAAGACACTATTGGAGGTTGTATCACTTTTTGCAGTCTCTTCAAATTTATTTTTATAAAGTGTCTTTGTTAACTTTAAATGAAATTACAAGAACAACCAAATTATTTGAAATAACCAGAATGTGTTGACTTAATGGCTTAACACTGAAAGAACACTTTATCTTTGGCACATAGTCATCCTTGTTGATTGGAAATTAAAAGAATGATGAAAATACTGGAAAACTTAGTGTTCAAATATAACAATGACTCGTGCAGTGTGTGTAAATAAGTAACTAACAACATCAATGATACCATCTTGCAGCACATGATCAGCTTAAAATGAAGTCCATAACTGCAAACAAATTCACAAATATTGATAAAACTTTTAAATAATTACAGTAGCATATACATTAATCACTGCCAGCATTTTAGCTGGATGGATTGAAATCACAAAAATGTTGAAGCATTCCTGGAGGCACTGCAGTAATGCTTTGACAATACCCAGTGAAAGCTTCAAACTGTTGAATGCCTGGTTGTTGGGTTGCCACCGAGCACTGGGAAATGGAGCCAATAGAAAAGATTTTTTTTCTCCCCATATATATATATATATATATATATATACACACACACACCCACACACAGCAAAACAATGTTCGTGTTTTTGGGAGAGAGGGCATGGATCAGGGAGAGAATAGACTTCATTTTCCAAATGCTGATGTGATGACAGACTGTATTTAAAGGGGGAATATTCCTACAGAGTATAATTAACCTTGGCTTGGCCATTTTGCAGAAAAGCTGAAAATAGGTTTTCCATGTGGCTGCTTGGGGAAACCATCCCAGATATAATTTCAACAGAACATCGAAAACTGGCTCGGCCATTCTCTCAGAGTTGAACCACACATTGCTGGGGGCACCACCCAAACCAAATTTTGGCATAACATTTCATGAGAAACATTTCTACCATGTTTGATTAAAGTTGGCCTAGCCAGATCTTGAGAAGTTTAAAATAGTAAATGATGACAAACTATGGATGATGCAAGACAAATAATTGGACTGATGGAAAGTCATACCAAAACCTGACCAGGTCTGATAGACACATGGGCTAAAAATGATAGGAAACTTTATGGTGAATATAAAATTTATTTACAATATTGATAAAATTTTACAATATTTGGTATTACATGCAAAAATGCAAGTCATAAATACACTGACCAGAATATATTGTATTGGGGAACATAATTTTTAAATAATCCATACTTAAAAAATCCAATATCTGCACCTGAAATCCGTCAATCTATAAAATAAACTGACCTATTTTAAAGAAAAACAAAAATTTGATACCGACCAATTATTGATCGTAACTGACTATCTTAACCTAAATTTATCTCACTAACCTGTCTACAGAGCACACTCAACAGACCATTATCTTTGTGTACCCTTTATACAAGTTATCAAAATAAATGTGAAATTAATTTTAACAAATGGTTTCCTTTAACAGCACTTTTCATTGCATGGAGCTGTTTGCTAAATCAGGTTTCACTGTGTATTCATGCTGTTTGTGTTTGCAACAACAAACTAAACTGCAACCATTTGATCAAAGTAAACCAAAAGTTTGCATCTCCGAGGTCTTGTGTTCAATTCCTGGAGGGGGTAACAGCAAGGATTAGTGTTCTCATCCAGGGCTGGTTGTATTATTTTAATTCTCCAGCTTCCTCCACAACCTCAAACATGGCGAATACTTTATAAATTTGTAAAAAATAAATTAGCACAATTACAACATAAAATATTTACTATTTGTTTTACAAATAATCTTTTATTTGGTCTAAATAGCTGACCATTTCAAATATTTCTTCTATAAAGCATCTGTGTCAATTTAAAATGCTTCTATCATAAATAAACTTGTGTCAAACAAATAATAAAAAATGGATGCAATGGCCACTGAAAGTAACTATCCAAGGAAAGTTTCTGATGAGACCCTCTACACTGGGAATCTTTCCCTGCAAAGAATAAATTGTCTGTATATTCTCAAAACATTTGAGAAAGAACTGGGGGAAAAAAGCTTTAAACCCAAAGTTGCATAATTCTGTATTATTGCTTTAATATATTAAATATCATCAAATTTTAAAGTTTAAAAAAAAATTAAGTTGAACAATTCCTACACCTACCAATGTGATGTTTGAAATGTTGTTTGGGGTTTAACGCCATTTTTCAGCATATGATAGGCTATAGATGATGCTGAGTATAGCTGGTGAAGGAAGAACCAGGGACAACCCCAGAAAAAAACAAAATGATCCATGGGAAGCTACTACAAGCTTTCTCACATAGCCTGAGAATCAAACCCATGCATACAGAGGTGAAATGGCAGCGATTGGTAAGTCGTGTGCTTTATACCAATTGGCCACTTGGAGACCCTATATTAGAAATGTCAGTTTTAATAAATTGGAATCAGAACCTAAAAATAGGAATACTCTAATTTTTATATAACAATTTGTTTTTGTTAAAAGCATGAAACCAATTGAAATGTTTCCTACACTCATCCTCAAATCCCAATGTGCCATGCTCAAGTCTATAAAGAAATTAATTAAGGCATAGTATTCATCCAATGTTGACACCTTTTACGTCGTATGTATTCTGTTGAAATTTTTGTATCATGTCTTGTTGATTTCATCGAGATATAATCTATTTTAGTTCGAGATCTTCATTTAACAACTGATTTTGTGGGTACGAGTACTTCAGGAAGCCTTCACCTATATAAAATGTTAAAAGCTTGGAAAACTGAAATCTGATATGTGATTATAATAGCATAATACGAGGTTAAAAGTAGGGATTCTAAAGGTTATCTCATACGACTTTAATACCTGTGAAGTTAAATGCTCAACTTTTTAACCCACATTTAAGGTCAATGCAATACATGCAATATAATGAAGTTTTACAATCTGCTGGAAACACGTTTTAATATAACATGTTACATGTCACTTTCTTTAATGTGTTCACAAACTGCAATTTATTTTCCTCAAAGTAATTTATTATAGCCATATTTATCATTTTTTTTAAAAAGACAACTGGTAATTTTACTGACTGCTCCACTGACTGAAAGCCCCCATGGTTGAAAAACGAGTCATTTTAATTCTAAGCTGTTATGTTAATTGCTCTCAAAACTTGTCTCTCTGCATCCGTGTGGTGTGAACTGAACATTGTATAACATGGCTGACGGGAAAATGTCTGCAAAAACTCCGTCAAATATACCTGAGGAAAGAAGAAAGATGTCTGGATTTTAAACCTGATGAGTTTAAAAGACTGTAATATAAGCCAGATAAAACAATTTTTTTAAAAAAATTTTAAAACTCAAAACATGCATGGTTACAACTAAAATAGATAATTAATGAAAATAAAAACATATTGTATAGTAACTATTGATAAGTCTTAAAAAGACAACGTAATCATCAGCAAATGATCACTGATTATCTGTGCAAAAAATAAAATTATGTTTGAGGATGGCAAAGTTCACAATTAATTATTCACAGGATTAAATTTCAGAGTTTTTGCAAAACTTCTTGTATTTTCAAGCCCTAAAACAAGACCTTCAAATCTTTATATTTTTTTATCTTATGGTATAAATGAAACTTGGCATTCCTGTCTCATCCATATTAAATTTAGTCCATGTGTGATGAAACTAAATCTCTAATCCTTAAGTGTACATAATGGATAATAGCATACACCAAGGTGGTTGGACTACATCTGACAAATTGCATCATAGTAACCTCATGGACTAGTGGACAAATAACTTTTTAGTCTACCTTAATTTCTGGAGCCCAGACAAAGCACCTGAATAAGAAACTGGCAGCTTTGAGGTACACCTACAATGATCCAATCAGCTGTTACTTCACTTACTTGTAATCTCTGAGAAAATCCTGAACATTTGTTCTCTGAATTTTCCTGGATCAGTCAAGAATATTTATTGCATTAAACAGAAAGTAGCATTTTAAGTTGAACTGATTCTGGAAATCACTTGCAGTAAAATGTCCCCTCATTTCATTTAACTGCAAGTTTTTGTATAGAAAATATAACCAATGATGACCTGTTATGCAGTGTCCAGGTTATTGCCCAACACAAATAAGATGTAGTCTTGGTAGTGGATTTCATAACATATATAGAATAAAGAAGGAAATATATAAAGAACTTAATTTGTGTAGTAATAATATAAGACTCCATGGTTTCCTTGTTATGAGTCAATAACAAGTTATAAGCTCCACTCTTCAAATACCAAAAGTAAAACAATCAATATTATGTAGATGCCTAAATGGCTAGCTGAATTCAAACACAGATATTCTGATGGCTCATGGGCTCAAATCCTGGCAAAGACTGCTACATTTAAGAGTTCACCATTTTATGATGTCTGTCATGCAGCATGGGCAAGGGCAGTACTGGATTCCCAACAATGCCCTCCAAACTGGTGTATATTCATATCAATAGCCCCAACAGACCTAAGTTTTATCACACAAGTGGGAATATTTATAGATCATGCGATAAAAAACAAGTTTCCATGGAACTTTCTGTCTCATCTTTATATAGCATGATAATGCTGATGTAGCTTTCTGCAAACACAGGCAAAATAAAAGTCCAACTCACCCTCCCATGTTTGTACCAATTTTAAAACTAAAAGTATCGATTATATAAAAGTTGGCAGGGTGAACAATAAGCCTGTTTACTGTCCTTTTACAGTTCCATTGTCAGTGATACACAGAAGGTAGAGTGTGTTGTCTGCATTCAATATTTGCAATGTCCAGCTTTAAAATTTCTATTTTAATTTTTTTTTTTTAAAAAGATTGAAGAAGAAAAAAAGTGCAAGTGGTGCAACTTTTGTGAGCTTGGTTTTAATTGGATATAACCCCCTGATTTATAGAAATTTATCAATTATTTGGCACTAATTGCAGACAATCTCTAAATTTTTTTTGAAATATGTTTGTAATTAAATTATGTTAGTAAAAGAAACCTGTTTGGTCTGAAATGCTTCTGTTAGGGAGGTAGAAACAAATGGGGAAATGAAGATTATAGCATATATAGTTACAAGATGTATGTATATAATCACATTATACGTTTCATGTGAATACAGTACTGATGCAGAAACTGCACAACTTTAGAAATTTAAAACAAAATAGCACTTGTTGAATATGTCATCATATGCAAAGTTATACGTATGTCCCACCATTCAATAGCTAGACAAAAATCATTGTTTTTCAGCAGTCGGTTTAATGAGACATTTTAAATTGGCACTATTAATATTGAATTCTAAAAAGACTGAAAGCTGCTGAGAAAGTACTAACTTGCAAATCTATCTGGTTAGTGGGATCTGCCAAGGCATCTGGATCGTCCTCCTCTTCTTCTGCATTGGCACTAAATCCTGCCATGACAAAAGGTTTGAAATGTAATACCATCAACTGCAAATTGTGACCTTCATGGGATCTTATATATATATATATATATATATATATATATATATATATATATATATATATATATATATATATATATCACTGTAAATATAAAATATGAGTATTTTAAATCAGGCCTCATTCTTCTGTTCTGACCAGACTTTTGAAACAACTACAACATTAGAAATGTGAAGTTTTTTTTATGTTCTCTAAGCAAAGAACCCCATGTATATCATCTTGGTGTCTTTTCAACACAATTAGACTCTTTTGGTGATAATATCTGTAACTAAAACGAAAGACAGTAAATCTGATGCTATATTACTCCTACCAGATCTAACTTCAAGGCAGCTTCATTCTTATCGATTCAGCAGTTTGTGATGAAAGAATGATATGAAATGCTGTTTACCTTGAAATTCTCCATCAAACTGGTCGAGGAGACTTGACAGTGTCTGACCCTCAAAGTGCACCTCTTCATCTCCATCATTGTCATCTTCCCAACATTCATCCTGTCATCATGAAACAAAGAATTTTATATTAGACAATCTCGGACTTCCTGCATTGCAAACTACCTTGCCCGTGTATTTTTGAGCTGTTTTATAATGAAACAATTTTCTACCAAATTATATCTCTGTATACAAAAAGCTATAAGTCACATATTTACACACCATTTAACCATTTTACTATGCAGTCTTGTAAGAGCACAACTTTGGTAAACTACCTCCTATGCATCTGTCTCATACTGATTTTCTTTACTTCACTTTATCAGACCTGTTTATCCTTTCCCTGCTCCATCAGTGGTCCAAAAGCAGTCTGTCTGTATTTTATGACAGCTGTCAGTAGCAGAGCTATAAAGCCAAGAGTTCAACAGTAAAAAGAGAAACTTCATCCAGAAATACTAATACCTTTAATGACGATTTCAAAATAATAGTTGTTTATTTTACCAAGAAAAGAAATATCTTTTCCTAAATCCAGTATCATTTTACCTTTTCTAACTATATTCTTAAATAGATTACCTTCTCTGCTGCAATTTTGCTGTCTTAAAACATTTTCTTTAAATCTTAGTTTAATGAATTAGCTGTTTTCAACAGCAAGTTTAACTTAGCCAAAAACGGACTTATCACCACTTCTGCACAGTTATGTGCATTTCCTCACTGTCAGACACTGTGCTTTAAAGAACGAGAACAAAGACTTATACGAGTCTTTTATTTCAAGAAAGTAATGAACTCCTTTGTTAGACTGTTTTATAAATGGTTGGATATCTGTATAAATCTTTAGAAACTTCTGGCAAGCAAATGACTTTTTGACTTCTGCCAATTTTCTTTTGACATGACGCTGGTCTGTCATTTTTAAAAACTGCCAATTGCTCCCTTCAGACAGTTTGCATAAGCAGTTCCTTAACAATGATCAACTATTTCTTTTAATGAAAAGAAATTTTAGAGGTGGAACAAAATGTTTATATGCAATTTTTTTGCTGATTCTGCAATTTTCAGTAGTCTTGCCTAAACAATCCATGCTAATTTTTTTTTTTTGTGGGGGGACTTCATCCATGCATGATTCAAGTACTTTACTGTCAAATGAATATAGCTACTTGTATGCATTCATTTAGGGCCAACTAGTCCATGGTACGAATGTGTGCATGTGAAGAAACCTGTGCTAACAGACATATGGACAGCAGGCAATTCCGTAAGTTTTTCTGGTTTATGACCCATAGAGTTAAGAACTTGGGGACTAGTTGCAATAGTGTGATGTGATATACATTGCATTAAGCTAAAACAGAGATGCTACCAGGATTTAACTTAAAAGGTGTTATATCCCCCCATGTCACCAAAATGGGGGAGGGACGGAGGAGGCAATGACCATAAAAGTTAATATTTATCCAACACTCTAATATCCATCCCTCTTTCTTCCTGCTACACTTTTAGGGCTCTACTGAAATCAAAATGCATATGCATTAAACTATTGATTGTTTCTTAGCTTCATCTGTTGTTTATTTGTCTATGAATACTGTTCTGTGCTGAGAGCCCCCTCACCATTCCTTCATGGTTTGTTGTCTTAAGAGGCAGATACATTGATAACTTAGCCTACATGCTCTTTATGGTTGTACAATTTTCCACAGCTCACAGTATTGTCTCTTGGCTATCTCTGCTTTAAAAAAGATTCTTGAATAACCCATTTTTTATAGTAAATATGTTTCTTCAAAAATACTTACCCCATCATAATTCGATAGAACTACCACTACCTCACAAATCCAGCAACTGTGAGAGTCAGAGTCACTACATTTAGCTCAAGGGTGCTTAAAGCCATTTGGCTGTTGGGCGGAGTGATCTACCTTTACATATATATATATATATATATATATATATATATATATATATATATATATATATATATATATATATATATATATATAAGACTTGGTGGTAAGGCCTAAGCATCATCAGTTATTACTGGAGTGGAAGGCACACTCGCTATGGATGTAACTTAGGGGAGACTGGGAGGGCATTGTGTATTATGAATGAGTAAGCATTTTCGAAGAAACATATTTTACTATAAAAAAATTGGTTTCTTCTTTGAATACATTACCCAATCATAATACCTTAGGCGAATAAGTAAGAGATGGAGGGAGGTGTATCCTCTTACCCCGAAGATAAAATGTCTGATCCCCTAAGGTATGGGATACAGTGTCTAACTAGCCCAACTGGTGGAGACTCCATCTGTCAGGATGTGGCATCAAAAGAAAAGAAAAAAAAAAATCCCCATGCAAATCCAGTGGAAGTCGTGAAGCTGCATCTCAAGAACCTGTCTATTGACCTGGAAATGTGTACTGTTGAGCTGCATATATAAGTCCTACCATATCAAATTAGGCCCTTTGGGATGACAAATCTTTGAGATAAAAGCAAGAAAATGTGGACTCTGATCTCCATCAAACAGCTTGAATGATGATGGTTTGAAATCAGTTCCATTTGAATGCTAGGCTGGTGGCAACTGCCCTAACCTCATGAGCCAAAATGTGTTTTTAAAAAATTCAGTGAAATGGGATTTTTTCCCTGTATGTTGAGCAAATAACCCACTTGATCCAGGATGATATATTTTGAGCTGATATATCGTCTTGACTTAAGAGATAGAAAAAGGTGTTATCTCCCTCTACACACTGGCTCCATTCGATTAAGTTACCGCTTCAAAGATCTGACAAGGTCTTGTAAGTGGCGTTCAGCTGAGGTGTCCAGATGAGACAGGTTTCATGAGAAAAAACTGGTTACCCGTGGAAGGGCAATGGTTCTTGGTGATGAAAGAGAATGCTGTCATAAGAAAGTCTGGCCCATCTTGTCAAAATTGCAGGCAACTGGGGTCTGAGGACAGAGACTGTATTTTATTAATTCTGCCCGTCAGTGGCATGAGGAAGCAGGGCTTGTTGGAAAGGTGCACCAGAGATGCCCATGCAATTGGTTCAAAAGGGTTCTTGTTTAGCCTGGCTAATACCCAAGACAGGTTCCCCATGAGGCGGAGGGATAACATTAGGCTCTGTATACTCAAAGTTGCAAAGAGATCAGATACATCCCTGTTTTGTCCGAAACTTCACGCCTATGACAAAAGGCATCTGCTTTCGTCATACTCTGA
Source organism: Sinohyriopsis cumingii (assembly GCA_028554795.2). Taxonomy (NCBI): domain Eukaryota; kingdom Metazoa; phylum Mollusca; class Bivalvia; order Unionida; family Unionidae; genus Sinohyriopsis; species Sinohyriopsis cumingii. The sequence goes on along the minus strand of CM068834.1, from coordinate 43,860,356 downwards.
GCTAATTTTTGCTCTTTGAAGAGCCAGAGGATGAAATTAGCTGTCTTCTATATCGATGCCTGGATATGTACTTTGCACACCTGTGGGTACAAAGTGCCATTTGCTTTCATATACTTTAAAGTGGAAGGCCGTTGCATCTGAGCTATTCTCTCCACTACTGGTTGCGAGAATTGTTTTTGTCTGAGAGCATGTTTGCTTCATCACTTGGAATCAGGTATTGGTGGTTGGTGTAAGAGTTATGGTTGGTCCAATTCAACATAGGGCGTTCACTGCCTAAGCTCTTGGGTCTGGGACAGGAGAGACACACACAAAAAAAAAATAATAAAGAAGGGACAAATTTGCCATACCTTATTGTCACAAACAGGCCTACCAATGGTCGATTCCATTGGGTACAGATCTGCATGAGAACTGAGGGATGGAGAGACCATTCCTTCTGTACTAGTTGATTGTTATGTAACAAAGGGATGGTCAGTGCATTAAGGAGTCCCAGGATATGGTGAACTTTAAATTCTTGTCGATAACAACACCACTTCAACAAGTCACACACCATGATGCAAAGGTCTGGGGACTGGGATCCTCCTCGTTGCTACATTATAGTATAGAGATAATCCTTGTTGCTGAGAAAAGACACCACTGTATATGTCAGACAGAATGAGAACTCCCTTGACCTCTTAAGTCTTCTGGCCCAAATGAAAAGTGAAAAGCTTCACATTGGCCGTCTTGAACTATTGATATGTAGATGTCTTTTCTGGGCAGATCATACACTTTTAGTGTCCCAAAATGATGGTAGTGGGCGGGCTCACCTGCCTTTCATACTTGCGTCAGTACAGCCAGTAATCTTGAGTGGGTGGATGCGTAGATGCATACCCCTCCATGAGCCAAGTTAGGCTGCTCCAAGTACTGCTGATGGTGCCTCGAATAGGTGCAGATGTTGAGAGGATGGTCCAGTGGGTCAACGTGAGGACTCCATTTGTGCAGACCAACAGTAGCAAAGCAGCAGAAGGTAAATGAGGGCCATGATGTCTGCTGCCACATAGAGCAATCCCATGCGGATAGAATTCCTCAAAAGAAAGGGGCTACCATGGATCATTTCAATGCCTGATCCAGAGGAAGACAAAGTATGTTGCCTATGTTCTCAAGTCCATACCTAAGTAAACGAATTGTTGAGATGCTACTAGGTCAGATTTTTCCTTGGTAATGAGAAGTCCAGATTGGTAACATGGGTTAGAGCTCACTGATGTTGCTGCAGGATGTTGTCCTAGTAACCTGAGGTTGCCACCATAGAAATGGTCTGGGTATGCACCTTTACTTGATTTGTCAAACGACAAGTAGCAACAAATGGTGTGCTCTGAATCGATATATGATGTTGTATGCAATTCTCAGGAGCCTATGAAGAGACATGAAGGTATGTGCCCAGAGTGAAGGCAAAGTCTCCTTTGTGGATATCATTCAAAATGCACTGATGGGATCTGAGGGGCATTAAAAAGGATTGAGGGTGTTTTGGCTGATGATCAGATATAGTCATTTTTCACTGGGGCCAAGAAAAAGGTATCAAACAAATGATAGAACCATCTTGGTGTTATATCCGCATGGTAATGGATTGGTGGACATTTGATAGGACAGCATTCAGAAGTTCGTTTCCTATGAGTGACCCGTGGGTCCTTTGTAGTCTCCATATTATCCCTGTAATGATGATGTGGATGCGGAGAAATGAAACAGGTCTCCCTGATGGCTTGTTACTGTAGTAAGGACATTATGCAGAGTGGTAGGGGACCAAGTTCGTGTTCTCAGCTTGAGATTGACTCCATGTATGTCTTAGGTGTTCTGCATGGAGTTTTAAGAAATGGTATGGTATGTTGGTTTTGAAGATAACCCGGAAAAATAAAAGTCCCACAGTGAATTATGTTAATGATATTGTGCACTAAATCTGAAGTGCAAACAACGGCCATCCAATCCATGCAGACAGAGTGTAGCTATGTTATTCCCAATGTGGCAAGATCACTGTCAGTGCTGGGGTACCAAATGATTAGTTGGTGGGAGTGTAAATGTAGAACAGCCTACAAACTGGGACAGAAAGTCCATAACTCTGTGAATGGAACTAAGTCAGAACTGTCTGTTCATTGTAAGAGCAACAGATGCTGGAGTACTGGTGTATGTTGATGATGGATCTGGAAGAGGACATAGCTCTGGGAGCAGAAACACGTCCTCAATGGAGGTTGGAAGGCAGAAACTTTGTGCCTTGTGTAGGGTAGAATTGACGATACTGGTAGAATGATCAACATCATCCGGTTGTGTGGATAGGGCTACAGTCCATGTAACACATTAAGACTTACCTAGCGAAGAGTGATGCAGTCTATCGCTCACTAAACACGCAGAACACACTGAATTAGAAACCACAACTTCAAGAAAGTCGCCTAGTAAAAGGGTTCTTAAATGGCAGAGTGTAGAGAAATTGCGAGACATCTATTGAGGTAGAAGGATCTACACATAGTATCATGCCAAATAAGTATTGATTAAGCCTGTAATGTTGATGATTGGCCCTTTGTGATCTCTAGTATATGGCCTAGGCTGGTCGCAGCGGGAAAAAGCCAAAGTGTGAGGAGGATGTTAGGATCATCATGGTATATTTGATCCATGTAACCTGTCTGTATGTCTGCTAAATGAGAGGGAACTTGGCTGTTTGTTAGCCCTGTCCCACTCAGTAGGAGGAATCATGTCGGACCCCAAGGAGACACGGTTACGGTGGAGTTCCAAAAAAAGATGAGGCCTGTGGAGGTGACTGGGGTGCCAGAGCAATTTCCAAGCATGTCAATGACCAGCGCTTCGTGGTTCAAGGTTAAGTCAAATTATCACCCTTGCTCCCATAAAGGTCCATACTGCAGAAGAAATCAGCATGCAGACTACTGACACCTTTGGTCTGAGCTGTATGTTGTTTGTGCTTTGGCCATAGCTCTAATCTGTATGCCAAAATAAAACAAAATGGACAAAGTTGTAGCCCTCCACCTGGTCAAGAACGCATAGCTAATTCATTAAGAGTTTGACACAGAAATTAATGTCTAATAAGGTAAGGAAGTGTACAGGTAAACTATAATAACAATGTCACCTTTTTTCAAACTTGTGTGCCTGCATGTTATGTTGCATACCACGTGACAATACCACTTGTTTGTGGGTGCAGAGCTATACAAATAATGGTTACCTGGAAACAATTGCTAGCAGACAATTTCAACAACTATGCTTATCTGTAGGGAGGTCAAGGATGGCCTATACAGGTAGAATCACTGAATCATGGTGTTCCATGACTAAATGTACCATGGTAAATGAACTGACCTTGATATACAAAAATATTGGATATATATATATATATATATATATATATATATATATATATATATATATATATATGGTTCTTCAGAGCATAAAGGCATGCACACATGTAAATAATGTAGCATGAACTCAGACATGGGCTACGTGTGTGTGCGACTAAGCATTCAATCAAATGATATAACATTATGCAGATAAACATGATTCAATATCCGCATCCTGCTACAAGAAAGGTCAATAACTCCAACAAATCTCGTGGGAGCAAAGTGATTCATTTATATGTGCATGTTTCGTGTGATGATCATGATAATGATAAAGGTTCATGGCCATCCATCAAACACTGCAGGCTAGTTGTTCTTGGAGTTTGTGTCAAAACAACTAAAAGACAAAAAAGGCAATAACAATACAACACATTACGTCTTTTGGTGAAAACCATATGCCAATATGACCCCGAATTCTTCTGGAGTAGCAACAACAAGATTTTTCAAGGTGGCTGCCACGATGGCAATATTAGAGTGTCTTTGAGCAAACAATCCAGATAGCAGCATTGAGATAACTGGCCTTTTACTGTATGGCAATACGTCTGTACAAACCTCATCCTCCAGGTCATCTCCTGCTGAGACATGAGTGGACAGATTGCTTTCCATTTGATTTGACAGTTCATTGATCAGAAGCTTGTAGATCTTGACAACCACTGGTAGTGTGGTCCACTGGTCTGGACCTAAAACAAAAAATGCATCTGAAGACAGAAAAGCTTGCAGACACATTTTATGCCGACATAAGAATAATATATCTGTTAGTGCCTATAATTACCCATGTTGACCAATGGAGACAAACCAACTGGTGGAACATACACTGTCTTGCATTTCAATTAATGGAAACTAAAAATAAACTCACATATGCACAGTATAGCAACACATTACTCTTACAATTATGTATTCTTGTATAGTGTCCATGAAACTGACCTAACAATAAACATAGTACCATAAACAGTGCATTACACACCATTTTTCTTCTTTAAATATTGGTAACCTTGACCAGTGAACTTTTGACCCCCATATTGATTGGTGCATGTCTTGTTGCAAGTTCGCCCATAATTTGAGCCATAAAACATGCTATTGGTGAAAACCAGTTTCTTTCTAAAGTCCCATTGACCTATTAGCCCAAATCAACAGATGTTTTTCTTATCACAAAAGCTATCTACAAAGTTTAATCAAGACATATGGTACAGAACTCAAATAGTATGGTGAAAAATGTTTTTTTTTCCTTCCTATATTCTGAGTTACCTTGACCTTTGCTGCCAAATGAAAGGTGTCTTTCTTGTCTCACATGTAAAAAAACTCCAGATATCACATAGAAACCATTTTTATTATGATTTTGATCTTTGACCTTTGGCTGCTGAGTAAGCACTTTGTTTGGAATTTTCATAGAATCACTTGCAGGCACTGGTGTGAATGTTGACTGACTCTTTACTAGTCTGAACAGAAGAGTAGATATCACATTTATTATCATTACATTTAAACCAAATTTTTAAAATATAAATCTGAAACACAAACAGTACCTGATAAGATTTCTTTAATTGGTATTTCTCGCAAGGCAATTTTTCATAACGATTAATTATTCACATTTAAAAAAACATTATTACAAGTTTTACCACTTGTAACATGTCTGTTATTTTGAATGAAAACATACATATATAAAACAATTTGTTATGCCTTTTATACTTATGTGTAATTATTACAGAAATCTGCATTCCCCTTCTAGAATGACCACCCCTCTAATAAGGCCACTTTTCAGCTGAAAATGGGATGCCCTTATAAAATGGGAATAACTAGCTGAATAAAATTGAAAAATACGTGAATTGTGCAAAGCATATGTGATCCCTATTGAAAGTCCCTTACATTGTGCAGCTTTGGATCTGGTCTTAATGCCATTTGTTTGTGGAATAATCTGATCTCCCTTGACATTTATTTCCTGAAGCCGAGTGTCATTGTGGCTCACAGCATACAAAAGCAGCTTGCACAGTGCAACAGCTCTGGAAAAATAGAACAACTGTTTAATTTTCACTCATAATAATCACCACAAAACTTACGATATTAAACTGAAAATAAAATATTACATATGAAAAAATTAATAAAAACCTTCAAGTCGTGATCTATCTTACCATCAAAACATAGCTGACAGTTTCATTGGCAAGACATGCACAGCAAAACTGTTCAGATTTTTTATTTTCATTTACATTTTTGTCCATAATAAAATCTGTGGAAGATGGGATGTGTAATGTTGTGGCCATAATTAATACTGTAGATACTCAAGTAGAAATTTAGTTGTTATAGTTTTAGGATTTAACATCATTACTGAACACAAAGGGCTATACATGATGGCCAGTATAAATGGTGAATGAAGAACCGGGGAAAACCCTGGTAAGAATCACTGACCCACAGGAAGCTATTGGCAAGCTTTCTCACGTCTACACTGACCGAGACAGAGACTTGAACCCATACAGACAGATGAAAGATGGCAGTGATTGGTCAAGGTGAGTGCTTTAGACTGCTAGGCCACCTGGGGTTACAAGTCCAACTGCCTACACAGACTAGCTGTTATTGCACTATGCAGACCTACCAACCCTAGCAAGACCATCTCAGTAAGACATGGAGGATGGGAGAATTTTTCCTCCCTAGATTCCTGCAAGGTTAAATTCAAAATTTTCAACATGATCACGAAATCTGAGAAAATTTAATCAGGCAAAAATGTATCCATATACAATATGTAGCCAAAGTTGAAAAGGGCAGTGATGGATTTAAAGGTCACATAAAAAGTATAATGTGAACATCTCTCTCATTGCAAATAATGTGACATCAAAAGTGCTCACTTATAAATATGGTACAACTGCAAACTACACAGACTGTGATATGCTGTCACATAATGTGCCTGCAGATCTTGGTCAATGCAGTTTGCCAGGAGCAATGAACAGAATAAACAACACAGACCCAGATCTTCTGGCACATTAGGCAACAGCAGATCAGGGTATATGCTGTTTGCAGCTGGACTTGACTTATAAGCAAATAAATACAATAATGTCAACCCTTCCTTTTGACCATAAAATTGCCTCTGAATAAATCTGACTACACATAGACAATAAATACATTAATTCATTTATTTTATGACTAATAACTGCTCTTGGTCTCTGTAGGAAGCAAAGCATCTTACGTGACTTTCCGCTCATAGGCACCAAAAAACAGGTGTTGCCTTGAACACCATTCATCTAGAACAAATTCTAATGCTGGTTTTCCTGTTGGGTCTGGAACACTGGTCAGGAAATCTAGTACTGCTTCTATCTGATCATGCATCAGGTGGGCAAACACCATCACAAGACTCTACATAGGTATAAAAATAAAAAATAAATTAATTTCATGGCGGTTTTAATTTCCCTGAATGTCATCAACTGCATTTTCAATCTTCTGTTGTAAGTATCAAAGGTTTATCTAAGAAAGAATAATATTTATGTGGCATTCTGTGGGATATACCCTTTGTTCACAACTGGACAAATTAAACCAATAAATCAATGCTACAACTGACCCAAAAGAGTGTCAAAAACCTGCCAACCCTGATGAGTCGGCCTCAGTAAGGCAGTTGATTCTTTTCTGCAAGTTTGATCAGCTTTTAGTAAGGTTTAAAACAATATCATAAACTGCTATTGTAAAGCTTGAAAATGTAATTAATAGTTCAGTATTCGAAACAAGCAGCGAAAATAAACATTATGTTCAACTGAAAAGTTTCTACAGTACGCTTAGACTTTATTTACCACTAGCACAGTTGCACAAACTCAAGTTCCAAACCCTATGCAGCTCAATAGTTTGTTGCTATCTCTCAACGTAATTCATATCTTTTTCCACTTCACATGACGACAGCAATCATATCTCCTGCCACAAGTCATACTCAAATTGGCAGTGATGTCCAATAAACGTAATTATGTCAATTCCAGCTTTTATTCATAAGACCCCGAATATTCATTTTTATTCTTTGTTGTTGATTATTAACAGTTTTCAAAAGGCTTATTTTCCCTTTCATTTTAAACATGCATCTCCTACTGGACGTAATTTATGAGAATTTTTTTTAAAATCAACAGTTTCATCATGCAGACACTTCCGATGAACAAATAAGTACAGTTTAAAATGTCTGAGGTGCTGCTGGTTCCCTGACTAATTTCATTAATTCTAATAAGAAACCGGAATCCGAATCAAACACGGATGAACACATTTTCAGGATTTTTCAGCAATGATCATTTTTCTGTGGATTTTGCTTTTATGCCATAAGTTACTATTTTAGGGGTAATTTTTGTAAGACTTATGGCAAAATTGTAAGGGTTGGCAGGCCTGTGTCAAGGTGAGGATTAGGTATTATAAAGCTGCAGAAATGTAAAAAGATGCTGTTTACAAAAATCTGAATTATCCAGATATCCCTGAGGCAAAAAGAAAAGACGTTAAGATCCATCATGGATCGAGATGGGGGGAGTTCATCTAATTTTTGTCCATTTCACTGATAACATGAATTTCAATAAGGTTAACATAAATGACATCATGGATAATATTTAATGTTCTGAAATCCCGAAGAAAAAAGCTGGGATTGAAAAGGTAGACAATCACATTTACTGGAGTTAAATATTATGTATGTGTATCACATTTAATATTACAATTATCTAATTTTTTGGGAATTGCCAGCCCTATTATAGGCCACTGCAGAGTTTGCACCCAAATGTAAATGAAAACAGGAACTATTATAACATTTAATATAAATCAGCTTGTAACTCTGTACTGCATTAATGTTTGCAATTATTTCAATATTTGCTGCATGCTGGAATACATAGTAAGATTATACAAAATTTGCATGAAACAAGTGAATAAGAAATATATTTCATTGAGTGGGTGAAATCCACGAAATCAAACATTTCCATTATTTACTCTTTCAAACCAAATTTTCTGTGTTATTATATAATCAAATGCAATGGCTATCAATATGTATAATCGACTGAAGTAACAGACTTTTTACTGGATCCCACGAGAAGTGAGCAGTTTAACCTCATGTTCTGCTGCGTGTTGCGAGTATCTGCACATAAAATAAAAAAGGTAACATAATTCTCCTCCCGAACTTGAAGTAAAATAGCACATTAAAATAAAGAATTTGCACTTTGTTGGATTTCAACTCTGTTCACTTCGAATGAAAGGCATCGATAATTACCACTTGACTATGTAAGCATCCAAGAATAAATTTAAATTTCCTGGTCATAATGTTATTAGACTGGTCAGTGAGGAATGATACTATTTCACTGCAGCAAATTATCAAGGTTATTTTCCTCAGAATATCCAGTAATCCATGTCCTAGTATAAAATAAATATATAAAATCTTCCTGAGTTCATATTGAGCATCTAGATACCTGCATGACACTGAGAGTTTCTGTTTGATGCATCTTGCTCAGAACAGCTCTTAGAATTAGGTCCATATTTTCACCAAGATGGGGGCCCACTTTGCTCAACACAACCGCTACAAGTCTGCCCACAAATGAAGCAGTAAATTCGGATATTTTTGGATCCAGCAGCTTTGAGATTACTTGCATAATATAGCCCAGTCCGTTGTTACCTGCAACAGGGTAAGTGTATCAATTTTCAGTTATACACTTTAGTACTTATTTTTCCAAGTAACAGGTGCCCAGCTCGATCTGCCCGATTTTTGGACATATTAACCAGATAAGAGTCTGACGGATGGGTTGACACAACTTGTAATAAAAGTGGAAGACAAATCCTAAAATGCTGACTAGACAGAATCCATTTCATGAAGGTATCTCAAAGGGTTCAAAAGTATGATATGCAGACAAGCTTATCCCAGTATGACAAGTATGTTTTATTAATGCTTACAGACATTTTATTTTAAGGAACACTTTTAGGATATGCAGAACACAAAAGATACTCATGTATCTAAAGCTTTCTGTCTACTCTATCAGAATGTTCAAGACCTAGAGCTATATTTACTAGATGTTATTATGTCTGATACTAGCTTTCACTGTCTGATACCAGACATCAGTCTCTCTGATACTAGATGTCATTTTGTCTGATACTTGATGTCTGATACTTGCTGTAATTGTCTGATACTAGCTGTCATTCTGCCTTATATTTGATTTCTGATACTAGCTGTAATTCTGTCTGATACTAGCTGTCATTCTGTCTGATCCAAATTCTGAACATGGCATCACTAAATCAGTAGTAGAGAATATTTCTGGAAACGCCAACATCAACATTAATGGACAACTGAAAATCCTCCTTTTCCAAACAAAACATCAATTGCAATGTTTCCTATAAACAATATCTGCTGCTCTTCTCATTGCAAGCATAACACTCACTGAAACCATCTGAACACATGTTTGTCAGTTTGTGAAAGGCAACTGCCATGAAATCGGGGGGGGGGGGGGGGGGGGGAACCCCCGTCTGGAAATCTTTGTTTTGAACAATAAGATTGGGGAGAGCTGTGGAACACTCTCCCAGAAGCAATTTAAGGAGTGTGACAGCAAAAAGAGTGATCATGTTCTTCAAAACACAAGTCTTGTAATATGGCTGAGAATTACAATCGTGTTCAACTTTGTTTATGTATAACAAACATTTATGATACCTTGATCATCATGCCACTGAATGATCTGGTCTAGACCTTGGGATGCAAATGCTCTCAAACATTCACCTCCACTCTGAAAGAGACACGATACAAATATTTGTAAATCTTTGAGAAATCCAATATTAGAAATTGCTTTTACCACAGATTTTATATTTTACAATTTTTTTAAGTTAATGATGAGACCTACATGCATCATTATTTCACTGAACAATTTACTCATCAAAGAGAACATGTTAGCTATAATCTGGAGATGAACATAACAAAACAAACTGGAGATTTGTTGGTGAGAAGGGGCCCGAAATATACTACAATATAAAGCAATGTTCAATAAACCCAAGTAAGTAGGTCATGTTGACCCAGTTTTTGTGCAGGATACAGATCATTAGATGCGTCCATATTGCAACGTTAGTACTTACAAGTGAAAATGTAGTGGAATCTGATGCTGGACAAATTAAGTCATGAAGGAGGTCACAAGTTTTGATGATGAAAGTTTTGTTTTAAAGGATGAATGGAAAGAATAGTTTTAGACCAAAAAGACATTATGGACAAAGGATGGAGAGAACACTTACAGCCAAGCCTGACTGTATGGACAAAGGATGGACAGAACACTTACAGCCCAGACTAATAGTATAAAGGACGAAGAGAAACGTTACAGCCCAGCCTGACAGTATGGTTAAGAGACGGAGAGAATAAAAATCACCCAAACGTCGTACAAAATCTTGAAGTATCAATTTGAAAACCCATTCAGCAAAAAGTAGTAAAAACAAGATTTTTGAGATGGATGCCAGGGAGGCCATAATCATTGTCAGATTGACACCATTTTCATTTAGGTCCAAGCCAACCTCTTCAGAAATGTTTCAGTAAAAACCTGTCATTATGACCATATGTTCAGGAGGAGAAGCAACAAAATTTCAAAATGGCCACTATGGAAACTACATTGGCCATCAGACTGACATGTTTTTATTTAGGACCAACCAGACATCATAAGAAGTCTTTCTGTGAAAAAGTTGTGCTAATGGATGTTAGATGAAAAGCCACTGCACAAACACACAAAATGTAACTTAAGTCAATGAAGTGTCAATATGGGTCACAGCGACCTATTATTAATTTGATGGCATAGCCAGGAGCTAAACACAAAAACCAGTAAAATATAAAATGCAAGTCAGTGAAATTCTTGCTTGTTTGGGTGCGATGCTAAAAAAGATGCAGTCAAAATGAGAGAAATGCAAACAACTTAACGAAGAATACACAACTAATGTATATTGATGACCAAAGTCAGTCCCCTTCCCAGAGGTGATATGAAATCCCCTCCAAACCACTGCCTAGAACCTCAGAAGAAAGAATGATTGAAATTTAGGTCGTTCCATTAAAACATACATGGGACCAAGGGAAGGCACTTTTAAAGTGGGGTACACACCTACAGATGCAATTTAGAATTTTCTTATCATTTTAATATAAACTCCGTGAAATCAAAGTACCCTGGCATTTTTTTAAAACTGCTTTCCCTGGGTACCATATATGTTTAAATGGAACAGCCCTTAGTGATACTGTAGAGATGTATTTATTTGTACAGATACCAATGCCGACACTAGGTGAAGTATAATAGCTCTCTATTTAATGAGGTAGAGTAAAAAAAAACATTTTTTTGCCACAATGTGAAAAATGTGTACCCATGAAAATAAATAAATTCTTACACTGTAGGTCTGCCAGAAAGATAGCTGCACATTTATGATCGGGAAAAAACCCATATCATCTGTACATTAGAGGACCTAGCATTGTTGTGTTTGTAGTTTAATTTAATGTTGTACTATCTTTTATCGACTGCTGTATTGTCTTTTGATCTGCTATAGCCCATTTCATAACGAATTTAACCGAGTTGTTCCATAATTATCAGAATAACTTCCCCGAGTTACTTTTTACTCCAGCCAATCAAACGCTGGTGGGTACATGTACATAATAAAATGGTGCCCATTGTTGTTTAGAAATATTTCAGAAATAAAATTAACTAAATGACTGAAATTTATATGTAAATTGTCCACAGACTTTCAAAAAACAAATCTGATAAACTCATATGAAATGCATTTTATTATAGTGACATTTCGGATGCACAGAAATAGTTTGAACAACTTCCTCTTTGATTGCCAGGATTAAATTTGTTTACTTTGATACCATTTCCTCACTTACATGTACATGTCCAGCTGTAAACAGCTCAAAGCTACTCTCTCGTATGGGTTTGAAATCCGCCCTGGTTTCCAGAAAATAAGACAAGATGGTTCCAATATTAAATGTCGTCAATATCTGCAGCAGCATCGCTGCTGAATATACATTTTTCAACTCGATAAACGATGTTGAAGTAGTTACCGAAGTTGATGCTGATGCTGAAGCGTTAGCCATATTTTGCCCACCACCTATTACGGTCAGCTGACCACCCGCCAAGTGATAAAAATTCCGAGCAAATTACTAAGTTTACCGAAATCTGCATGAAATGGGCTATTGTATTGTCTTTTAATCTGCTGTTGTATTGTCTTTTATCTAATGTTGTATTGTCTTTTAATCCGATGATGTATTGTCTTTTTATCTGCTGTTGTGTTGTCTTATATCTAATGTTGTATTGTCTTTTAATCTGTTGTTGTATTGTTTTTTTAATCTGCTGTTACCATTGGCACAGTAATGTCTACAAGTATACTGTTACATTATAAATATGTACTGTGTGTACTCCTCTGTTGAAATATGAAATACTGTTGTGTTGGTAAAATAGTTTGTACAGAGCAAGTGTTTTATGTATTTTACTCAAACCAACGAGGTTAAATAAAATTTCTTGGGATGGCCATCTATATCATTACTTACTTGCATTGTTGAATTGTCATCGGTCCGAAGTGTACACTGCACAACAGCAGGGAAGGCATTGTGTACCAGTCCATCAGACAAAGGATGCTTACTGCTTCTAACAATGGTTTGCAGAACATCAAGGGAAACCTGGAAAAAATTACAACATATATTCAATATACAATGGTGAGAATGTACACAATTCCTTTATTAAAAAAGGAAGGCCAGCCATTTCCAAATATAAACTATCAGTGTCTTCTTAGTGGCACTGATGATAACCAATCATTACTTTTCATCACTCTCTGGCACATGATGACACTTATCTAAGTTATCACCTCCTTAGAAATATCTTCCCTAAGTCAGAGGTCTCATTTAATTTTAAAACATGGATGTCCAGGACTCCTCATTTGGGAAAAATAGGAGTCTCACCAGCAAAAGTTGCAGTCCCCTTGCAGAAGCAAATTGGGCATGCCTGATGTGGCTAAATTTCCAGATGAGAAGAACCAGTGGTTGCCACTAAGTTTTAATTTTGTAACTTCTGTACACCACTGACATATAGCTCTTCTTTTTCCATTAGAGTGAGACTGAATTATGCCAGGCCAAGGAAAGGTCTTACTCCAAATACTAAGCTAGGCATCACACACTTTCTTACATTTGGCTAGAGTTCCATGCCAACTGTCAGTTCTAGCAACTTAGCACTCTTCTGAATTTTATTACAATCTTCATCAGTTTGCCATTTAACCCCAAAATACTTATCCAAATTTGCAAAGAGCATTTTTTCAAACTCTCAACATGTCTTGATTTTGAAGTCACATGCACTACTTATTCGGCAATACATGGAAACGAACACAATAATGAAAGATAAAATTTTGATGTACTCTTATACACATGCACATCATTTCTGAATTCAGTCATTGTAAATTTTCCCACCACTCAGGCAGCTACTGAAGTCTTTGAACTTGCCACCAAGCTACAGTGCCATGTTCTTCTGATGTACTCTTACAAATGACACCATATACATCTATGGGTCTTTCAGCTACTGAATTTTCTCAATGTAAATATCAGCATAGCTAAAATGATCAGTTGATCAACAAATTTTCCCACTCAGCAGGTGGTTGAAGCAGGAAAGGAAAGCCTTTGAAATTGCAACCCAGCTATTATGTGTGTACAGAGGACTCCTGCATAAGCGATTTTCTGCATCCCAGATAAAAAAAATTGCATCCAAATATGCATGAATAAATGTTTCTGAGACCTCTGCTAAGTGATGATACTTTCAGGCAGAACAAAGGAAACCATTATTTGGACTAAAATGTTTCATCATTTATAACTGACAGATGGATTGGGCATAAAATCCCATCAATTGTCAGTTACTACTGAAGCAAAAAAGTGCATGCTCGACAGAAATGTAGCTGCAAGGAGGGCGTGGGATGGTGTTGTGCACAGGCAGGTATTATCAAAGAAACATATTTCACTCCAAAAATTGGTTTCTTCTTCGAATATATTACCAAACCATAACACATGTAGCCTCTGGCTTGGCCAACATGGGTACGTGAGAAAGCTTCCTGTGGGTCAGTGACTGTTCCCAGGATTATTCTGGCCTCTTCCTCCACCAAATGTACTGGCTGTCATGTACATCCTTTCATGTGCTAAAAATGGCATTAAATCCACAACAATAATATATAACTTTAGAAAAATAGGTAAGAGGTGGAAGGAGTTAATCTCCTTACCCCAAAGTAGGTGCTTGTTCCATTTTCCTATTATATGTGAATGTTTCTTATCAGATTCAGGTTAGGGCAGCCTTAAGAAAAAATTGTTCACTCCCCCCAATCTAGTAGTAAACTACATTGTTACGAAGCTGCAGAGTGACCTGACTAAGTAGTCTATTGTAACATCAATATAATTTCCACAAGGTCAAGTGAACTCATTTGGATGAAATGTCTTCGTAGGTACAAGGTGAGAATGTCTCTGACCTTCGTGACACAGCTTTAATTATGTCTGTCAGTGGGATTTGTTGTTGTTGTTGTTGTTGTTGTAGGGTTTAGCGCCATTTTTCAGCACATGATAGGATATACATGGCGGCCAGTATTAATGGTGGAGGAAGAACTCAGCAAAGAACCACAGACCCACAAGAAACTACTGGCAAGCTTTCTCACATACCTACATTGGTTGAATCCGAGACTCAAACCCACGCAGACAGAGATGAGATGGCAGTGATCCGTAATGGAGAGCACTTTAAACCACTCGGCCACTTGGGGTCCCTCTGTTAGGGGGAGAAGTTTGGTTCAAGTGCTTAGCTGGTACCAGCTGCGTTAACCTCACGAGATGATAAGCACAGGAAATTCACATGGTTTGGGGGTAGTTTTTAGTAGGTGAATGGATAACCCAATGAATCCAGAATGTAAAATCCTAAGCAGAAATATCCTTCCTTTATTGAGTGGCAAGAACAAAAGAAATCTCAATTTTCTGATCAGTTATACAACCCAAATGTCCTAAGTGGAAAGAAGGCTCTAAAGATGAGAGCAGTTACAAGATAAAGTACTCATTACTTGTGAGCAGAAGCCGGTTGTTAGAAATAAAACCTGAAACTGTCATGTCAGAAATTGAACCACCATGCCAAAACTTTATATATAGTTTGGGTAAAATAATAAGAAATGTATCTCACTTATTCTACTTGCAGAAGTACGAGTTACGGGGAAGCAGATTTTACATGAAAGGTAAGCGAGTAAAGTTCTAGGCAATGGTTCAAAGGATTCCTTGTTCAAATGTAATGACCAAGAAGGAATTCCTTCTCTTTAATTCATAAATACTTTGTGTGCAGATTGATGGAGAGGAAAAATTGGTTAATAAAACACGATTGTATATTTAAGGATGTGTTTCCTATTGCAGTTTTTTAAAAATTATGCTATGTAGGTATAGTTTTCAAAAACATATTTATTATAATGATTAGTGTGTATATATATATATATATATATATATATATATATATATATATATATATATATATATATATATATATATAATATACTTGGCACCTCAACAACTGGGTTAAACCAGCTCAATTAGAAGCACAAATCAATTTCAGGATTTATTTTTTTTCACCAGTGGGGTAAAGTACTTGGGTAGGCAATGAAAAACAGATGGTCAACCAACTGGATATATTCTTTTCCTGCCTTATATATAAACAGTCAAAAAATACTGACAATATAGACTGGATTTCATTTTTGAATGGCATAAAATAGATAACTTGACCTAGTTTTCAAGAGATATTGTAGTGTTCAAGATGCATCCCTATCATAAATAGGTAATTTGTTCAGCATAGTGGGGGCTGCTAAATTAAATATAATACAAGCTCTAATGGAATATACTGTATCATTTATTTTCGTTGGGCCTAATTTTCGTGGTTTTGTAATTAAAAAAAGGCATTTTCGTGGGTACTTAAATTCGTGGTTTTACCTGTCAAAGTTTGCATATTAGTAGGTATTTAATTTCATGGTTTAACCTCTACAAATACCCAAAATAAAGAATACAAAAGAATATAACTATGCCGATGCAAATGACTGTCACTTTAATGTTTAAATCAATACTACCACCTGTATAAGCACAAATCAAAGACCTGGCAAGTTCAATACTTACACCTTATTTTTGACCAAATGAATAACATCAGTTGAAGCCGATGCTGCCAATAACACTAATACCATACTTCCATCTCTATGAGCATAAATAAAACATCTGTCAAGATTAATCACTTTCGTCATGTTTTTGTTTGATTGCTCAACATCATTGGAAAACACAGCCGATCAATTATTAAAGAAGAATTAAAGTCACGCTTCCACGAGTGATATGCTAAACAGGTCATGGATGCCATTAAGGAAAAAGATGTTACTGGTGACGATCAGTGCACAGTATTAGTAAACCTTGCAACCTCATTAATCGAGCCAATTCACGCTGAATGAATAATTGCAGCTCACATGACAATGAGTGAAACATTGGACCAAATTATCAGTGGTTTTGAGAAAGCTGGACTTGTTTAATACAGCAATTTGGGGTTATTTACCTGAGAAGCATTTGTGAGTACCGTGAGACTTGACTGACACGATGTTGATACAGTGGCTTTGTCCAAAAACCTGTAAAGTGTGAGCTTTCATACTCTGCTGTAATTAGTGTATATAGTGTTTTATTAATAACAGTTTTTCAAAAAATGGTTATAGTATTTTACAGGATTGTTTTTCTTTTGGATTAAAAATGCATGGATAAAATGAAATGTGCTTTCAGAAGGATTTAAATGTTTTGACAACAGCTGTATTCAAATGAAGGATCGATCTGAATAAGTATTAAATTTAATTTTCATATACTGTTATTTTGTATTATCTTGTCTTTAATTTTTAGTATTACTATGGTTCGAATACTTTATGCTTTTTCTTTTCTATATTTTCTCTTTAGCCTTACTTACATCACATATTAATGTAAGGCAGGGAGTACAAAATTACAGCTATCGGATACCTTTTTGAACGTGTACAGTGAAACAATTTAAAATGATTTATAATTTGTTTCAAAATATTAAAATATTAAAAAAACAACCATGTAAAAGCTAATATTACCAGATTACAGTATTGACCTTGATTTATCAAATACCAGTAGCTGTGTTAATCTCTGGGAATAAAACTCTGTAAGAAAATGGGGGGGGGGGGCATCATCCTACGTAGCTAACTTTTTGTTGGGGATTTACAGTCATGGTTCTGGGCAACAACGAAAACCATGAAACTTGGTCCCCCATGTAAACTGATGATACCTCAATACTTACTGATGGTAGTCCAAGTGGCACTTTGTCTGATGTTGCCTGAAGAATACTAACTAGAGTGGGCAACAACCTTTGCTGTAATGCACCCATACAGCTCTCATTTTCCGCAAGTTCTTTAAATATATCTTGTACAATACTGACTATCACAGGATCTAGAAAATAAAATTTAAAGTATTCATGTATAGTCTTCTCATACACTCTGTAATTCCATATTTTAAAAAAGTATAAAAAAATCATTTCATATTGGGACAGACATGAATGGCTTCTTGTCATGTGGAAAATCCTCATCTCTTTCTAAAAGAGCTGAGCAACTTAAGCTCTCTAAATATTCTAAGGGAATGGGACATACTCTCCACACTGGTAAGTTTATAGCAGATGCCTTGAGGTGTAAAGAATTAAAACAACTTGTGAAGCTTCAGCAATCAATGAAATACCCGCACGTTTAATTTATTATTATGGCTAATAAACTAAAAAACTTAAGAAACCGTTTCTTTTAGTTAATATCATGTCAGCAAGTCATTATGAGAGCCATAAGTTATTATGACATAAAAGCAACCATGGGCTTGAGGACATTTCAACATTATTTTATTATCTTTTTCTGGGGCACATCTACCTTGATAACACATGTACAATGGGATCCAAAACATGCAAACAACACTATAAAAGTGGGCATCAATAGTGAGGGACCATAACAAAAAAATTAAGCAGATGCCATCCCACCGGATATCGAGAAAATGTGTGTGTGTAATGGAGCTGTCTGATGGCTTAATGCTCAATTAGTCATTACGGTCTATGTAAATTATCTTCATTTTCAAGATATCAAACCTCTTCAGAAAGATTATTGACAATATTACTCCAAGACATTTCAACAACCATAATATGTATGCCAGAAAAGATTGGCTTTTAAAGAACTAGGAACATAAATTTTGCAAAACAACCAACATCAAAACTCTACATATTTTTTGTGCTGTTGGAAAAATACTGATGCAATGATTTCATTGCAACAGTGAAACTTCTCATCCTTGAGGAAATCTCCAAGTGCCAATTCAGGAATTTCGAGTTCACTACAAACTCTGGAACTTGCTTCTCCATTATAATCTGCATATGTGAAACAATTATTGGAGCATGAAGAAAGAGTTAGCATTCACAAGTTTTTCCTTCAAATACTCAAGCAAAGAGCAAATGTTTGCACTCTAAAAAATCTGTAAAATACCTAATCTTAAATAACTGATGAAATTGAAAAAAAAAAAACAAACCCACACATTTGATACATTGCCGCATCTTCTGATAAATATCATATTTTCAAATCATAACTTGAGCCAGATTGTGAGCAACATATACTGAGATTTAGCTTTGCATAAGGTGCAAGCAGATCAGTCTATGCTGAAGTGTGGGATTTGTACTAATTTATCAAAAACTTCCATGCAATCATGCATGCCTAGTTCATTTGTTTTAATTTCACTAACAAATAAATCAGCCTTATAATGAAGCCAAGCCTAACACGAGAGATTAAAACTTCAAGACTAGTTCTAATATTCACATTCACAAAAACATCAGATTGAATCATCGATCAGGTTAGTGAACCAGTCAATTGTACTTGGTTGTCCCAGAGTAAATTTGTCATATTCAATACCCAACTGGAACACTGGCTATCGAGTCAAGACCATACTGATCAAAGGTAACGGCACGCAAATCAGTTGTCAAATCTTGTACACATGGTGAGCAGTCGACTTTTCAAATCTGATTTATGACTAAGAAAGCTGCGCTAATAAAGGAACAACTTTTTGTTCATAACAAATGAAAATTCTTGCATACAATTTGTTTTTCATGTCCATGAAATGCACAAAGTCTTATAAAAAGATCATCTATTACCCTATTTCAATTTTCATCTCCATGCAATGGAAAGCAAAACCAGGGCCTGGAGAAAAATGAAGTTAAATAAAAACACATTTTCAAGCATAAGACACTATTTTAAGTGTTGACAAAAGAATAAATTAATAATGAAAAACAAACATGCCAATTTGCAACTTCAAGAAAAATGAAAAATTTACATCAGGAAGAACACTGATAAGATCACTTTAACTCGATATTGGTCCATTATTTACTTTACATTTTGCACATCATAATTTTTATACCAAGTTTAGGGATGGCAGTTTTGACAATCTTTTACACAGACTGATATCTGTAAACTCTGTATGCAGATATAGTCAGGGCAGGCCAAGTATATCTGGCCCTGGTTTCAGTTACATTCTCAAAATAATTTCTCCAAATGGATTTTGTAACTTAATGACTAACCATTTTAAAAATGTAAATCTGAGTAAGACATTTTCCGGGATGGCACTGGCTTTTAAAAAGTTGTCGCCATTTGCATAATAAATGATGAACAAAGTATTTGTTTATGCAACAATAGATTCGAGTGCAATTTTTATATCAAAATTTGCAGCTTCCTGTCATGGTGCCTTTGAATTTCTCAACTCCAAACCCAAGGCTATATATGTTCTTTGACAGCCAAAAATGTTGTTGCCAAAAAGATTTTTTTTTTTTGCACTTTGTGACATTGGCAAAGCCCAGTGTGATCCCTGTATTTTGAGATGACTAATGAAATGGTGGGAGGGATGTTAAGGGGGTGGGGCTGGAGAGAGGGGGATGTTGTACATGGACATAGAGTATATGGATATGTATTGATCACTAACCTCCACAATATTTGAGGAAGACAGCAATGTTTAGAGGAGTAACTTTAGATTCACAGGATGCAGTAAAAGATTTATCTACCTGGAAATAAAAAAACAATACATTTTAGGATGAAAAACATTCAAATTAAGAAAAAAGATAAGAATCTTTCCTTATCCCCAATAATTAATTCTATTTTGAATCAAGCTGTTATAAAAAAAATGTCCAGATACTGACACTGGATTCATATGGAGTACATGAGATAAATAAAGCACACAAGAATTAAATGTCTGAGAATATGAAACCTTACTAGACAGGACATTCGATGGACCATACATTTTTTAATTTATATGCAAGTGTACTTCATCGAGGTTTAAAATGGCTATAATGATAAGGACCCATTGAAGTTCTTTGGAGCAGATGCTATCTAAAATGAAGTGTTTGTAAAGGAAGGTTACCCAGTCCTGATAAAAGAGATGGGAACATTCAGCAGGATTTAGGAAAAAAAGAGGTCTCCATCTAACATTTCATCAAGCCTGTAAACTGTGTAATGATGTATCCATCTGTCTGTGACTTCCCAAATCACTCCATGCTTGATTTGTGTGTAAAACATGTATGACAACACTGCATACCAAGAAGAAACAAAGAGGCCCAAGTGGACCATTTCACTAAGCAGAATAATGCTGTATTGTAAACATGCAAACCTGCATAAATTATCTCAGAAACTTAATATAATGTTGATTTGACCTAGAGGATCCTGAAAAACTCTTTCTGATATATGACAAAAAAAGCTTACCTGGTCAAACAAACTCTTCCAACATTTTGATAAAATAAGATGATTTACCAATTTTAATAAAATCTTATCAGAAATATAGTTGCTAAATCAGCCAATCTGATGAAGTGTCATGATAAATAACATGTATGAATTCTGCTTGCACTCGTACTAAGAAAAGATCTGGATAACAAACTTATTTACCAAGTTTTATCAAAATCCATCCCAAAATAAACAGATGCTCACTAGAAGCTGTTGGCAGATACACCACAATGTATATTAGTACAGGAATTAATTCTTACAATTCCAAAAATTGAAAAAGCAAATTTTAAATTTTTTACAATACATCAATATATTCAGTCAGAGATGATTCATCCAATTACAATTAGCCTCCTCCATTTGATAAAGTAGAGACAATACTTGTTTTATCTGATACATCAAAAGGAACCATAAAAGTGAATGTCTCTCTCCTTTCATGCCCATGTGACCATGACATGGAATGGTAATAAATGCAATACACGTCAAAGAGAACCATAAAAGTGAAGTCTCTCTCCTTTCATGCCCATGTGACCATGACATGGAATGGTAATAAATGCAATACACGTCAAAGAGAACCATAAAAGTGAAGTCCCTCTCCTTTCATGCCCATGTGACCATGACATGGAATGGTAATAAATGCAATACACGTCAAAGAGAACCATAAAAGTGAAGTCCCTCTCCTTTCATGCCCATGTGACCATGACATGGAATGGTAATAAATGCAATACACGTCAAAGAGAACCATAAAAGTGAATGTCTCTCTCCTTTCATGCCCATGTGACCATGACATGGAATGGTAATAAATGCAATACACGTCAAAGAGAACCATAAAAGTGAAGTCCCTCTCCTTTCATGCCCATGTGACCATGACATGGAATGGTAATAAATGCAATGCATAACAAAGAGAACCATAAAAGTGAATGTCTCTCTCCTTTCATGCCCATGTGACCATGACATGGAATGGTAATAAATGCAATACACATCAAAGAGAACCATAGAAGTGAAGTCCCTCTCCTTTCATGCCCATGTGACCATGACATGGAATGGTAATAAATGCAATACACATCAAAGAGAACCATAGAAGTGAAGTCCCTCTCCTTTCATGCCCATGTGACCATGACATGGAATGGTAATAAATGCAATACACATCAAAGAGAACCATAGAAGTGAAGTCCCTCTCCTTTCATGCCCATTTGACCATGACATGGAATGGTAATAAATGCAATGCATAACAAAGAGAACCATAAAAGTGAATGTCTCTCTCCTTTCATGCCCATGTGACCATGACATGGAATGGTAATAAATGCAATGCATGTCAAAGAGAACCATAAAAGTGAATGTCTCTCTCCTTTCATGCCCATGTGACCATGACATGGAATGGTAATAAATGCAATACACATCAAAGAGAACCATAGAAGTGAAGTCCCTCTCCTTTCATGCCCATTTGACCATGACATGGAATGGTAATAAATGCAATGCATAACAAAGAGAACCATAAAAGTGAATGTCTCTCTCCTTTCATGCCCATGTGACCATGACATGGAATGGTAATAAATGCAATGCATGTCAAAGAGAACCATAAAAGTGAATGTCTCTCTCCTTTCATGCCCATGTGACCATGACATGGAATGGTAATAAATGCAATAAATGTCAAAGAGAACCATAAAAGTGAATGTCTCTCTCCTTTCATGCCCATGTGACCATGACATGGAATGGTAATAAATGCAATGCATGTCAAAGAGAACCATAAAAGTGAATGTCTCTCTCCTTTCATGCCCATGTGACCATGACATGGAATGGTAATAAATGCCATGCATGTCAAAGAGAACCATAAAAGTGAAGTCTCTCTCCTTTCATGCCCATGTGACCATGACATGGAATGGTAATAAATGCCATGCATGTCAAAGAGAACCATAAAAGTGAAGTCTCTCTCCTTTCATGCCCATGTGACCATGACATGGAATGGTAATAAATGCAATGCATGTCAAAGAGAACCATAAAAGTGAATGTCTCTCTCCTTTCATGCCCATGTGACCATGACATGGAATGGTAATAAATGCAATGCATGTCAAAGAGAACCATAAAAGTGAATGTCTCTCTCCTTTCATGCCCATGTGACCATGACATGGAATGGTAATAAATGCAATACACGTCAAAGAGAACCATAAAAGTGAAGTCTCTCTCCTTTCATGCCCATGTGACCATGACATGGAATGGTAACAAATGCAATGCATGTCAAAGAGAACCATAAAAGTGAATGTCTCTCTCCTTTCATGCCCATGTGACCATGACATGGAATGGTAATAAATGCAATGCATGTCAAAGAGAACCATAAAAGTGAATGTCTCTCTCCTTTCATGCCCATGTGACCATGACATGGAATGGTAATAAATGCAATACACATCAAAGAGAACCATAGAAGTGAAGTCCCTCTCCTTTCATGCCCATGTGACCATGACATGGAATGGTAATAAATGCAATACACATCAAAGAGAACCATAAAAGTGAAGTCCCTCTCCTTTCATGCCCATGTGACCATGACATGGAATGGTAATAAATGCAATACACATCAAAGAGAACCATAGAAGTGAAGTCCCTCTCCTTTCATGCCCATGTGACCATGACATGGAATGGTAATAAATGCAATACACATCAAAGAGAACCATAGAAGTGAAGTCCCTCTCCTTTCATGCCCATTTGACCATGACATGGAATGGTAATAAATGCAATGCATAACAAAGAGAACCATAAAAGTGAATGTCTCTCTCCTTTCATGCCCATGTGACCATGACATGGAATGGTAATAAATGCAATGCATGTCAAAGAGAACCATAAAAGTGAATGTCTCTCTCCTTTCATGCCCATGTGACCATGACATGGAATGGTAATAAATGCAATGCATGTCAAAGAGAACCATAAAAGTGAAGTCTCTCTCCTTTCATGCCCATGTGACCATGACATGGAATGGTAATAAATGCAATGCATGTCAAAGAGAACCATAAAAGTGAAGTCTCTCTCCTTTCATGCCCATGTGACCATGACATGGAATGGTAATAAATGCAATGCATGTCAAAGAGAACCATAAAAGTGAAGTCTCTCTCCTTTCATGCCCATGTGACCATGACATGGAATGGTAATAAATGCAATGCATGTCAAAGAGAACCATAAAAGTGAAGTCTCTCTCCTTTCATGCCCATTTGACCATGACATGGAATGGTAATAAATGCAATACACATCAAAGAGAACCATAGAAGTGAAGTCCCTCTCCTTTCATGCCCATGTGACCATGACATGGAATGGTAATAAATGCAATACATGTCAAAGAGAACCATAAAAGTGAAGTCTCTCTATTTTTACGTTCATCTAATTATGACCTGGAGTGGTAATAACATTGTAATAATTAAGCAAGGACAGCACAGTGAACTTCTGGCTGAATGAAACCCGCCTCAAACAAAACCCATCAAATGAATCAATATGTATCACATAACTCTACAAATCATGCAGTATGGAAAAGATTGCATGAAACTGAGACCTAATAATAATGAACACTTATTGATACATTATATATACAAGGGATGATCAATGTGCCAAACATTTTTCTTACTGTCTGACCTAAATACAACAGATAAAAAGCAAATGATAATCTTATAAAACTACAAGAATTTTACATTTATTGTGACATGTATAAAAGCATCTACCAAATATAAGTCTACTTCTTTCAAATTCTTGTTATTTACATTGTGTAACATTTTCATCACTAATTCATTTTTATGAATTGGGCTAGCTGAACATCTATCTCATGGTGATGAAGTTTAGAAGTTTACTGATAATTTTAGTATGTGCATCAATATAATACCTCAAGTTTACTTATTTTCCTTATTATTCTATCACCTGAGAACGTGGATTTTTCCCATGCTTTTCTTCCTTATTATTCCTCTGGGACGCTTTGCGAGAGGTTTTCCCCTCAGACTACTCTTACTTTATTTCTAACTGAAAACGTCTCTAGAGTGATAAAAAATAGGCAAAATAAATAACAAATTTGGACTTGCATTGAAAAATGGCACTACTGCATTGTTAGATAAACTCTCTTTCTTTTGAGTCATGTCTCTTTCGCCAATAATCATAATTTTGTTATGGGGGTGGTTTTGGGTTCTGCAGTTATTAAATAAAAACTTGGTTACTGGGTTCCTGAACTTGTGAGCTTAGACTATTTATCTTGCACATCCTTGGATGTTTATTTTTCGAATGTAGTCTGACATAAATACCCCATTACGTCCTAATCCTGCAGCTATTCCCAATTAAACTTATTTTATACAAACTTTCCAAATGATTTCATGTCTGCACTGTAACTGAACACGTGAATTTTCACACTTTTCTAAAACTGACATGTCACGACATGAACACATACTGGAACCAATCTGAAAAATCTGGAAACCTGTTCAGCAATGTCTAGAAATAGTCCACAGAAATCCCTAAACCTTACATATTCAAGTACAGTAAACAAAACATTTCCAAATATTTTTTAAAAAGATCTTTTTTGTGAAACTGAGAATTTTCTGCACACAAAGAAGCCACCAAGCAAAATTAAAGTTGATAGAAATTAGTCAAACCTGTCTTAAAGGTCAGATTTAAAAACAGTCACTTGGCTACAATGGCCATTCTAATCACATACATCCCACCACCCCAAGCAAATTTCCAACATAAATGTAATGTAATGGTCACCTGTATCCTAGCAATCAATGGTTTGTCACTGCTTTAAGTGGACTGTCTATGTCCCTTGTTTACTTTACAGAGATATGTCAGGTATTATAATGAAAAAAGAATGATTTCAGAGCCATTTCCAACTATAATGAATTTAATATTATGTGCAGATCTTGGTCATAATAAAACCCATGGAACATCCTGATGATTTACCAAATGTATTCGTAATCTAACACTAAAAAGATACAGTATCTAGAGAGGTAAAACACTGAACCAATCAGATACAAGATCACTTCATTAGTATGCGTGGGTCTTACTTTTTACCGAACATGTCCAAGATTTTGATATAAACATATATTCCAATCTGGACCAAATCAATCAGAAATATGGCCTCTGGAAAGGAACATCAGTTTATCCAAAGCAAAATTAACTCATTCATATGCACAGACCTTGTTCATAACTGAACTTGTTAGATATTTATCATATAAACCTCTGGTCCAAGCTGATCAAAATGAAATGGAAAGTATGATCTTCCAAGTGGTACCAAGCCATGCTGACAGATGTACAACAGACACATTTGGTGTTATGGTCAGACAAGCTAAACATTTGTATAAAGCTGAAAACTGCCGCAACCCCGAAACTGTGATAGGTCATTTACATATGCATAAAATTATGCTAACAAAACTTGATTTGTCTGTGCTAAATATTTTGTTGTGTAATAATTTGCTGCAAATAAGTTTTCTGGGATGTACGGATGGATGTCCATGACCAAATCAAGGAGATGATTGAAAGTTTTGAGAATCACTGTAACGACAATGACGCAATGGATTGCTTTAATGCTTGTGTGTTTTAGGTTTTTAACGTAGCTTTAGCAATTTTTCAGTCATATTGCTATGTCTGTAGTTTGGCAGTTTATAGTGATGTCTAGCACTGGGGCATCATGCCGCAGACATGTCCAACCCAGTTACATTATCCTGACACCAGGCCGACCAGTCCTAACACTAACATCTTAATGCTGAGCACCAAGCGAGGCAGCTTCTAGTAACATTTTTATAAGTCTTCGGTATGACTCAGTTGGGGCTCGAAAACATGACATCCCGCATCCAAGTTAGATGCTCTAGCCACTTAGGCCACCAGAGTGGTGATTGCTTTAATAGTGACTCCTATGTCCTGCTGTCTGCTAATATAGCATCAACTAAACTGCTATCACAGAATTTATGCCAAGAGGTAAGATCAACTAGGCCGCAGAAGCTCATGCCAAGTACATTTTTAAAGGGATTTTAAAAAAATAGAAAACCTTGCCGGCATCACATCTGACATATTTCACACACATACAAAACTTAAATGAAATCTATTTAATTTATAAATTGTTTCACATAAATATTATGGACAGACATACAATCAATGCTCCCTGCCATAGCAATGAAATCATTAAAAAAGGGGGATAATAATAGTACAGGGCTATAAAGTGATAACAGTGAGGAACAAGAGTACTTCAAGCTAGTTAATACTCTCAGTCTTACCAAAGCACAACTGATGATACAACTTACTGACAATACTACTGAAAGGGTTTCTAGACAAAGTGCCAGGACATCTGATGAGAACTGGGTTGCCACAGTAACCAAGCCCTCTGTAATGCTGGGAAGGAATGGCACCAAAAGCTGTGTGTTGTTTGAATTTTTCAAATGTTCGGCATAGCTGTACACTGCTCTTATTGCCGAAATCCTTATCACAGGGGGCTGAGTGGGATGTAAACCACCCACTGTTGCTTGTATACACCTGGAAAATAAGACTGATTATAGATGGTACAAGTCACACAATGAAGAGGATACAGTAATCCAGCTTTAGAAATATAGAAATGCACAATCGTATTGTCATACATATCCCTTACATCCCTAATCTCCTCCTCTCTAACCCTCTAAAAGTGCAAAAGTTCAGTCTGGATCAAAATCATTGGACTGGTTCAGTTTAAAGTCAAAAAGCCAAAAACTTGTCTGCTTTTTAAAAAATTTTGGCCTAGTCTTACAAGTTCTCAGTAAAACAAGTCAGAATTACAATTTCCTAAAACTTTGTTGTGCTTTCTCCACCCTAGATGTCCACTGCAGTGTGAACGATCACTTTTGCTAACAAACTAGAATCTATAGTATAATGTCTGATTACCATACCCAAAGTGCAAGCCATCAACAACGTTCAGTCAAGGAGATAAACTGGAGTCTTTTTTATAGAGTAAATGTTAATTATGTATTAATTACTTGTTACTATTGTACTGTACTGCATTTCCAGGTTTCAAAGTTTCATTTCAAGCCATATAAGTGCCTCTTCCAATTAATATTGGAGCAATGGAATTTTCTAGACCTTAAAGAACAAGAACTAGTGACTCCTGCATCACAGCCCATGTCTGAAATCCTATCCTTTTTTGACTTAGATCTGTACGTACATGACCATAGAGGGGATGAGAGCATGTAGTCCTTGCAACAGTAGTGGGTAAGTATAACACAATACAATTAGTTTTATTCCCCACTCCCAGCATATTAACAGCAGAAACAGACCACAAGCAACTATTGCAACTTTGAATTTGCCAGTCAGGAGGGAGGATAATGGTTTCAACAAATAGTCATAAACTACTGTACTACCCCATTACAGCAGAAGATATCTCAACTCTATGCTGGCAAGAGGATACATTATATTTGTGCCTTTGCTCTGGTACACCAAAAATCAAAGGTAAAAAAGGAGATGGTAGTGTTAGACCACCAAAACACAACTCTCATAGTATCATCCAAGGAGTGATTCAGTTAGGCCCAAGAAGTGGTGATAGCCTTGACTTCACGGGCTTCAATTCCCATAAACGACAAGTCACTTTCAGAGGCAATGACAAGGTTTCTCAGGGTTCACACAGAATTTTGAATGATGAATTCAAAGACTTTTCCCAAACTTTCAAAGACCATGCAGATTTCCAAGACCTATTTTTGCTAACATTTTCTAGACAACTTATGATATATGAGAAAATAAAGAATGCAAAATACTACAATATTGTTTAATGATGAAATTCAAACTATAATTAATTTCCTAATTTCAAAAGAAAGATACCAGGAAAACTCTACTACATCTGGATCTAACAACCTTGGACAATTTTATTTGTAATTCTGCTGGAAAGAAATTAAAATGTTTGGGTTTATTTCAATTTTCAAAGACCTCAGGGTAATCTGCTCGATTTTCCCAAACTTTCAAGGCCTTGAAAATGCCACCTCATTTTACCCAAACTGTCAAATACCATAAGAACCCTGTTTCTTAATAGTGAAGACAATCCACCTAAAAATAGTAGATGCCAAAATCTGAAGAACATTGGACGTTTCCTTCTCCCTTTAGTAAGTAAAACCTTAAGACTCTTACTGGTCATCCCCAGCACAGATACAACTGTGTTTGAGGATCTCAAAAGGAAGTGAAGCTAGTGAAGATAGCCAACTATTTTAGCCAAAAATCCATGCTAGCAAAGAATACAAGTCTGAATTAAAGCGTAACATCAACCAACCCATTTCAAAGACAATGCATGAAGCCAATACCTTCTAAATGATGCCAAAGAGAGAAGGAAAACTAGAAATCTTCACTCAACAGTTCTTTAGAGGATTTTACAAAGTCCAAAGGATGCAGGAGTGATTCCATCTAAGCATTATTGAGTTGAAGACTGAAGCTCAGTATTCCTTTTTAAATCAGAAAGATAAAGGATCCATCCCAATAGTAGGACTTGCGTAGAACCTGAGTGTTTGACAGAGCTGCTCTATATCCCTTAATAGTGGACACTAACCATTCTTTCTGTACAAAAAGAAAAAGAAAATGTGCATGTAAACTCGATATGGACCAGCTAGGAATAACATATTTCCTACTGCATCAATCAATGAAGATTCTCAACTCAGGATTGTAAACCCTATAACTGGACTGTCTTCTAG
This sequence comes from Sinohyriopsis cumingii, assembly GCA_028554795.2. Taxonomy (NCBI): domain Eukaryota; kingdom Metazoa; phylum Mollusca; class Bivalvia; order Unionida; family Unionidae; genus Sinohyriopsis; species Sinohyriopsis cumingii. Next base: position 43,830,625 of record CM068834.1, on the reverse strand, counting down.
CCTGGATGATACAGTTTGCAACCTTGCTTGAAAACTGGTCATGGTGGAGTGATTGCTTGAGATGCACCAAGCATGAAGGTGGAGAAAATGAGGCCGGGTCTAGAGTAGAAACCCCCTTTTGTTGTGACAGCAGGTTTCTCCTCAGTGATACTCTTCTGGGCTTGTCTAAAAATGGACAGCAAGTCTCTGAGCAATGATTGTTGAGGACACAAGAGGACTATCAGGATGAGCTGAGCAGTGGAGATCCCGACTTGGTGAAGCAGCTGCGGAAACAACCTGAAGGGGAGGGGGGAGGGGCATACATGAACAGACTTTAGACTCATCTACTGTCCAGGCCCTCTAAACCAGGTCTGGGGAGACACAAATAGGGGAGCTTGTTAAATATCATTGTGAACTAGTCCATCATTAGTCTCCCACATAGCATAAAAAGTGCATCTGCTACCAATTCATGCAGAGAATGTATTGTGATAACCACAAGGCACCCCTTGGACAAACTAGCTGTCCTATTCATACAAAATGCTGTTATGTATATTTGCTTTGTTTAGTTTTTTGTTGCATTTGTTATATGCTGTGGCTTATTTAAAATTGAATCTTGTTGCTGACCTTGTCCAAAATAAAGTTTTTCGTCTACCTGACCAGAATCATTGATTTCTTTTCATTCTGTAAGCCATGCATAGTTTATATATCTCTGTGAGTGTAGAATAAATATTATTTTTTTAGTCTGAGTTATGGACATTACACTTATCATGTTCTTTAGAATAATTTTAGTAACAGACCACCTAATTTTAACTTAGATTGTTGCAGGAACTTTTAGCTCTCATCAGAGTTATTCTTTTGTGTCTTAGATTTTTATATATATAATATTGTTTCATTGAACTTTTTTTAAACCCTTTACCTCATGCAAGCGCCATTGGACACCTCTACTCAATTCGCATGGAAGCGCCCTTTGATGCCTCTACTCCATTCACATGGAAGCACCTTTTGACTCCTGCTGTAAACATCAGCCACTTTAAGCAAGTTTTCGTAGCGCCACCTTGGGAGAAAAACCCCCATTAGATACTACATTCATTTTTGCGAATGACCATTACATCAGATCACGTGGTCACTGTTTATGCTCTGGTCGAAATCTGCTATTTAAAGTATTCTCCACTCTCCAAAATGGAGTTTGCGGATTTCATTCAGTACTTACAAAGTTTTCACGATTAGAATCACAACTATGAAAGATTCAATAACTTAGGTAAAGGCTCTGATATTGATATAGGCAGCAATTAGTTTTTAGAAATCATCAAATTCAGATGACTTAGTGATGTAGATGCAGACGAAAAACTTGTAAATTTCAAGTGTGAGAAATGGCAGCTACAGTTGGTCACGAGGCTTCACTGACTTGATGGTGAACGAGTTCTCTCAAGATTTTTAGGCACATAAAAAAAATCTTCCGTGAAAAATGATTAAATAACTATAACAATCGGACTTTACCCAAAAAAATTTCCAAACATAATAGACGTGTACCAAAAATATAAAATGGTTACAATTGCTGTTAAATGTAACATACATTACACTGCTTAACAGTTAACAGGCAGGCCTATGTGTATGTAGTCGAATAGGTAACATGTGCTCCATTTATAGTGCACTGCACTGGGTAACTATGCTCTGTAAGGTAAAGATCCTAACGCAGAATCGGTCTTGTTGTGTTCAGTATTTGATTTGGCTGGAATTTATTTTATCTAAATTATTATTCTCTGGAATTACAAAGTGATCAGTAATATTGTTGGACAGAGGACATTAACTTGGAATTACAGTGAATTCAAACAAGGACCTTTTGAATTGTATTATTGTGATTCACCAAAAGACTATAGGCACATCATTACGTTTTAGGACATTAGTACATTTGAGACTACAGGCAAGTCTACATCTTCAGCATGGGATTTAAATTAAAAAAATACCACTCAAGTTTATTACTCTATCCATTCGGACTCGTCTTAGACATATTAGGACTATAATTCAAAATACTGTTAAGTTCTTTTGACAATTTTACTTTTTATTCTTCTGAAGTGTGTGAACTTGTTCCTTTTATCATTTCAAATTGGACTTTTGAACAATTATGGGGGCCCATGAAAGTGGAGGATGTTTCCAGAATGGAGGTCAGTATTCTTCTATTGTGGTTGTAAAGTGCCACACATTATCCAGGATGCTAGGCCAGACATCTGAAACAAGGGATAACCAAGCTACAATTGGGATGTCCAAAGAGGAACACCCTTGAGGAGAGGATGCAGGTCTTTTGGCTATGGACCCTTCCACCTTGGGGAAGGGGGAGAGTCATAGGACTTTCTCCTTTGACTTATCCAGTTGCCTCGTCTAGGAAATGATGGGAAGTTTGAAATGAGGCTACTTTTGTGGACTGCTGGGACTTTTCTGTCTGAAAAATTTTGAAGGTCCCAAAATGCATTCAGGTTGAGGTTACTTCTTGGCTTGTTTCAAGGGCAAGGATTGACTGCTCAAGTCCTGTACTGTTGGTTGGTTTTAGATCACAAGAAGCTCTGGAGGGGATGAGACACCTGAAAAGTGTCTCCATCTCAAGTGGCAAGACCTTCGAAGTCTCTAAAGCAGTATCTCTGCAGAAGTGAAGACAAGACCATACTTACACCATTTTGTTCTGAGCTTCTCTGTCAGTTTTTCCATTTTTTCTGTTTTTATTGGGGGGGGGGGGGGGCGGAAGTAACAAAATAATGGGTAGGATATACTTTTACCCTTGTACCAGCAGAATACAAATACTGCTTGCAAAGGCATGAAAAACCCCACAAAATTTTAGTTTTAATTAAACACTCTAGACTACTGGTCCAGAGAAAATGAATGCTCAAAAAGCTAATATGAATGCTACTAAGTATGTTTTAGACAAAAATGAAGGCAATTTTTGCAGAGCAAAATGCACATATCTAAACAAATATGCAAGTCAAAGTAAAATAACATATGGGGATTTGGAATACAGCCTGTGACACAGGAGTCAGACTGGCTATTGTTCTTTCAGTTTTAGAACATTCCGATGCTCCTACAATATTTATGGTTTGATGAGGACTTTCGGTGCTGAGTAGCAATCCAATAGTAGGATGTAATGTATTTACCACTATTAAACTAAAGTTACTGTGCAGACATGAAAATGGCAACAAATGGATCGATAAACAATGTCATAATAAAAACATATATGTTCTATCTTTGGCTGGGTATATAAATAGCATGGGGTCAATAAAACTCTAACTCACCGTTGCAACAATTCATGAGGCATTGCTTCTGCATATCTACTGGCTGTCCACAGACATCTCCCAATTAAAAAGGGAGACACTTAAAAATAAAGAATAATCTTAATACGTATATACATATATTCAAAACACTAAAAGTCATTTGCAAACTCGTGAGATAGGAACAAAAAAAAACAAAGAGCATGAAGAGACTGATTCAAGCTGTAAGTAGAATGGTCCTAGCAACCACAAATGTTATAACGCGACTATAAAATGACATCAACAACTTCTAATGAAAATTATGTAGTTTTTCATGCTAATGCATTTTAATTCGCACATAATCCATTTTTTTTATTGTGAGATTGTTGGTTTGTACATAAAGACATCACTTTACATGTGACTATAGTATTCATATACCTTCCCATTTGTTTTGTAACACTGATCATTTTCAAAAGCAAAAAGCATCAAGGATAAAAAAAATACACAAAACTTAGTGATTTCCTTCAACCCCCAGCACTGTCAACTTATTGGAGTTTCCAAGCAAATATAAGCTACCAATGTAAACAAGCAGACAGACTGCTTACTGTCATTTTTCTGTTTCTAGAATAGTCCATTTCAGTAAAATCCATGTCATCTGTGTCCAATATTTGCAATGTCGAGTTTTAAAATATCTAAAACAAAAACTAAACAAATAAAATGGAGGAACTCTTGTATACATGTGCTCAAAGAGTTGTACCTCCAAAATTTACGAAATTATTGAGGTTATCAGATTTGTTGCTTGAAAACACACTCACCCATACAAATATGGGAGACCATGTTACTAAGAAACTCCTGTTTGATTCAAAATGCCAACAAGTTAACAGTGTTTGGGGCATCCCTGGTGATGATCAGGTTAGAACTTATAAACCAATGAATGAAAGGACTAGATTTTATGGAATTTGTACATCTCTGGAGCCTTTTGTTTTCAAAATTGTTGGGGTGGTGGAGGGGTTTACAAATAGGAATGGTGTGTAAATACTTAAATAATTCAGTCAGCAATGAAATTACTTTCTGCTGATCCACTGTAAAATGTAGATATGGGCAAATCTTTATTAACATAAACAAACATCAGAAGAAAAGTTAAATGCAATTTCTCATCAAATTTCAGGCAAAATGTACGGAGGTAGTTAGAAAAATCCCAATAGTTAATTTCAGTGGCTTACGAGAGGTATCAACAGATGATGTCTGTTAATATTTCTATCCGATAAATCTTATATAAAGACACTTTCAAAATATATCCCATGCTTTTTTTAATTTGCCTTAACTTAAACATTTCTCCTTTGACTATCTATGAACACCAAATGGTACACATGGCAACCTAAAATTTTAATGGTGTCCAAGTAGATAGTCTGACTCCTACTCAAGTTCAATAGGTACATGGAGCATTGTTCTATTTTCATGCTTGGAAATAAGTTGCATAGAACTTACATATTTGCAGTATCTAAAAATAATGTATACCTGCACTATAAAAATAATTTATTTACATGCAGTATTTAAAAATAATGTATATACTTGCACTGTCTAAAAATAATTTATATACTTGCACTGCCTAAAATAATTTATATACTTGCACTGTCTAAAAATAATTTATTTAGATGCACTATCTAAAAATAATTTATTTACTTGCACTGTCTAAACATAATTTATTTAGATGCACTATCTAAAAATAATTTATATACTTGCACTGTCTAAAAATAATTTATATACTTGCACTGTCTAAAAATAATTTATATACTTGCACTGTCTAAAAATAATTTGTTTAGATGCACTATCTAAAAACAATTTATATACTTGCACTGTCTAAAAATAATTTATATACTTGCATTGTCTAAAAATAATTTATATACTTGCACTGTCTAAAAATAATTTATTTAGATGCACTATCTAAAAATAATTTATATACTTGCACTGTCTAAAAATAATTTATATACTTGCACTGTCTAAAAATAATTTGTTTATATGCACTATCTAAAAACAATTTATATACTTGCACTGTCTAAAAATAATTTATATACTTGCACTGTCTAAAAATAATTTATATACTTGCACTGTCTAAAAATAATTTGTTTAGATGCACTATCTAAAAACAATTTATATACTTGCACTGTCTAAAAATAATTTATATACTTGCACTGTCTAAAAATAATTTATTTAGATGCACTATCTAAAAATAATTTATATACTTGCACTGTCTAAAAATAATTTATATACTTGCACTGTCTAAAAATAATTTATATACTTGCACTATCTAAAAATAATTTATATACTTGCACTGTCTAAAAATAATTTATATACTTGCACTGTCTAAAAGTAATTTATTAACATGCATTGTCTAAAAGTAATTTATTTACTTGCACTGTCTAAAAATAATTTATATACTTGCACTGTCTAAAAATAATTTATATACTTGCACTGTCTAAACATAATTTATATACTTGCACTGTCTAAAAATAATTTATATACTTGCACTGTCTAAAAATAATTTATTTACATGCATTGTCTAAAAATAATTTATTTACTTGCACTGTCTAAAAATAATTTATTTACATGCATTGTCTAAAAATAATTTATTTACTTGCATTATCTAAAAATAATTTATATACTTGCACTGTCTAAAAATAATTTATTTACATGCATTGTCTAAAAATAATTTATTTACTTGCACTGTCTAAAAATAATTTATTTACATGCATTGTCTAAAAATAATTTATTTACATGCACTGTCTAAAAATAATTTATATACTTGCACTGTCTAAAAATAATTTATTTACATGCATTGTCTAAAAATAATTTATATACTTGCACTGTCTAAAAATAATTTATATACTTGCACTGTCTAAAAATAATTTATTTACATGCATTATCTAAAAATAATTTATATACTTGCACTGTCTAAAAATAATTTATTTACATGCATTGTCTAAAAATAATTTATTTACTTGCACTGTCTAAAAATAATTTATATACTTGCACTGTCTAAAAATAATTTATTTACATGCATTGTCTAAAAATAATTTAAATACTTGCACTGTCTAAAAATAATTTATTTAGATGCACTATCTAAAAATAATTTATATACTTGCACTGTCTAAAAATAATTTATATACTTGCACCGTCTAAAAATAATTTATATACTTGCACTGTCTAAAAATAATTTATATACTTGCACTGTCTAAAATAAATTTATTTACATGCACTATCTAAAAATAATTTATATACTTGCAGTCTAAAAATAATTTATATACTTGCATTGTCTAAAAATAATTTATATACTTGCACTGTCTAAAAATAATTTATATACTTGCACTATCTAAAAATAATTTATATACTTGCACTATCTAAAAATAATTTATATACTTGCACTGTCTAAAAATAATTTATATACTTGCACTGTCTAAAAATAATTTATTTACATGCACTGTCTAAAAATAATTTATTTACATGCATTGTCTAAAAATAATTTATATACTTGCACTGTCTAAAAATAATTTATATACTTGCACTGTCTAAAAATAATTTATATACTTGCATTGTCTAAAAATAATTTATACACTTGCATTGTCTAAAAATAATTTATATACTTGCACTGTCTAAAAATAATTTATATACTTGCACTATCTAAAAATAATATTGTGGACACTACTATAGAAAATTTTGAGAAATAACTAGTTCTGCATTCAGCTACTTTCTAAAAAGTTTCCTAATCTGCAGGCAATACTGTACTATTTATTAGCACTGGACTACATGATTACTGTAGATTTAGTCCTATGTCCCCATATCTTTACAAAAATCTTCCTTTTGTCATCATGTTTCTATATATTTTAAGAAGCAATTACAACTGATTTCCTTTTTTTGCATATTTGATACTTAGATGCAAGTATTAAGGTCTTGCCTTGCAATATTTATATGTTTCATCTTCATGTCTTACAACATGTCAGTTTTCACAATGACATGAATGAATATGAATGATTTAGGATGATCTCAGTTGTAATTTTAGCCACTGTAGTCACAATGCATTGCTGATACGTGTCTTTACATGCTGAGAGAGAATGAGATCATGTCTCAAAGACTTGTCACAAATCCAACTTTGCACAGGAGACAAGATGGAGTATCTATTGGTAATTACTTCATTTATTATGCAGATTACTTAACACTTATTACAGAACAGAATGAACATAATTATCCTGGGAAAGATATGTCCCCTAGTATTTTCTAGTCCTCCAGAACTTAAGGACAGGAGAACGCAGCACTCCCCCACACTGGGATTCCAATGTGCCATGCAGAATTTACCTGTAAGATTCATATCTGATAACACAACAGTCTCTAGAAATCCTTGAATATTGAATTGCACTTTCCCTGACTTGATAGAATCTAACAACAAATCTCGTGCAGATCCCATGGCAAGCATACAGGACTCGTGTACTTTCCACCTGCAATGTCAGATTATTTTACATGAAAAGCTCATTTGAAATGAATTTTATAATAAGAGTACAGATGATTCTAATACTCAAGTATTCTAATATTTATATATTGATAAGTGTCATAAATCTTTTATAAAATAAGCAAGGATCTATTTACCACAGTTTGAACTGCAGTGATGTAATGCTTAATGAACTATATATAAAAAAAAAAAACCAAATAGCACATATATTATAAACTGAACTGTGCTCAAAGGCCTATGGCATTTTTTGTAATCTTGCATGGCATCATTTAGTGATGCTACAGATATAATGAAGATGAGATACATATTGAAGAAAATCATTACAAAGTCTAAAAACACTTTTTAAAATCCAAGTCCTGTGTTTAACCAACCAGTGGAAAAATTTTTCTTGGGGTATTCAGCCAATAATGCATTATCAATTACTTTGTCTAATCTCATGAATAAAGGTTATTAGAAGCTTTTTTCTTAAATCTGCAATTAATATCAAGTATATTTGTAAATAATCTATAACTTACCAGCTTTCATGTCCCGAGTTTCTCTCAATGTTACTAGTCTGCACATGTCTGGTAATTGACTGACAAAGGGCAGGGGCACTCTCTGCCTGAAACTCACTAGCTATGGACTGAAACATCCGAAAAGTAAAGGAATTAGTGCTAAAATGAATATTCCAATAAGGACAATATTTGGTGAATATCTGAATTTGAAATTGGTATGTGTGCGATTTAGATTTTTAACATAACTTTAACAATTTTTCAGTCATATCATTATGATGTCTGCACTGTATCAGTTTAGTTTATAGCGATGTCTAGCACTGGGGCATCATGCCACAGACATGTAGCATGATGACCCACCCAGTCACATTGTCCTGACACCAGGCTGACTGGTCCTAACACCAACCTCTTAATGCTGAGCACCTAGCAAGGCAGTTGTTAGTACCAATATTTTTAAGTCTTTGGTATGACTTGGTTGAGGTTTGAAACTGCAACCTCCCGCATCTGAGGAAACTCTCAATTTGAAATTTGTAACCAAATATTTGTTGAATCATTTACATATGTACATGTCCACATTTGTAATGTGCCTTGATAGCTTTTCAAACAAGATGACTCCCCAATATGTAGTGTTACTACATACTACTGCTTCTTTTATTTACTGTGGTTTCACACTTTTTACACATCCTCATAACACTACTGTTGAAAAGTTCTAATGATGCAGATGCATGGACAAAGTTTTAAGATGATCATACGGAATTGTTTCAATTAACACTTGGCTTGGTGTTGTTTTGCTGCGGTGACTCCATTTGAGGATGAGCATTTGTATGAGAAATGGTGTTTGGGATTGACCTTGACAGATGTTTGACTTAAACTCATATTGGTGATATAGTGTTGTTCAAACCCTGAAGAAAAGCTAAATCAAGAGTACATGATTATTTTATGAGGTTTTTACAATCCAAATGCTAGTAAAATTAAACAAATTTTTCTCATTTCATCATGTAAAAGCAGTGCTTATGAACCTCAATGTCACCAATTTTTAACTTTAACCAATCACCAAATTTGATAATTCCTCAAAAACAGTCATGCGAAATTTAATGTTTTTTGTTAGTTGAATGATTAAGTCATTTCTTTTATACTAAATGGTTCAAAGTTTAGTAAAGCTGCAGTTATATGTGACTTTTACAAGTTCTTAATTCTGACCATTCTTAACTCAGTTGTCCACATTTTCCAATCACTGTACCTTATTCTAGCACGGGAGGTAAGTAAGGTAATCTGAGTCCAGCATGGACCTAAAATAACTGATAAAAATATTACCAGAAGCAAATCTTGTGCAGATATGCGAACTGAGTACGAGAAAGTATCATCATCTTCATCCTCCACAAACTGATCTGGATTTGTGCTCCACATTCTGCCCTGAAAAACAAAGGTTATGATTTCCATTTAGATATGGGTTTAATGGAACACAAAGTCTCAAATCTGAAAATCATGCCATACGATATTTTACACAAAATCTTCACATTAATGTGTGTGTGATTTAGATTTGTAACATAGCTTTAACAATTTTAGTCATATTGCTACGATGTCTACAATTTATAGTGATGTTGAGCACAGGGGCATCATGCCACAGACGTGTAGCATCATGACCCACCGACTTACATTATCCCGACACCAGGCCAACCAGTCCCAACACTAACCTTGTAATGCCAAGTGCCAAGCAAGGCAGCTACTAATACTAATTATATAAGTCTTTGGTATGACTCTACTGGGGATGCAACCTGTGACCTACTGCATCCAAGGCAGACACTCTAACCATTTAGGCCACCGGAGCGGTCTAACAATAATGTCAATGCTGGTATTGTTTATGCCAGAGAAAATGATATAGTGCAAAAACTTAAGCATAACATGACTGACAAATCTTGTGTCAAAAGCTCATGGGCTACCTTAATGCTGGATCTGTGCCACCATATGCTAAATTCAGGTAGCCCGTGCGATAACAAGACCTTTCTCTCTCATTTCTTTTATGTATGAATGCTAAAACAAGACAAAAGGAGAATACTGAGATCCAGTTGCAAAGACAATGGAACTTTTAATACGAATAATTGTATTCTATTGTCTTTAAATGGCAGCAGATCTACCAGGTTCTATACATGGTAACACTGTGAACTTCCTCATTCTGAAATTTCCTGGACATTGACCAACACAGTTATAGGTAATATGGTCCGGATCAACTGGTACTACCAATAATAATGTAAATAATAAGACCAATGTAAAGTAGCTCAAAATTGTCACAAAACTTAAAACTTTAAGTAAACACTTCTTTCTAAGAAGGCAAATAGGAACCACTCAATATGATATATTACTGTTAAAACAATACACCGAACCCGATACAGATTTGGGTTTCTCATTAGGCGAAACAAACTATGAACTATGACGCATACCTATAGCATTAATTTATAAAAATACTACTATACGTACCACCCAACTGTTTTAGTCCAAATCTGCATGTATTCATCATTCTGACAGAGATAATGCCAAGGAAAATTATAATTACATTGTTCTGTGTCCCGTCTAGAGAAGGAGCTAGAAGCCCAAATGGGTCTGACATGGTTCAGCTTGCTGATATCTGCCAAACGCAAGAGCAGTTGGCAAAGAAATTTGGGTTAGTAGGATGCATTATTTAGAATACCTCTCAATGCTGTGGACTGCATATGCCATATGCCATGAGAAAAACTATTAAGATTTTCTCTAAGCTTGCCAGGACACTTTCTGTCAAAGGTGGTCAAATTCTCCTCATCAAGTTTATTTAGATAGAGTTGTGCAAATGTTTCTCTATGTTTAGTAACAGCAGTCATATTTCAGAATTTGTATAATTTGAAAGTCCTTCAAGCAAGGATATACATTTTCGTCCTACTTTGTCAAATTTCACCATATATTAAGCAAAATGGGCTTTATCATAAAATCCATGAGTTACAATGATTTTGTTTAATATATGGTGCCATTTTTTTTAATATAGACTGGACCACTATGTATGTATATAAAAATATAATGCATCTATGACACATGGTTTCACATTCAAGAAACCCGTTTTCTTGGAAATGTTTTACATACAGTTACTATAAACAGAAAATAAGGAAATTAGACAGAGATCTAACTGTGGATAAATGTGCAGCAGCCAATAATCACTCAACAAGATTGTCTTGCTTGTTCCTGCTGTCTTTGATCTGAACTTGAAAACTTGTTGGTTTTTTAATTAAATAGGTACTTGGCTGCCCATTTTATTACCAAGTTTATTATCAATGGGGGTGGTGGTGGTCCAGAACAGCTTTAGTAGTCAGTAATTCTGTTTTGGACAAATCTTCAGAGTGAACTTTTACTTTCTAAGTTAATAGGACAAAGAGAAAATACTTATTTGTTCCTGTCCAGGATAAATGTTAAATCACAGGTAACCTAAGTTTGCTCAATAGACTTTATTCATTTTATCTGAGTTGATCTGTAAGACTAAAAATATCTTACCTGGTCTTCGGTAATTTGCATGTAAAGGATCACATAAAAGAATATCTCATCCACAGATTTCTTAACAGTACTTCGGAATTTGGACACTTCGATCAAAGCATGAACAAACTCAAATACACTGTACACCAGATTCTCAAATCCCAAAACTTCACCTGAAAAAAAAAGTTTCAATTCATCAACAAGATCCTTAGATCATAATCACTCTATCAATCCATTAAAATATATTGCTAATGGTGGTATCACTGGATTGTAAAGCTGTTTTGACTGAATGGAGTAGTACTCCTTATATATAGAACCACTACATTATTCTGCAGATAACAGTCTCAGAAACTGAGCTAAAATGCAACGGTTACTCCAGGTCACTGGACCATGAAATATAGGTCAGTGACCTAGTTTTGACTGAAGGTATTCCTCATTATTCATTTGCATACCAAGTTATATGACACTAGAAAATGTCTGAAAAACTGAGAAATACATAGTTTATTGGTCCCATGAACACATAATATAGACCAAGGAAAGCTAGTTTTAACTACAGTGTGTAATACCTATTAGTATAATACATTCATGTGCCAAGTTATATAACTGAAAGCAAAAGTGTTTGAGAAAGTTAATTTAACACAAACATACCCCAAATGTTGATAAAAGATGAATTGTCAGAGACTGACAGACCAACAGTCATCAATTCAAATGTCAGAATTGCTTTATAATCCAGCCATGAATAAACCAAGACATCATTCATACTTTAAAGCTAAAATACGCTGTTCGAATAGTCAACTTTCATTAATCTAGCTTAACGTAATACATGAGAAACAAAATACAAGCTTGTGTAGCATAAATACACCCTCCCACACTGCAAACCAAAGTCCAAAAGGTACAGAAATATATGAAAAAATCTCAAAAACTACTATGGCAAGAAAATGTATATAGGTAATATACTTATGCATACAAAACATGCCTACCAATCTTCATTTGATTGTCTTAAGTGATTTCTGATTAATCATGCCAACAAGAATTTCTAAAAGGTAAAACTTGAAAAAGTTAAAAAATGTAAAGGAAAAAAAATAACAACATGAAATATTGCAGGAAAATTTAATCAGGTCACCAACATACGAACAAAATTAAGTCAATCAAATTTCACTAGTCAACCTCAAATGGTTTTTGTTTACTCGATTTTATCAAAAAAGTCCAAGTCCAAAATGTTAAATTTTTTAAATTTAATTTGTGTAATCATCTTAAAATCAAATCAGATCATCAACATAGAAGTACAAAAAAGTTTACTAAATTTCATGTCAATTCAAATGGTTTTTACTTACAAGTGCTAACAAGGTTTAATGTCAGAAAAGTTTGTATTAGAAGTTCAAAAAGGTGTTAAAAAAACTGGACTGTTGTTGTAGCCCGAAATCTCATTATAACATCCATATATGAATTGAAACACATTAGCATTTGATGGTTTTGCAGCAATCTTGCTATTAAACTTTTTGAGATGGATTCAAGACTGGACAAATAGATCAACTTAAAATGGTGCAGTATTACTTCTTTAAATGGTGCAGTATTACTTATAATAACATCTATGTATCAGATTACATTACTATCAGGCAACAGTGTCTAAGAAAATGAGCTGAATGCAAATGATGAATACATGTCACTTTAGCATGCCACATAAGCTACAGTGACCTAGTTTGGAAGGAATGTTGTGGTACTCCTTACAAGTCATCTACATACCAAGTAACTCGACTGACAAAGAGCTAGATGTAAACAAAAATGTTCATGTCCAAAAAGTAAAATACACACACAAAAAATAAAGTCTGAACGTTTCATGCAGTTAGATACAATTTCTAAAATCTTCAAATGAGCCAATAAATATATAAAACAATCATTCATTGGATGCTCCAAGTGAACAAACAAGCAAGTTACCTTTCATCAAGCACTGGTCATCTGTGAAATACAACTTTTCTTAACAAAGAATAATTATACATGCTTAACATATGCATTCATGTTTGTATTGTTATTCACACAACAGACCTATTTAGTCAGTAATCCATTTTTTCTTTCTGGGCAATTCAAAATCAAGTGTTAAGGCTGAAACTGAACATCGGTGAATTGATTTATTTAAGGTAGAAGATCATTTCTATTGTCGTAACAGAAGGAACATTGCTTGTCAAGTTCCAAAACTTCTGAATTGTAGCCACCTTGAAATCCTCAAAAATGGGTACCTCCCAAATAACAGTAATTTATACAGTACATAAAAATAAAACCTTCCAAAATTCAAGTGACTGCATAGTACAACTTCTAAATTATCTACTTCATATATATAACATCATGCCTAAAAGCAACAAGACAAATACTAGGCCTAATGCATGTTCTCCTTATTCTTAAGTTATTCAAGCACGACATTAGTATATCTTTAATTATTCCAACAAATATGCTTTATATCCAAGCTATTAAATGTTAATTTCAAACTGCATGCACAGACTATATGCATTTCAACCCCTCCCTAACTGGATCACAATTTCATGTATTCAAAACTGTATCCAAATAACCTTATTGTAAAATTTACTATAGATATGACAGATGATTGATTTTTGTTTGATATTGTATGGCACAGCAACACAAGTAGGTTCTTTAGTGCTGAGGCAGAGTAAAGTGCCATGACCAAGTAATCACCAGGTTTGATGGTAGGAAATGAATTCACACCATTATGGTCAAGAATCGGGCACACTGACCACTAAGCCACCATGACTCCTTTGGCCATATGAAATAAGGATAATCATTTAACATTTCGAAATTGTATCAAGTTTACGATTGTATGGAATGAATATTTGCAAAATACGAATTATCAAAATACTTATTTATTAAAAGCCTGGTCTTTACTGACAGTAAATTCTTCATCATAAAAATAAATTGTTTATATATTTTCCCTGTAATGACATTCAGAAAACAAAACCCATTTCCAAAACAAGTTTTCCTTGTAATTATAACCAATTTTCAATTGGAATGTGAAAACCCGAGGATTCATTATCATCTACTAAACTTCCTTTACTAAATATGACCATCCTCCACCAATCCATGTATATGGAGTAAGGTTACAAGGAAGAATCCATATAAGCTATCCCTTCCTTTCCTGGGGGCTTTATCCAGGGTCTAAAATCTTCATTTTTCATCTACTCACCCTCAAAGAACATCACAGCAAGTACCAGGTTACCAAGTGGATGAATGGATGCACAGATAACAGAACTAAAGACACTGTTTAAATAAAAAAGAGTTACTATTAAAAATAGTCTTACCATCTGAATCTGTTGGGTCATGAGCTTCATCTGTATTGTTGACTACTGTTCGTACGTAACTTAAGCCTGTTAAGTAATTAAACTCTTGCCATCTGATTTTTATATCATGATTATTTATTGGTAGGTCAGAAATTATTTTTAAAAGCTGCATATATGTTCTCCTCCCCAAAACAATATGTTTGATCTAATGCATAAAAAAAGAAAGGGACGGTGCAATTACTGGCTTAAAAGTCAAGTCCAGCTGTAAATAAAACAGATTGATGTGCCACTGCATAATCTGGTTTGTTGTACTGATTACTCCAAACAAACTGCATATACCAAGATCTGCTGGCCCATTACACAAATGCAGATCTGGGTCTATACAGTTTGCAGTTGGACTTGTAAGCAAGTATATAATGTAGATATAACTTGATCAATGTAATAACTACTATCATACATATTGCGAACTATTTGAAATCATGGAACCCATTTATAACATACCTGGATTACAAACTTCTTCTAGAACAGATTGGTCAAATTACTTGAAATCAAACAAATTTCATTGGCCCTCAGGGACTTGCTAATACAAAAAGTTCCACTGTAATTTGGTAAAAGGTTTGTTTTACTTAAATGACGAGCTACGACTCTGCTGAATAAGCAAAATACACACACACAGAAATACACACGCTGAGTTCATACTGCATAGAAAGTATGGCTCACAATATAAAGGATGATCATTCTACTCTGCTTCAGTTTAATAACAAATTTAAAAATTCCAACAAACACTCAATGAAACTGACATTTTCTGTATCAAGTAAATGAAATCATCTATGTAGAGTTACATATCTTAGTCTTAGCTTTGCACCAGCCCAGCTAACGGAGGAGCTAATTTCCCATAAATGATCCAATTCAGTGTAGTATGGCCTACAATAGACAAACACAGCAATAACTGAAAGGAAAACTCGATTAAATAACATTAAATGTGTATCATCAATATGTACTGTGTAGCAATACTATATATTGTGATATGCATAATATCGGAATGAGCTGTCATTACTCGGCCCTAGCAGAAAGGATACAAATCTGCGCTTTGTGTGAATATACTCCATACAGGGGGTAGAATCTGTCCTATCCAGTTAGACATCAATTTAGGAAAACTCTTCACCAATGTTGTCACTGCCTGTTGACGAAGAGTATACTGTTACTAAAAATAGTCAAAATATTAAACATATTGTTGAATTCGTGTCATCTTTTTGTAGACAGTCAATCCTCCAAAATCAAAATTTAATTTTGTACATAAATATTGTGCACTTTGGTGTTATTACTGAAAATCAATTTCTTTTTACAAACTAAATCAAATGTGATAAGATCAACATGTTTGCAAATTGATAAGTATATGAGAATATTCTCTAACAACAGTATTGGCTCTTTCTTGTGTCATCTTAATAATGTGCATCCATGTCATACCTGCCAAACCCTTTGAAAAGTCTGAGCTTATCAAAGTGGCAAAAAGAGATGTTTTTGTTGTTGTGGGGTTTAATGCCATTTTTCAGCACACGATAGGCTATGCATGGCAGCCAGTATTAATGGTGGAGGAAGAACCTGGGAAAACCCCGAGAAGAACCACCTACCCACGATAAGCTACTAGCAAGCTTTTTCACATACCCACATTCTCCAAATCCTAGACTCGAACCCATGCAGACAGAGGTGAGATGGCAGTGACCGCGGAGATGTAATCTGAGCATAAGAAGTATAATCTATATACAGTTGTTTCGTTTATAGGTTTCAACTTTTCTAGTTTTGATGAAGAAAAAAGATATTTTTTCTGGGCACTTAAATTTATGGTTCTGCCTGTCAACGTTAGGCATTTAATTTAATGGATTAATGTCAAGAAATTCCTCAAAGATTACGAATGAACAGAACAATAACGACAACAAATGATGGTTGATTCAATGGCTAAAACTACTTTGCCTTTATGAGCACAAACTGAGCACCTGTTAAGATAAATCTCTCAACATCAAAGGGACTTGACACAACCAGTGACAAATTTTATATACTGCACATACTTTAACTAGGTTACAGACAACTTTTAAGTCAACACCACAAATCTTGCAATGAAAATGATGATGTGCCCACTCATATTGTTTTAACCTTTTTTTTAAAGAATTAGTGACTGTCCTTTTTCTGATCCAATAAGATTTCAAGTTTAAAAATACCCCTTTTTCAGTCATTTAACATCCACAGGTCACATCAAGAAAGCTTGTTTCGCTTAATATCTTGTGCCATTGTATTTAAAAGTACAGACCGGTACAGTAACCAATTCTCCTCATTAATGTAATGAATCTGCAAGACAATTTCAAATTGAAGAAACCTGTGTTTTCTTGGGAATATGTTATACAATGCTAATATAAACAGAATAGCAGGAAAGTACATGTAGGTCTACAATGGACAAATGTACTCTTACACCATTTTTGCACAGCAGCCTTCTTTCCTTGGAATATTCTCAACTTTATATGATATGTGGAATTGAAAAAGATGATAATAAAATCGACAATCACAAATATTGTTTCATATTCTTTTTCTTCCGATGCACTAAAGAAAAGCGTAATCCATTTACAGGTGAGCTTAAGATGGAAATGGGTGAAAGAAAAGCATCATTATTGTGCCAAAGGCATAATGGTTGGCATGTATGCTATGTCAATGTATAGTGCAGGTACCTGTATTGTATGCCAAGTGATACTCTTTCAAATTTCATAACAGACCAGTGAAACTTTTACTCAACAACATAAACGTCAAACCCATGAATGCAAAGTAAAAAATACAGCTGGCATGGTTAAAGATGAGGGCTATTCCAGTAAAATATACTCTGATCCCAGGAAGGCATGTTTTAATGTGGAAGAGTCACCATGGATGCAACTTAGAACTTTGCATCATTTTTGTATGAACTCCCTGAGTAATTAGAGTACCCTGGCATATGTTTTTTTTTAAAGTATCTACCCTGGGTACCATGTATGTTTAAATGGAACAGCCCTGAGCAACTCAATGCCACCCAAAGAATGCCACAGGAAGTGCACATGCAATTATTGACAAAAGCCAATGTCATCCTTCTTCAGTAGCTTCATTACACTTGCAAAAAAACCCCAACAACATGGTATGTTAAATGCAAAAGTTTCTGATTTCCATCTTGGAATACATATCTACATAAATATTGCAATTATAAAAACCTTAAACAGATCTGTGAAGGAATATGGTACATTTTTTGTAAAAACTATGTCCATTTACTATTTCATTAACATTTCTTCTTCGACAGAATTTTCAGCTAAATGGAGACATTGTTTATTTTTATAAGGTATTTTGGGCAAAATGGCATGAAAAAGGGTTGAAATCTCTCTCATGAAAATGGAAACCAACTACATTCAATCATCTGATAAGAAGTTATTAGGTCATGATTTTTATAATCATGAGCTGTCAGATTTAAAGATGTGCTGATGTAGTACCAATGTCCAGGTCATAATTATAATTTAAATGATTAAATGTAGTTTAAGTAATACACAGTGCATCATTCTCTGGCCCCTTGCTGGGCCCCTCTTTGTCTACTATGGTTTCTCTGCCCAGATATGATGTCATTGCAGCCAATATGTGAATAAGCTAGTAACTAAGTTTAGATACGTTGCCATGTTGAAGCAATCAGATGACTGAGTTGGAGCATGTGATCAAATAGGGCACTTAGGGCATCAGTCATATAGCAGCTGGGGTACCTTTAGAGATGTGTTCCTTCCAGTGCATATAATTTTTAACATTATTTGGAAAAGAACCACCCGCCTCCCCTCCTTTCACCAAGTTGTTTATTTGGGTCATTTCTTACATAGTTTACCTTTTCCAGCTGTTCAGGGTGGGTGGGTGGCCTCTGTCAAATTGACTTATGTTAGTTGTCATGGCAATCCTCATGATTAGACTTATCAAGTTTCAGTGTCCCTATACACTTTGTATCAGCTCGTTGCGGCTCCACATACAGATGTCAGACATTCTTTACAACTCTACAAACTCCCCAAGTCTCTCTTCTTGAGGTATTCATATAGGAAAAATTGCTTAGATTGGCCATTGCCAAGTTTCATGCAGTCACAACTTTGCTTTTGACCCCCAATTTGTGTCAGTACTTAAATGTACTCTTGTAAACGTTACTATTCCAGAACAAAATTTATTTGCCTACCCATAATGTTTAGAAATTTGTTTCAAAATTACGTTCATCCACTGGCATGCATTTGTAAAATGTCACTTGCCCTCATCGTAAATAAGATAAGGTGAATTTTTATAGCCCAAATATTGTACAAAAGAAGTCCTATAAATGGCACATTACATTTCTGCCCTCTGTCTAATGTTCACCAATGTAGACACTTTGCACACTAAATTTAATGCTTAGAAATCATAGATTACCATGCACATAACCTCTGACCAATCTGCCCCCAAATCTCTTGGTTTCTTTCTTACTCTAAAGGCATGTCATCCACAACGTTTGATCAAGGAAAATCCTTTTTCTTTAAAAACCACAATGAACATGACCACTGACCCACACATTAGTATGCCTCTTTCATATCTAAAGTACAAGCTCTCCACATTTTTCTTTCAATGTGACCCCAAGTTTTTGAACCCGAAATCAGGGATCATCCTGGGCTTTGCCAATGTCGCAAATTGCGATTTTTTTTCCTTATTGGCGACAAAAATATCCCATCTGGCGATTTTTTTGGTGACAGACTTTTTGGTTATTTAATTTGTACATACAATCATAGATTTTGACGGGATAAATTAAAAGGGAGAATGAAAGGACGCCACAAACTTGACTAAGCAATGCAGTCTGTTACACAAACGATCCTTTGTTCGTATTGACAAGCCCATCTTTACAGTGCATTGTTACATCATAATCTGCTTATGCTGACATCTGGGCTGAGTACTGTATACTGTGATACAGTCAATCATGCTACCGAACTATACCTACAACTGACCGACTTCTGAAGATGCGAATAGAACAGTTACAATTAACTGAATGGCTAATCCTTCTGTTGTTTTTTTTTATTTTTACATAAATCCAATACAATAGTTTTGCTGAACCTTCATAGAAAACTGATAACCTTTGAAGTACCGACTATTGCGTATAAATACAAAGCAAATGGAAAAAATCTCAATCACAATTATATCTGTCGCCAGTGCAGCATTTTACTCATTGATCTTTTCCTTTTGCCATCAATCCGTGTTATGGCTGCAGAGACTTAAACTCTGAACGTGGATTCAGTAAGATGAACCTCATAAAAACTGACATCAGAAATAAACTCTGCATCTCATCTCTCGAGAATTTAATGAGAATCAGCATGTACAGATGTGAAAAATTAGACTTTGAAACTGCATTCAACAAGTTGGCAGCCCTAAAATCGCGACGGATCTTCATATAACACTTTGTAACATTTTGTTAATGCTTATTGTAATTAGAGTATTAACTAACCCATCTTTTGTAATTTTCATTGCCTGTTACATTAATAGACTAAATTAACACTTCAAAAAATGTACACTACTTGTTCTGGCGACAATTTTTGAAAATTGGCGACAAAATATTGAGGTTGGCGATTATTTTGGCGACAGCTTTTTAAAAGCCAGGACCATCCCTGGAAATGATCTTCTTTACCCAAAATTCAAGCTATCTACAAATCCGGTTCAGGTCTGATATGTAAGCCTGATGTCACTGTACAAAAGCTATTTTCCTTCTGTCAGGAATCGTGACCTTCACCTCTGACTTCAAAACTGATAGGATTCTTCCTATCCCCAAGTGCAAGCCTTCCACAAAGTTTGGACAACTTGAATGTTATGCAGAAGCCATTTTTCTTAAAGTCAGTGACCTTGACCTATGATATTTTGACCCAACAACTTATTGGTTCCAAGTGCAAGCCAATCACAAAGTTTGTTAACTACACATGTAAATCTCCTCATGTAGTACCTTGAGAACCTCCATCCTGAGTCCACTATCTGAGGTAAGTCCATCTGGTACTAACAAGGCATGCACAAAGGCCTCCGTGAACTGTGGCAAAATTGGAAACAACAGTCGTTTGGCAACCCCCTGAAAATAAATTACTATATTCAAAGCTTCTTATTATATACTAAAAATGCAAAATATAAGAAATTTCGACAACCTTTATCCATTACTTAAAAGCAAATACACAAAAAATGTTAGGCAAGGTCTGAAAAACGTGATGGTCTGTCAATTGTTATGCCCATCTCACTTGAAGAATGAGATGATTTAAAATGAAACATTATTTAGCAGATATCTCTATAACAATTTTTGGTTCCTTCCCACATTTTTGTTAATTTTTGTCTCTATACAAAGGACACCTATTTTAAAGGACAGTTTTTGCGGCTCTTCAATGTCTGTATCGACAGGTTTCAGTGTGCTCATCTTTTACCCACCTAACTGGCAAGTCTGCAAGTGTTATGAAAATTGGCTGACAAAAATTTGTTGTATAAATTGGCCACTCTACCATATAGACTCACTTATAAGTCTAATTGCAACCTGCATTGACCCAGATCTCATTCGATAATGCACCAACAGATATGGGTCTGTTGTTTGTTAGCAGTAATCAGTAGAACCAACAATGACCCTGATCAGCCAGTGCATTATACATTGCAGATCAGGGTATATGTTGTTTGCATTATACAGTGCAGATCAGGGTCTATGTTGTTTGCATTATATACTGCTGATCAGGGTCTATGTTGTTTGCATTATACATTGCAGATCAGGGTCTATGTTGTTTGCATTATACACTGCAGATCAGGGTCTATGTTGTTTGCATTATACACTGCAGATCAGGGTCTATGTTGTTTGCATTATACAGTGCAGATCAGGGTCTATGTTGTTTGCAATATATGCTGCAGATCAGGGTCTATGTTGTTTGCATTATACACTGCAGATCAGGGTCTATGTTGTTTGCATTATACACTGCAGATCAGGGTCTATGTTGTTTGCAGCTGGACTTGGCTAATAAGCGAGTACATATGGTAGATATGTACACATGTACTACCAAATAAAGTCAATCAAAGTTACCAATACCAAGAATTATTAACAAAAAATTACGTCAAGGATTTGTATTTCTGCATGCCATTTTCTTCCATCATAATTAAAGTTTATTAAAAGCTAAAGAAATTACAAGAGTCAAGTTACCTTCTGCAGTTCTGCCATGGTTGCAATCATGCCAGCACATATACTGAAAATTCTGACAGCTCTTGAACGTGTTCTTATTCCGTATGTCTGCAAAGAGAAAATTTACAAAATGAAGATGAGTGACTTACACTTGCTGCTATAATGAATACAAACACAAGTATTAGTGCTAACCTTACCATTTATTTTCAACAATTAGTGTAATAACAGAAAAATTCTAATGCAGGAGACAAAATGAGTTAGATACACTTGACCTTGAACCTGAATACAAGGACTCCAAATGTGGAATGCAACATATCTTCTAGTCACAATATACAGATATACCAAATTTAATTAAAGTTATACAGCTCATATGTTACACAGCATAGAAGCAAAAATATTCCTGAAACCTAGAATAACAGCGTATGACCCCCAATGTTTTATATGCCACACCCACTAATTGTGATGCATACATTTAACTAGTTTCATCTGTTAATGGAAAATGGCTCTTAAGTTATATAAAGAAAATGAAATTATGATGGAAACGTTTACGATACTGACCCATGACTTTGATGTGTGGTACATTTTCTAGTGATTAGGACCAAGTTTCATCCCTAAAGCTATTCAGAGAAAAGGAAAGTATGATGAAAACTTTAAACAATGATCTGTGACCTTGACCTTCGAAGTTAAGACCTCCAACGTCATACACAATACACCTCCTAATGATGATATATAAATATAACTTTTTACTGGTTAAATTCAAACAGTTCTGAAGTTAAAGACAGAAATGGAAAGCATATTAGAATAATTAAAATATGCTGTCACCTTGAACATGAAGATATGATCCCCTACATGGTATATGACCCCCCCACCATGATTTATCCAAAATTTTCACACAAACTGGGTCATCTAATTCCCAATATGGAATTTTCATATGGTGGAATTTTCAAAGTATCTGCCATGTGTGTGTCTTTTTTTATACATCAGATTCAAGAACTGATGCCTTATGTTTAAAAAATGTACTGAACCTGGAATACCAGGGCCAGGAAACTGTCACACTTTCTTCAGAAATGGGGAGGGGGAAACAGGACATGCAACATTTTAAAGAGGCAAAAGAGAATAGTAAACGGTGCTTGCAATTAATGAACTAGTTGCGCCAAATTATTAATATAATTTGCTTTGATTGCTTTGCCACCTCAACTTTGTTATTTGCATTCTTGTATCATGTTTTCTTTTATCACAATTTAAAGCTTTATAACAAGCTCAAGTTAAAATATGAATATCTGAACATTTAACTGAAATAAGCTGTACAATGGAATTTTCCATTGCAGACCTAGCTAATTTAACTTTAGAACTGGCATTTATTATAATAATTCCCAATTATTTTGTAATCACCTTTCAAATTGACAAATTGTGCATCTTCATAAATGTATTCCTTGTTATTATTAATTCTACCTCAAAATATAAATTAGATCTTTATTACCAAAACTGCCTTCAACCTGAAAAATATTCCACTAGCAACAGATAAACTACCAGGCTAACAGAAACCATGACATTTTTAATTACCAAATAAAACATATAACTGTTACAATCTAACAGTTTTTATTGCCTTTAACAACACTGGCTAATGTAATCTCCAATATCTGCATGGATGGATTCACACTAAATTAAAGCAGTTGGCTTATTTACTGATACTTTTTTACCAGATGAAAATGCATGCCCAGTGGGTATACAGTGGTCAAGATGCCCAGCGGGTATACAGTGGTGAAGATGCCCAGCGGGTATACAGTGGTGAAGATGCCCAGCGGGTATACAGTGGTGAAGATGCCCAGCGGGTATACAGTGGTCAAGATGCCCAGTGGGTATACAGTGGTCAAGATGCCCAGCAGGTATACAGTGGTCAAGATGCCCAGTGGGTATACAGTGGTCAAGATGCCCAGTGGGTATACAGTGGTCAAGATGCCCAGTGGGTATACAGTGGTCAAGATTATGAAGACAAAGAACAAAACAAAAAAAAAAAAAACAATTATGGGAAAAAACCAAGGTGCAACACTGAAAAGCACGCATGTAACAAACAATTATAATGATAAAGATCAAATTTACATGTGTTTCTCTTCATTATTGGTATAGTGATCATATCTTATGATACTGGTACAATGTACCCATGTGAATTACATGCAACTGAAGAGACGTTACCACTAAATTTCAAAACTGAATGTCAGCCATTTAAATACTTGCAAAATGAAGCTGGGGAAATAAAGGAATAACTAATATGCAATGAAAGTTAGGGTTCATACACCTTTGGTGTGACAAAATTCAAGTACTTTTCAAGGACTTGATCCAATTTTTTCAAGGACCCAGATGCCCAATGCACTTTAGGTATATTTATAAATGGCCATTTAAAGGATTAGTGAGAATGTTGTAATTTCCTGACAAGGGGCTTCCTAATACTTGTACAATAAGCTTAATACTTTATAATAGTGAATAAAAAAAAATTAAAAAATCTTAGGAAAATAATAACATTTATTTCTAAGAAAAACAAATGAATTCTGATTTTTATATGAAGAACAAAAAACCCCAACAAAACCACCTATAGATTATGAAGCAAATAAGGTACACTAGGTTCAACAGTTCTTTAAATTCTTAACTCCATCCACACTACAAGTATAACTATTGTAGATCAGTCTGCATGCATGACAGTCACAAATAACCATATAAAGAATAAAATACAATGGATGGATAAAATTAAAATAGTCACAATCTTTTCTTTTAATTATATACTCAAATATATAATTTGCACACCTGAAGTTGTCCGAGTCGGACAAAATTGATTTCTGGAATAACTTTGACATACGATATGATGCATTCATGTGGCATCTTAAAACAGACCACTGTGAAAGTATGCTGCCTGTTGCTACATATAATTTTTTTTATATCTGCTGTGATTGCTCATAGAAATTTTACAGGTATGTTTACACAGATTAAGTACACTGTGTAAAAAGCAGCCTTTCTGTTAATAGGAATATTGTTGTAATTTACACCCAAAGTTCGGTTGCGATGCTGAAGTCAATAATAGACTTCAAAGTTTTAGATCGTACACAGAAAATCAGAAGCTTGGAGGTACAATAAGATTAAATTGTGACCATTTTTGGTGTACATTTTTCATTATGTTTTGTTTCGAGAGTTTGAACAGCTGATTCACAATGATTTAAAGCACAAAGATGTACTGCTGATGCAGAAAATAAATCAACAAAGAATGACAGTTAGAAAAGATTCACATTTTTTAAAGGCTCTCTCTTTAATCAGATCCACGAACAATTATAAATATCTGATTGGTCACATGTTGTAAATCACCAAATAGCAAACAGTTTTATTTTGATTACATGACATAATGATATGAAAAGAAACTTTCATACATTTGTTTGTCGATTAATTTTATATTTTTCATGACTGAGGTTTATTTTCAAGTACTTTTCAAGGTAAAAATGATGTTCAAGTACTTTTCAAGGTAATAATGATGTTCAAGTACTTTTCAAGGTAAAAATAATGTTCCAGTACTTTTCAAGGTAAAAATAATGGTCAAGTACTTTTCAAGGTAAAAATGATGTTCAAGTACTTTTCAAGGTAAAAATAATGTTCCAGTACTTTTCAAGGTAAAAATAATGGTCAAGTACTTTTCAAGGTAAAAATGATGTTCAAGTACTTTTCAAGGTAAAAATAATGTTCAAGTACTTTTCAAGGTAAAATTGATGTTCAAGTACTTTTCAAGGTAAAAATGATATTCAAGTACTTTTCAAGGATGAATCAAAATTCAAGTACTTTTCAAGATACCATGCAAACCCTGAAAGTGTCTCGCTGCTCAACTGCAAAAAAGTCACAGATTAAGCACCTGATTATAATGGCTGATGTGGAAACAAATGCTTACATGATTAGATTCAGTTTCCCTACTATTAATGAACACTAATAAAATTACATTCATGTGAAACTGAATGTGCAAAATTTTCGCAAACTCTCGGGGGGGGGGGGGGGCGGCACAAAATTTCAGGCTGATTTATGGTGGATAAAACTATGCATACCTTTTAATGACGTATAAATAGAGCAAGTTTTGCCCATTATCTCAAACCACTTTTAAGTTCTTGACTAGAATGGAAGACAGAAAATGCAAATTATTGCACTGTGACAATGACTTTAAAAATAGGATCCCCAATGTTGTACACAAGACACCTTTTATTGAAGTACACAAAGTTTTATCCCTTATCTGAAATGGCTTTAAAGCTAAAGAGTGAGAAGGAAATGTGTGGGAAAACTTAAAATATTGACCCACGGCTCTGATATTCATGCTAGCCCTTCCCCCAACCCCAATGCAGTTAATGATACAATAATCAGTTTCATCCCTTAATCTCGATGGGTTGAAGGTTAATGTGGGCAAAGGAATTCAAAATGCGATGGAAAACGTACCGTCTGTAGTGAGTCATGACCTTGACCTTGTAAGTGTACCAAGTTTCATTCCTCCAATGGTGTAAATGTTATGTGAGCCAGAAAACTTAAAATACTGAACTATGACCTTGACCTGGATGATAGGATTTCCAATGTGATATACAACACATTTTCAAATGATGATGCATTAATTACAAAATTTTCTTTTTTTTATAGCTCAAATGGCTTTAAAGCTACTAAGCAGAAGCAAATGTGACAGATGGAAACATGAATATTATGTCCATAACTTTTCATGAAAAGATGGGGACAATTAAAAGCAAACAAATGAGAAATAAGTAACCTGAATATCCATTAAAAAAAACACACGTAAGGATCTAAACAATGGCTCTATAAAAAAATGCTCCAGTCTCATCCTTAATGGATCAAACTCATGTCTCGTACAGATAAAGAAAATGAAGACACAAATTCCTTATTTAGACAGATTAAAACAGTTTAGCTCCAGAAAGAAAAAATATCATTGATTTATACCTCTGCCTGAAGAAATATTTTGTACATTTCTGGTAGAATAACTGGAGCAACATGTGTCATCTGTGTGTCTGTTACGTCTTGTGTGAATTCTGAAACAAACCAGAAATACAAGTTCTTAATTACAGGTAACTAAAAACTGGAGTCCATCAAAAATACCAATGCTCTACTAGCCAAAGAAATTTATAGAAATCTCTAAAAAGCCTGTTTTTTTCTCTCTCATGCTTTTTTTCTTCTTAACTGCAGAGTACTGAAACCATCTATTGTATTCTTGGCAAACCTGTACAAATGTCTTACATCCCTCACTTATTCCTATGTTACTTTGAAGAAATACTGTATGTTACAAGAAAATAAAGAATTCTATTGAGTTTTTCTGCTGGTAGAATCTAGCAATGTGCATATAAAAAATGCCCCATTTTACCTGCAAGAACTCTCATCACACCATGCACAGCATTTGGGTCCTCGCTGGATAAGGTCTCCATTAGAACATGAAAGAGGTTTGGCCAAGCCTCAGGCCAATCCCAGTGAGCAATGGCCGAGATGGCATAGGCCACACTGGATCTTACTTTACTTATAGACTCCTGGAGTCCAACAGGTAAAATATGTCGAATTTCAGCTTTTGCCTGAAAAAAAACAACAAATTAATATTTTTAAAAAACTCAGTAACCCATGAAAACATCCACAAATTCTAATGACATGTTGGTAAATGTTAACCGATTATTGTATAATGTGTAGAGAACTACATGGATAAAGAAACAGGGCAAGGTCTGCAAGATTAATTTGCCATCACAGCATGCAATATATAGCCTGTCCCCTGGGAACTTGCATCCAATTACAGTGGAACCCCGCTATAATGCAATAATTGGGGCCCAAAAAATTGGATCGTGTTAATGCGGGGTTTTACAGGATTTTACTTTTTTCAGAGAGTAACTCATTGGCACATATATGTGTAATCATGTCTAATGTATATGATGAATAGGGTATCAACACCATTTACTATTGTGCCGTCATGGCATTCAGGTCATTTATAATGCAAGTAATTCAACTGAAAAATTGACACAGATTTACAATATTCAATAATATTTTCCCAGATCATTGTGTCTGAATTTAATGGCTAATATACAGCATGAACAGAGTATCAACACCGTTTACTACTGTATCGTTGGGGCTTGAAATTAATCCATAATATATGTAATTCCATTGCAAAAACTGCATACATATTTAAACTATTCAATAATTTTGTCACACATCATTATGTGTCTGAATTCAATGTGAAAAATTAACAGCAAAATTAGGTTAAGAAAGACGCAGCATGTGTACGGTTCATTACGTTACAGGGTATATGAACGGTATCTGTACAAATTTCATACTGCCAAAATTTTCTCATATGCGTTTCCGTGTACATTTATCCATTGCAAATTTCCAATAATTAACGCTTGTACGCCTATTTGTTTGAACGACTACAGCAAGAATAATTACCAATCAACACATGCTTTCAGTGTGCATGTAACTTTTACTTCAGATTTTGTGAATATTGAAAGAAACGTGTGAAAACTACTATACTAATCATTGCGCAAAGTGCAGAGAACGACTTGCGTTTGTGAACAAGCTTTCCCATAACGGTATAATATTTTTTAATATAAAAAATAGGAAATTAACGAGTTCATAAACAAACACCATACCCATGTAAAACCAGAGAAGTGCAGTAGGCCTGCAATGGTCATGAGTCACTTATATATATATAAATATTAAGCTGAACACATGTACAATTTCATACCCTTTCAATTTCCAGCTAATAAAGCGGACCATTATTTACTGGTCAACTGATTGTGTCTAATAACAACGCCAAGCCCAGCAAACATATTTTGGCTTTTGTTTTTTGATATTTATTCAATTGTGAGAATCTTTTATCAACTACCGCATTGTCTGCTGCTTGGTTGTGTATGCAGTTAAAGAAGAAACACATGTCAGCTATTGTTTCAGCAACGATTGTATACAGAATTAATTGAAGACAATCACAAAGACGACTTACTGGCTTTACTCATGGATCAGTAGTAAGTAACATTTCCAATAATGTTTATTTTGGCATAACACTTCAAGAACCTGGTGAAATTCTTAAATTTCAGAAGCCAAGCCATGATTGTATTATATTCAAATTCATACTCAGGTACGAGAAAAATACAGGTACATGTATTTAAAATTTCCGGAACCAGACCATGATCGTATTATATATCGTATTATAGTCAAATTCACACATGATCTCTTATTCAATATGACGATAATAATTTTTTTTGCCACAAAGTGCATAAAACGAATTGCGTTTGTGAACGTGCTATACTCATGGACAAGTAATAAGTAAATTTCTGATGTTTATTTTGGCATAACACTTCAAGAACCAGGTAATATTGTTAAATTTCAGAAGATACGCCATGATTGAAATTCATATGCGAACTCTTCCCCAAAATGTTAATAAACGTTTTACACACTAGTTGTACTTAAAAAAACAATAATCCCAGTACGAGAAAAATATACATACATGTATTTAAAATTTCAGGAACCACTTCACGATCATATTAATTACGCGATCTCTTCCCCATAATGATAATACATTTTTTTATACACTATTTCATGTACTTTGAACAAAAAATTTTTTCCATTTGCGAATGAATATAAGAAATTTTGGGAGCCATGCCACAACCATGTTATGTCCGACCCACGAGAAGTTTCTGGCAAGCTTTCTCACGTACAAATATTGGCCAAACCCAAGACTCGAACCCAGGTAGACAGAGATGAGACGGCAGTGATCCGTAATGGTGAGTGTTTTAGACCACTCAGGGCCCCAACAGTAATGGTATCTTGTTCATTAATTAATGCAATATATATTTACACACACACAGACACAAGACACATAAAGATAACTAAAATTTCAATAAATTTCTCAAATATCTCTGGTACGTGCAATATGACTTTCAGGCTTGAAGTATTGAATTTCCAAACTTCCAAACATGTAACCCTAGGAATTTAAACACTGAAAAATGTATAAAAACTAAGTTTATAAACCATGATGTCAACTTGATGTTCAAAACAAATGTTATACTTTCAGAGGAACTTTTGAGAAGGAATAATCTTTCATTAGGCGTAAGCAGTCATATCCTATACAACACAGTATAACATTGTCATTTATGTGTGGATAATGACAGTTCTGAGAGGTACCACTCTCAGCTTTGTAATTAGAGTGCAGATTTCACTCATGTTTTTATATATACATATGTAAATATTGGATTTATTGTGTGGGATTCAAAACAGCTTACATGACTAGGATTTCTTGTACGAGTATATTAAGTGGAAATATATGAATAACACACTATACGAGGTAAGCTGTATTTTATTTCACTGAATTCTAGCAAAAAATAATGAAATAATGAATATAAATGTAACCATGTTTTTCTGTAGTCAGCCATGATGATGCTCTAGTATTCGGCCTAGCAACCAGCCTCAGTAACTGATATGATAGCACTCAGCTGTAGTGAGACTGTACAACAGCTGTACAGCTGCAGTAGCTAAAGGGTTAATAAAGAATAGATGTACACTGATTGTGGTTATTTTTCTTGAAATTCTGAAACTGGACCTTGGAAACTGTCTTTTTCTAAAAACCTGCTATAAGAGACCACACATTTTGAGAGACTGCTTCGTGTTGGCAGAAGGATCGGTCTCTCATAACAGGTTTTACTGTATTGGTAGAGTAAGTTAGATAGCAGAACAGTAGCTGCACCAGATGTTAAGCAAAATGCTTTACAGTGTGACTTATGAATGCAAAATGTTAGAGCAGATGGATTTTTTTGAACTTCAAAATATGTCAGATCAGAAAAAAGACAAATTAACACCGCTTCACAAACTTTAAAGAAGAATATGAGAGTAATGTAACACAAGGCTCAGACTGAGCACATGAATGTTCATTGCAAAGTTCTAATTCATGATCATCTAGTTCTAAAATGTAGGATACGCTGCCTGGATATCTTTGTTTTGGAGGGTGGGATGTATTACTACTACTCAAATAATGGCCTTATTTAGCGTGTTCCCAAATCAACCCACAGGATATCAGTTTTATACATATATATTTAAAGAATTACAAATACTTACAAATATATAAAACTGACAAAGTTTAATACCTCTTTTCTGGAAAGGGTCATTTTTCAATGTTGATTTAATTTGTTCATCATCAGTTTTGTAAATTTCTCATACTAACCTACACAGCCATAAAAAGGCGACACATATACTCTGGAAAAAACAATCTGGAGACAGTCTTACAAGGATGTTATGGTATTAGTCAGACTGATATGTGCTGAGCTGAATGTGACTTGTGTACCCTTTGATGTCTGCCACACAGTAAAGCAAAAACGTGTTCTTTTCTGGTCAATCGACTGTCCCTGTTTGTCATTACTAACCCCTTCATTTGTTACCCCCATGTTAAAAGAAAATCCCAAAAATGATTTGTGCATCTGAGTCGGTACTTTGAAGCACTTAGTACATTATATATTGTAATCATTATAATATACATCATGTTACTGCCCCTTTTAGCTTTTGAGGTCCAGTACAAGCATTCTTTTAGCAAGACATTGGCCTTGAGTGTAAACAGTAGTTTATAGGCTGTCAAGAAAATAAACCCTAATTTTCATGGACCATTTTCCAAGATATCCTTAGTCAATGAAAAATATCAACAGTGGCTGATGGAATGACAATTCACTACAATCAACTAGCCTAGAGAATTAAACAAGGCCAGGGCTTGTATGTGGAACCTATAATCAAGGCACTGATATCACATGTAACCATGACCCAATGGTCAAATGGACAAGCAAGCATGTCGCAAAACCATCTTAGCTTCATAATGATTCATCCCATGTGTTAACAAAATTAAGATATAACTATTGGCACTATGTTCATTTAAGACCAACTGGATACCGTAAGTTTTCTGCTGAAAACCACACATCAATGACATGCTGTTCAAGTGGAGTTCTGATAATAAGATTTTTATGAGAATCTTTCACCATATTAGATGCCTGATCAGCACCAGACTTGCAATTAGTGAAAAGAGGGATAAGTATTAGTGAATTTTGAACACAATTAATGAAAAATTATACCATGACACTAGCTTCATCCACTTTGATGGTCTGTGCTGCATTATACGAAAATCCCAAATTTAATTGCAACCTGATTCACTGATATGTGCAAATTTCCCGCTATTTGTCATGATACGATGCTGTGGCATAATTTAACTTCCTCAACTAGGTTATAGTAAATTTGTTTTCAAAACAGTTCAGGCTTCTTGTCTGGTGGTTGATCTTTGTGACTAAAATTGCTGCAAATTTTCAACACCTAAGGAGGCACTAAAGTTTCTTATTTTTCCTCACAATAGGAAAGATTGTGATGTGTGATTTGGATTTTTAATGTAGCTTTAACAATTTTTCAGTCATATCGCTACGATGTCTGCAATGTGACAGTTTACAGTGATGTCTAGCACTTGGGCATCATGCCGCAGACATGTAGCATGATGTCCCACCCAGTCACATTATCCTGACACCGGGCCGACCAGTCCTAACACTAACCTCTTAATGCTGAGCGCCAAGCGAGGCAGCTGTTAGTACCGTTTTTGTAAGTCTTTGGTATGACTCGGCCGGGGATCGAACCCACGACCTCCCGCATCCGAGGTGGACGCTCTAACCACTAGGCCACCAGAGCGGTTACACAATAGGAAAGAATCATTCACTGTCACTGTTGTTGATCCCCAACTGAGAAACACAGGTTATATTCAGCAAGAAAACTCATAAACAAATGAAACAATGCTTCAGGACTCGAGTAGGTGGCTTAAGGTACTCCAGAGCTGAAATCTGCTAGGGTTGCTCTTAATTTTCCAAATTATCTATATGCTTTTTGCTGTAGTACAAGTCACATGGGTCATGTATGAGCATTTCCTCATTTTAAATTAAAGATAAGTTCTTATTTAAAAATTTAACACTAATTTTCTTTAACCAAAGTCTACTGAATCCTGATTATTGAATGTTCTGCACCTTAACTGTCATCAAGAAAATTCAAGACGAAAATTACCTAACGATATGGACTTTTACAATGGTGGCCATCTAGTAAACTTGGGTCAAAATAAGAGCAAATCGAGTGGAATTGTCACAATCAAGGGTAGTACAAATTTGTTTATCAATATGTGTAGCTTTCATTGTGACGTTTGTACTGGATCACACCTGTAGATTCTTTTCGTCAAAAATGTTGACATACTTTAACATTGATTTTGCAATGTGCACTCTCTCTGGGCATCTAAATAATGACCTTCCAAAGGAAAAAGGGCATATACTAATCCAAGTAAGTGAATACTGACCACTTAAAGGTATGTAGAATCAAATTCTAAAAAATGACACCCATTACTGAAATAGTCGGTGTTGAACACCTACAAGACCAATGTGACTTGTATTATAGTAGAGCACTTTTTCACAAAAATATGATAATCTTTCAGTACCTCAAACATTACAACACGCGAAAAAGCTGTCTTCATTTAATGCTTGTTTACAAAAAATTAGTTGCATTGAGTATATACATGTACCATTAAAAACAAATCAGTTAAGCCCCAGTCTTCTTCACGAGTATTTGTAAAACTTCTATTCTAAATATAGACTATACACTTTACAATGCTTACAAAAACTGTAACAATAAGGACAGGATTAGCATAGCTGCCAACCCTCCAGGCTCGCAATTAGTGAAAATAATTAGTGACTTTTGACATTAATTTGTGAAGCGATATTCGAGTCTGGGAATATCTGTCAGAACAAATGTTTAGCATGGTCTCCAGTTGATAAAGGTAGATTGTGTTAACAGAAAACTCACAAACAATGCTTCAGCGTTGGTAGCTTGCAGGTCTTCCACAGAGAGCTGAAATCTGTTGCGAGTTCTTAATTTAATCAACCTCTATGTGCTTTTTACTACCAAAATGTGCTTCCTCACATCATCTCTGCCACCATGCCCCATGCTAAAATTTGTGGCACAACGCGTGCAAAAAGCATGATGTATATCGGTGTTTGGTGGCAGAATGCACAGCCAATTTTTGGTGAATTCCAAATTAAACTTCACTTTTTGTGCAATACATTTTTTTCCTTTGTTGGTGAAGACATTTTTAAGATGCTGTGCCAAATGGTAATTCAAATCAGTGTCTGCAGCACATGCGCAGAGCAAAATTCTGGCTAGGCCCCAGTTTCTCTCAAAAGCATTTGTAAAACTACTCTTATACATATACATTAAAATATGAAAAAATGCTTGCTACTGGGCCAACTGTACCAATCAGCTCTAGTTTCACTAATAATGCGAATAACTGTTCCCGCCCGTTTTGGCAACTGCAAATATCAAAACAACTAAGGCTTAACAGTAAATCGGTTATTTTATTAAAGATTTAAAATAATTGAGAATTGGGGAACTATTGATTTTTTGCATGCGATGTGAATCTGTGAAGCGCTAAAAAAGTCTTGAAATTCACACCAAAATCGTGAGGTTGGCAGCTATGGGTTAGTAGCATATTTCATTCAAAATTTTCAAGGTTTCTTCAAGCTTTTTCAAAACTGTGTTTTTCAAGGTACATTATTACATTAATTTTACAGGCTACATAAATGAACTGTATGTAAACACAAGTTAATACT
Source organism: Sinohyriopsis cumingii (assembly GCA_028554795.2). Lineage (NCBI taxonomy): Eukaryota > Metazoa > Mollusca > Bivalvia > Unionida > Unionidae > Sinohyriopsis > Sinohyriopsis cumingii. The sequence goes on along the minus strand of CM068834.1, from coordinate 43,795,815 downwards.
TACTATTACTCCATATGAAGATCATTTCTTGCAAATTTATTTAAAAAAACAAAACAAAATAAAACATGAAGTTAATAGTATGATTACTGATATCTTCCTTTTTTCTTCACTCATACCCATAAACAAAAAAAAGTAAAGATATTTTTTAAATATATTATTGCCGATTTCAAAACAGCATATGGATATTTTAAACTATTTCATATTACACCTCTCCCCTGATAACTCGCGCACAACAGGGTCCACAAACATAAACTGCACTATAAGTGAGGCGCAAGTTACAGAGGGACCTCCAATTTTTTTTAAAAGCACTTTGACACTGAGAAAACCTTAGGGGAGAGACAGCGTTAGGGAACTGGGCTGTTTAATGACTAAATCCTCATTTTACAATCACGTCGATAATAATTTTTAATAATGCGCTTTTTCCAATGAAGTTGTTCATTATTCTGTTTAAATAACATTTTTTTCCCCTCAAAATATCCAACATATGAAAGATCATTCCAACTGGTCTGAACAACCATCACGTGTACACAAAAAATCTATTTATTACATCACTGCTTTTTGTTTCTTGATGAGTCTGGTTCCCGTAGTGGTTCATAATAGTATCTTGCCAAATCAGTAGTCCACAATTTGGGAATTAAACTAACTGTTGATACACCAACAAACAAGATTCCTTTTTTTCCCCACAAAACACGCGACATTTATTTCATGTCTACGCAGAAACTCAATTTTTTATTGTTCAATTAGTACAATGTTAATGTCATGATTTCATTGGAAGTAATAATAAAATTTCTTATCATCCCTGAGGATATCTCTAAATGCCAGTTAAAGAATTCTCTGAAACTAGCTTGCCCACAATGGTCTGTATCTGTGAAATCAAGCTCTTTATTTTATGAAATATTCTTTTCACTTTGCTGCCTTGTTAGCTTTGATCAGTTATGAAAGAGTCAGTTAATTTAAGGTATGTTTCTGTTACATATACACTAACGTTTATTACAGTGTTCGATTGATCAAATGAAGCTAGTTCACCCGACATACGACTGAGGCCACTCGATTTTAAGTTAGTCTGATTGTTTTGCCTTTTAACTTTTCTTTTATTCCAACTCTTGCGGACATAGCTGTTACTGTAGATTGACGCAATTTACGTTTAATTACAAAAGGACAAATTACACTTATGACGATTACACTTAAAAGGAAATAAAAGATGGAACTAGAACACAAATTGCAATTGATAAAAATTTATTTAATTTGTATTTATTAATTAAAGTACTGCCTCCACTCGGCGTAAGTGACATTTTCATTGATCAAAATTTCCTTACATATCATTAACTGCAGTGTACTAGGAATGTCGTTTGGAAAGAAAATGTAAAAAGTTATCTTTAAATGTGATATTTCATAGTGTTGATTAAAATTTCCAGGTCCTATCCACCGTTTTCAACGATAAAACGAGCGATACATCATAGTTTCCGTTACCAATTCTGATCACGATTTTCTTCAATTTCAACAAATAGGGATACATTTTTTTTTGCATTTTCGGGTTTAAAAAATGGGATCCACGCCTGACACCACGTTATAAGCAGGTTTGCGAGTTATCAGGGCACGAGTTATCGATGGAGTGGTGTAGATATATTAATATTTCTCTCAGCTTAGCTGTATTCTATATTTTTAGACTGACTGTGTTCATTGCAATTAGCATCTGTCCTATTTCCATTCAATCCCAAAGATGAACCAGATTGAACTAATTTCATAATTACGACTATATACAGTTTCTATTTTAAAACTTGAATCTCTGTGTTCACAGACATACCTCTTTTGTCAAAAATGATTTCATACTGAAGGCTTCTTGTTTTGCCTGTATTACCGTATTTACCGCATATGTTGAGACACAACAAAATCATTATTTTTTTTCCTGTCCCAGAACTTATGGTAATTTTTTTTATACTTTGGTCATATGTCCCAAGACTTAAGAAATGAAATAAATTTGTTGCATTTGTGCTTGCCCCCCACTGCACAATGCAATAAAATAGATAAATAAAACGCTTAATTGATAATAAAAAGAAAGAAACTAACCTTGTGTTGTTATCATTTATTCCTTTTTAAAAAAAGGAGCATTAAAGAATAAAATATTTCCACAAAATCCGTGTAAGTGGCATAGGCTTCCATACTGCAGCGTGTATCAATTAAGTCCGATACCACACACCATGTTGTTCACTGACATGAACATTGAGAAACAACTGTGTGTGGTTGTGCTCAAAGGTTTGAACATGTTATCCGACTGAAAACTGCAGCCAACAAAATCGCAAACAAGAGGGAAATAGTCAACCGATATCTTGAAGATGCCATACACGTATGACACGGTGTTGGGTGGAAAATAATCAAGATTAAATTATATCCAGGTCTACTATATGACAGTATATATATATATATATATATATATATACTATATATACAATATAGTGATTCATTCGCTGGCTCGGCCATGTCAAGAGAATGGACCCAGGTCGCATTCCCAAGGACCTGTTATATGGGGAGTTAGCAGAAGGTGCACGACCAACTGGACGACCACATCTGCGCTACAAAGATGTTTGCAAGAAGGATATGAAGACAGCAAACATCAATGTCAACGACTGGGAGAGCTGTGCAAACAACCGTTCCAGCTGGCGTCTAGCTGTCAGGCAGGGAGTTCAAAACGCAGAGGAAAAGAGAAGAATAAAGCAAGCTGAAAAGAGAGCTAACAAGAAGGATAAGCAAAAGCGTACTTTGGAGCTATGCCATCGTCTCTCGTAGACGGACGGATGCCAAGAACAAGAAGTATATGACAGTATGTTGCAAATAAAAATCGTCATTTGAAAACACATTCACTTGAATGTAAGTGACAATCTTTTCACCAACTCGGGCTACAAAATTACCCTTACTATTTACCTGCAGACATCAATGCTCCTTTGTATTAATTGTAACCACACTGGTCAAACACATAGAAACCCTGGCGGTGAATAAACATGACTGGCAGCCAGCAGAAAACTTCTTTGAACTTACCAACAGGACATCAAAGACAAAGGTTATTATTATTACAAAGCAAGCCGACGTTGAAGCCGACTTTGGACTCTGAAGCCGATATTTTTTAAATGATATCAATGCAAAGGTTATTTTATTGCAAATCAAGCTGACCTCGGAAGCCGACTATGGATTCTTTTAAATGTGCCGATTTTTTTTTATAGCTTTGAATATACAAAGACGGACGAGATATGGAAGCTAACTTTGGTTCCTTTTCACCACTATTCACGAAAATTTTGAAAATAAAGTGAAAGAATGGAACAGTTTTTAAAGTTACACAATATAGTGATTTGTGCGCAAACATCGATGACCCAGCATCATCCAGAAGATCTGGAGAAAATAAATCATGTGATGAATTCGTGAAGCCCATAAGAGAAACAGATCATTTCACTGACAATATGATCATTAACATGGATGAAACTAGAGTGTACTTTGATCGCATTCCTGGATGGACTGACGATAAGATGGGCGTCAGAAGTGTAAGAATTAGCAAGACTAGTGCAGATTTTTAAAAATCTAACTTTTGTCCTTGCAGTTTCCGCTTCAGGTGGTGTGTTGCCTTTAACAATTTTTCACAGTATGAGAAAGCTATACAATAATATTCATATACCAAAAGAATAGATCGTATGTGTGCAGGAGATGGGTTGTGTTGATGAGATACTGCTGCAGTGGATTAAAGAGTTTTATCTCAAGTACAGTTTTATATTTTTTTAAAATAAAATTTCAGATAGAGTGCAATTTTTGAATGATTTAAAAGGTGTCCCACAACTTACGACTCTAAAAAAAAACAACGGTGTCCCAGAACATACAGTGCATAAAATAATTACTTTTAAAATTAATTTATGGTGTCCCAACATATATACAGTAAATGCCATTACAAGAGCTTTTTTCTTCTTCAGCTGCATGTGACCGTGGAGCACTCTCTCCCATTGACAGCAAATCAATATCCATCTGGCATAATCTGCATTTTGCAAAGTTATCGAGAAAGATCTCATAATCCAAACTATGTATTTTTCTTCATCTAACCACCAAAGTTGGAATCGATAGCCAGATGTCGAAGCGAATGATTCAAATTTAAAACACTGCTACATCTGGGCTTCATACAATCAGAAGTTCAAAATGTACAACTGCACAGTGGCCAGTTGTGGAAAAATTTCCATTCCAGCACAAACTTAGCAAGAGATTGGCCCCCCCCTTCTTTTTATTTAGTTCTGTAAAACAAATAGTATTTATTAATTCCTTTTGGTTTCAAGAAAATCAAGGCTTTTCAGGACACTAAGACAAAATTTTGAATTTCCAAGGTGTTTTCAAGACCTTGAAGGAACAATTCATTTTTTCAAGGTCCCCTACAGACCCTGATTGTATACAGTTCTATTAACATCATGACTACAGAACTGTTATTGGAATCTGCTACCACTACTGCTATCTTTACTAGCACTTTTTTAAAAATTCTTTATTTAAGCCGATTGAGAAATCGCAAATTCGTGATTTTTTGGCGTGCAATGTGAATTGTTATTGAGTGTCGTGAAATTCATGCCAAAATCATGCGGGTTGGAAGGTCATGGCATCCATACTGAATGTCAAATTGGTATGATGCTTATATATGACCAACTGACATCAGATCTTTTAGTGAAAACCCCATGTTAACAATACCATCCATGTAGGCATAGCAACAAGATTTTCAAGATGGCCACTGTGGCAGCCATAATGTATGTCCAAGTAGTACCATTTTCTTTTTGGACCATCCATGGGACTTGTATATGTGCAATGTTTAATGGTAATCCTTCACATGGTTTAGAAGGAATAGCAACAAGAAAATTGTGCTAGTGGACAAATGGACCAAAGACCATCCAATAAGCTCTTCTATGACCAGTAGAGCAAAGAAGTTGATTATTACAACACCAGTTGATCCCTCAAATGAATTCTGTACTTTACTAATTTTGTGTCTTGCTCCTGTTTCACTCCATTTCTCTCACATGGTGCATATTCAGCCGGTCAATCGCTTGCTCCATTTCAATATCTGGCAGAAATTCTTAATGCTTGGATGTGGAAAACTTTTTGATGAAGGGACAAAACAAACCAATACCTTTTATGACCCTAAAAATAATTTGATTTCTTCTAAAACTTTAATGATTTTCTTCTGAAAAGCAAAGGAAGTTCAACAGCTTTTTATTCATAATTAAATAATCCGGTTAAAATTCCCTGTCTGGTTCCAAAATAAGCCTGTGAGAATTCAAGATGACTTGAGTACAGACTCTTCATTCTGGCTTAATACATGTCCACAGGCACTAATTCCCTACACACCTGATGCCTTTCCTGTTTTTCTGAAACCATAATCTCTATCTCTCTCTTCAATTCACTAAACTGGCTCTTTGAACAGTCATATTTCACAGACACCATTTTTTTCTTCTATTTTTCAGATAATAACATTTAGCCCAAGATAATGCCAGTATGGTACAAGGTGTCACTCAGGCCATCATCCCTCCACTTGTACAAATTATTAAACTGCACTAGGGTGTGCATTAACCATTTTACTGCATAGCATCTGTTTCTATGCATGTGCCAAAACCACAAAGTGCAATAAACAGAACACCTGCTGTCTAAATGACTATGCAAACGGGCTTGCACAAAACATTTAGAGCAGTTTAGTATACATCAAATCAACATGAACTTAATGAATATTTGTTATTTACAGATATGTTTAAGACTTAATCTGGTATTTATGGCTGTATAATTGTTTTATATGCTTAAAATCCTGAGAGAATTCATTCACCATGAAATTCGTGAAGCTGTGTGACCATGCACAGCTGACTTTTCTTATCCTCTAAATCTAAGGGCTGTCTACATCTGTATCACCAAATCATCTAAATTATCATAATCCGTGTCACCTATACACATACTGGAGATATCAGACTTATTGAAGCCTGTATTCCAAGCATCCAAACTAATAAAAGTTCTGGGAAAAAAGTCAGCAGCCTCCATTTTGTAAAAGAGAAGCCACCTTTGTTATTGTAAGCAGCAGACTACAAGTATATTGTAAGCTAGCTACTACAATGTGTGACATCATTGTAATTTTCCTCCATGCCTATTGTTCCTAAGAGGACTCTCCCTGAAGGATATGCTACTAAAACCAGCTCAAAATGGCCAATGTTTACTGTAGGCTTCAAAACGTCCATCTTTGCAAATGGTGCACAGGTACCCAAATGCACCTGTATAGACCAAGGCATCAAAAGGTGCCTCTACTGGAATGCTGTAAAGTGTCCAAACGTGGTTATGCAAGACAAGGCACAAAAAATTTGTTTCCATTTGGCTGACTGTCCCCGTTTTCCCATTGCTGACCCAAGTAAGAAAAAAAAATCGCAAACATATCACATTAAATATATATGTTTTAAAAAAAGCCAATGTGCCTACCCTAAGTTTAAAATGAGTACAATAAAAAACATGGATTTTTTCTGGGCCTTACAGGGTTAACATACAATGAAAAGATGAAAAAGTGAGGATCAATGGAAAATGCATCTTCACTACATTTACAAATTTTAATATTAAACCTTTACAATAAAACTTTACCAGTCATGCCACCCCCATGCGACAAATGATATATCTCAATCAAATTACATATGCAAGGAATTAAGTGTTTTATAAAATTTTACTCACCGCATCTGAGGTTTCAGGTGGGCGGAACTTGTCAGACTGCTGAGTCCAATGTGCCTCAACATACTGCTTGAGAAGCACAGACGACAACTGACGTATAGCAAGTGGCCCATTGGGATCCACAGTCAACTCTGCCAAGTGAACACCAAACTCTAGAACAAGATAAACTTCAAATCAGTCAATGTAACCAAACAATGCATGAAAAGAGGTAACACATTAGGAAAAATAATTCTCTTTGATTTCTCCTGAAAGAGGTTATATATGATTTCAAAACTAGAAATGCTAACAAAGCAATACCATACTATTCATACTGGGTTATCATCTGGCAGGATCAAAATTCCTGCACCAATTTTTTAAAAAATCTTCTAGGAGATTTCCCAGAGATTTTAAAGGGAAAATGACAAATTTCAGTACTCATTTTTGAAGTCTGATACTTTGATTAAAGACTCAATACTACAGTTGAAGGCATGTGTGCACACATTTCTAAGTTACAAGATTCAACCATGGCTAATAAATTAATATGATGATCATTGCAAAATAATTTTTATTGCAAAGTTGCAGTGGAAATATAATGTATTTTCTCAAACAAAATTGTTAGTTTAGCTTTTTAATATCAAATTCCACAACATTTTACGACAAAAAGTAATTTTCATGGTTTCCAGGATGTTTTCATTTAATTCAAATTTCCAGTTCAATTCCAGGACCTCCTTAGATGATTCCTGCAATCTTTAAAAAAATGTAATTCCAAGACTTTTCCAAGACCTTTTTACCAATTTCAAGAGTTGTTGTTGTTGTTGTGGGGTTTAACGCCATTTCGCAGCACATGATAGGCTATACATGGCGGCCAGTATTAATGGTGGAGGAAGAACCAGAGAAAACCCCGGAAAGAACCACCGACCCACGAGAAGCTACTGGCAAGCTTTCTCACATACCCACATTGGCTGAATCTTAGACTCGAACCGCCGCAGACAGAGGTGAGATGGCAGTGATCCGTAACGAAGAGCGCTTTAGACCACTCGGCCACTCGGGGCCCCCCAATTTCAAGAGTACCAATTACATAAATGTATGACCTTTAATACTTACTAAACATAAATTTTACAGCTGGCTTTTGGCATACTTCATCCAATAAGATAGGTCATTCTCTTCTGAGCACCATGAGTGCAAAGATTGTAAATGGCGGGAAGATACCTGGATGTAGTCTGACCTTGAAGTTTATGGGGAACATAATCTAACAAATCCATTATTGAAATTAGGTAGGTTGGTAGAATTTTTGCATCGGCAAACGAAAATGCAAAATAACCAACTTCTATGACTTTTCCAAAAACTGTGAATGACTTAAGAAAATTTCAAGACCCTTTAAATGCTTTTCTGCAATTTACAAACATTTCCAGAAATTCCATGATGGCAAGAACCATGTTCTTAAAAATCAAGAGGGCGTGGGAACCCTGGAGGACAACATGACTGCAACAACTATGTAAATATGGTGGTAAAATGATGCCACCTGGAGAAAACAGCATACTTAGATAACTGCATCACAATTAATATTGCATTTTCTGCTATCTTTTTCCCACAACTTTACTTCAGAAAGTAAAAATTTTATGAAGTACAAGGAAAATATCTGGAATTCTATGCCAGAAGAAAAAGGGGCACAGGGCCGATGACATGACAAGGCAGTCTGCAGCAGATGCCTCAATACATCAATAACATTGCAATGAAACACATCTGAATTGTCGTACACAGATTGCTTATACCATGCCTTTTACTAATGAATTTCAATCAGCGAGAATAGATAGAAGGGTATGATCCAGTCAATGAGATTGTAAATTAATGCTGAGACGATGTACTGAGATTGATATGACTCTAGAACCAAAACAGCCTTCCAGGAGTAATGTATTCTAAAAGAATATTTGCTGTGAAGAGCATCAAGTAATATTTTTCCAAGGTGGAGGGAGGTCACTTTGCCTACATACACTGTGTCCCTCATGGGCCATGCAAAATAATACATTTCAGCCTATGTGAAAGAGGTCACTTTGCCTACATACCTAGTGTCCCTCATGGGCCATGCAAAATAATACATTTCAGCCTATGTGAAAGAGGTCACTTTGCCTACATACACTGTGTCCCTCATGGGCCATGCAAAATAATATATTTCAGCCTATGTGAAAGAGGTCACTTTGCCTACATACACTGTGTCCCTCATGGGCCATGCAAAATAATACATTTCAGCCTATGAGAAAGAGGTCACTTTGCCTACATACACTGTGTCCCTCATGGGCCATGCAAAATAATACATTTCAGCCTATGTGAAAGAGGTCACTTTGCCTACATACACTGTGTCCCTCATGGGCCATGCAAAATAATACATTTCAGCCTATGTGAAAGAGGTCACTTTGCCTACATACCTAGTGTCCCTCATGGGCCATGCAAAATAATACATTTCAGCCTATGTGAAAGAGGTCACTTTGCCTACATACACTGTGTCCCTCATGGGCCATGCAAAATAATACATTTCAGCCTATGTGAAAGAGGTCACTTTGCCTACATACACTGTGTCCCTCATGGGCCATGCAAAATAATACATTTCCAGGGATGGTCCTGGCTTTTAAAAAGCTGTCGCCAAAAAAATCGCCAACCTCAATATTTTGTCGCCAATTTTCAAAAAGTGTCGCCAGAACAAGTAGTGTACATTTTTTGAAGTGTTAATTTAGTCTATTAATGTAACAGGCAATGAAAATTACAAAAGATGGGTTAGTTAATACTCTAAGTACAATAAGCATTAACAAAATGTTACAAAGTGTTATATGAAGATCCGTCGCGATCTTTGGGCTGCCAACTTGTTGAATGTAGTTTCAAAGTCTAATTTTTCACATCTGTACATGCTGATTCTCATTAAATTCTCGAGAGATGAGATGCAGAGTTTATTTCTGATGTCAGTTTTTATGAAGTTCATCTTACTGAATCCACGTTCACAGTCTACAGTGCTGACAGGTGACACCAGTAGTCTCTTGGCAGCCCCCCCCCCTCCCCTTATGGCTAGCTTCACAAAGCTTGAAGTGAATCGCTTCCTAAATCCCAAGAATGATCACTGAATGCTGTATAAATTTTCTCGACCAGCAAACTAGGATCTCCATTCCCACGAATGAAACTTACACGAATCAACACCTGGCAATATTGGACCGTATATATAAGCATAAATTCACACCCAATTTAGGGATTCTTTCACTCCTGTATTTTGAGAAATAAATAATTATTATTAATTATGCAAAACTGTTTTTTTTTTTTTCTATTTCTTGTCGCAGAGTTTAAGTCTCTGCAGCCATAACATGGATTGATGGCAAAAGGAAAAGATCAATGAGTAAAATGCTGCACTGGCGACAGATATAATTGTGATTGAGATTTTTTCCATTTGCTTTGTATTTATACGCAATAGTCGGTACTTCAAAGGTTATCAGTTTTCTATGAAGGTTCAGCAAAACTATTGTATTGGTATATGTAATAAAAAAATAAAAACACAACAACAAAAGGATTAGCCATTCAATTAATTGTATCTGTTCTATTCGCGTCTTCAGAAGTCGGTCAATTGTAGGTATAGTTCGGTAGCATGATTGACAGTATCACAGCATACAGTACTCAGCCCAGATGTCGGCATAAGCAGATTACGATGTAACAATGCACTCTAAAGATGGGGTTGTCAGTACGAACAAAGGATCGTTATATTGATTCCAATGCATTGCTTAGTCAAGTTTGTGGCTTCCTTTCATTCTCCCTTTTAATTTATCCAGTCAAAATCCATGATTGTATGTACAAATTAAATAACCAAAAAGTCGGTCGCCAAAAAAATCGCCAGATGGGATATTTTTGTCGCCAATAAGGAAAAAAAATCGCAATTTGCGACATTGGCAAAGCCCAGGACGATCCTTGCATTTCAGCCTATGTGAAAGAGGTCACTTTGCCTACATACACTGTGTCCCTCATGGGCCATGCAAAATAATACATTTCAGCCTATGTGAAAGAGGTCACTTTGCCAACATACCTAGTGTCCCTCATGGGATCCCCTGCTACATTCATTTCACTAATTTCTCTCCCCATGTCAGTGTAGTAACAGATACAGATTTCTTGAAAAGGTCTGATTGGGAATTTTATACTTAGATTGTGAACAATTTACTTTTTGGCACTATGAATTGGGTCAATTTTGGGTCCAGAAAAATCTGTGCCAACCCTTGGAAACCTGCCACATAACTGTGAGAGTTAACTTTGTACACGAGGGCTTAGTATTTCATAATTATGTTCTTGAAATCAATGTTCACTTTGTACATAAATGTTTATTGTTTCATAATTATGTTCTACCAATCAGTGGGATGCAATCAATTTTGTAATGACCCCTGGTTCTTGATCCTACAGCCAAGCAGCTGACTGCATGTATTAATGCCAAATGACTTCACATATTCATAAAGTCCATGAGTACTGAATTAAAAAATATTACGAAAATATCTGTATTTGCTCATTCATAAATTCTAGGAGATTGACTTTACTTTATTATGCCTATGAGGTAATATTTTGGTGGGCTTAATTATCTCATTATTGAATGGTGTAGCATTGGGAGTTCACATTTTGGTCTATATGTATAGGTTTACAGAAATTAACCTACCAGGATAGATTCAGTTCAGCTGGTTATGGAAGCACAAGCTTAACCCTAGCTTTAATCTGAGAACATTAATATAGTTTATAAAATTATTTGATCACTGACTTTATTCTACATCTCATCCTGCTCACGCGTCTACATAGTCATTTTGAAAAAAATTCAAGTGGAATCTTAAGAAAAAGAAAATTATGTTATGAATTATTGCAGAAAGCAAAGTTTTAGGCAAATTATGTTTATCTTACAATAATGATTGCACTATGTCATGACAAGAAAAACACACTGAAAAACTTGTGTATATAACTATGTGTCCTCATTTTGTACAAATTACAAGTGACAAACAAGCATAATGATGCAATTATTTCATTTTACAGCATTTTTAGCTTAAACTTTTAGTGAAGGTTGACATGTATAAGTAATCTGGAATATAATGAACATACATAATTGTACAACATTATATGTGGAACATACATAAGAATAATTTTTTTCTATTTGACAAATTTGAAAACATTTTATTATTTAATCTGATATGTGCTATTTGCCAGTATTAATGGTCAGGTCTACACGTGAAAAGCAATATTATATGTCAACTAACCATATTTTGTTTAGAAACTATATTTGTTAAGCATATACCTTGGACACCAAGTCCCAACTAAGATGGCAAATGATCTATAAATAGTCAAATAAATTAAATAAAATATCATGTCATGTTGAAATTCCATAACTTCATAAAAGCTGTAAATACAGTGTATTCCCTAGGGGTGCAAGACTGAGAGTCAAAACTCTCCTTGGTGTCAAAACTGGGGGTTAGACTAAGTAAAAACCAAACTTTGGTATCAAAACTGGGGGTCAAATTAAAAATTTGAGGTTCTATGAGTGTAAAAGGGAAACACTGAAATGGAAGCAAAATATATAAATGGGTGGAGGAAAAATATGTATTTTTGTCCGACGGATCTGCATATAACAAGAGATAACACAGATCATGAATTTTTGTGTCCTTAGTTATTAGTGTTACCAAAAACACTAGTCCAGAAGATATAGTCAAACCAGCATAGTACTTGCTACATGTAGACAAGCTTTGCTGCATCAGGTACAAGTATAAAAGCCATTACTAAATGCTAAGATAAATGTAGCTCTGATAATACAAGAACAGTAATATGGTATGTTGGTCACAAAAGGCAGCTGGTCAAGTAATCGCCATTTTTGTTTACAGAATCAACCAAGCCTACATACATATACTGTAGAAAACATCCCTTCATCAGAAACATCGATTCTAACATTAAAATTACTACAAACAATGATCCAATTCAACTATGTTACCTTTAATTGAAATAAAACTTTGCTACGTGAACAAGGTTGGTGCTCCCATGATTATAGTTACTTTTGGTTCTGCATATTAAAACTTTGGAACTCTGCAGACATGAACAATATGCAAGTTTCTGTAGTAAAATGGTAATATTTAGAGAACTATTTAAGCATCAATATAACAGGTCCCCATCTGAAACAATGGATTTCACATATAACATTGTGGACACAAAATACAGTAAACTGAAATTAAGTCTCAGTTTCCAAATATGAACCTTTATTATGGGTTGCAGCTGTGTAATAAAAGGATTTAGCATGTTTCATTATCTATGGGCTATTATTTTGTTCATGGTGTCTTTGTTGTAATTACACAGGACAATAAATAGTACAGTTTGGTGGACACGTTACATGTGTGACTAATATTTCAGTCTTAAAGTTTGCAAAATTAAAAAGGTATGTTTTTGTGGCCTTCGATTCTGTTAATTTGTCTTTTAATAAATTCATAATGGTGAATTTTCTTGCCCTTTACTTTCCTAAAATTACACAGAGCTGCTTTAAGAAAAGTGATGATGATATAACAAAATGGTGGTATAAAAATAGCTCACATTTTTTATTTTGTTCTCATCAATGGATGAAAAAAGTATGATAGCTGATTATGCCTGCTGTAGGTATTATAATTATTACTGCATTTATATATCTGCATCTGGCTGGGCTATGTTAAACTTTTATCTTAATTTTTTTCATTGTAATGTCAGTAGCAAAGGTACCAATGATCTCAGCCAAGCAAGCAAACATTCCCATGTAATTTACCTGAGAAAGGTTTAATAACTTTATCATTAACCATACTTCTGTGAAAAACAACTCTACTTAGGTAGCAGAGTTTAACTAGTTTTGTATCTGATACGTGCATTAATGGATTAGACTGAAGCTTCAACCAGATTGAGATTGAGGCTGCAACAACGTAGCCAAGGATCACTTTGAGGCTATACAATAGCTAGAAGAAATTTATTTTTGGAGCCCAAAAATTTACGTGCATTTAAAAACTGCTATTGATGAAAACATTTAAAACTTGCTAAAAACAAACGAAAAGTCAAACTACCCTAATTATTTCATTTTTGGTACACCACCTCCTGAAACTTTGCAGGGTGAAATTTTTTTCTCTCAGTAGTTACAAAAAATTTAAAATCATTAGCTCCCCATAATTGAAAAATTAAACCCCAAAGTAATTCCCCTATTTGTATTCACTATATGCACTTAGTCCTACAACATAAGACACATCACTCAATATTTTTGTTCTGGGAGGTGATGGGTCTTACTACTAAACTAAAGGCACTGTGTAGTGCGTTTTTGATGTTGATTGTGTAATGAAAGTAAAAATTTCAGGAATATCACACAACTGGCAACCAAATAAGACGTTTTTTTACAAAGTAAAGTGATAATGTTTTTGCCAGATTTTACTTACCCTGAGGTCTTTTCTCTAATAAATTCAAATTCTCATAAAGAAATGGACAAGTTTTCAAGTTTCGTTTGCCTACATTTCAATTGGCTGGAAAGGGATAAATCAGGGAATGACAAAATCGGGTTATGTTGAAATATTCTTTAATGAAACGAACAAAAATATATTATGCCTATTGGAACTCAAGCAATATTTTGTTTCGTTCAAAAAAACAAATCCCCCACATAAACCTACTTAAAAATACTTCAGCATACCTAGACTACCATTGCATTGCAACAAATTCAAATGTATGTCAGCTGAACATGAAAATCCGTTCATTTGCTAGTGTCATATTTTCATTCCGCCAGACAGCACAATAAGTATATTAATTATACATAAAGTCTGGAAGAATGTAGATAAAGGCAGCAAAGTGCGAGATATTCCTGAAAATTTGACAACACATTCTGGTGACAGCCGACATCTGAACAGGTTATACAAGGCCGTTATTTGGGTATTAAGACATAGCACTACAAACAAAAACGACACGTTCTATGTCTTACATTGTAGAACATATATACACTGAATAAACAATTCTTTTAGAAATACTTTTTTTGCACATAATTTGAGCAAAACCATAAAAAATAATTATATATAATAAGTTGTAATTTCTGCTTTGAGCTTCAGAAAGACACCATATGTATGAACATGAGATAAAGTTTTAAATTTAGCCTGTGATGCTTAATGAGTCCCTGGGTTCTGTAATGACGTGGGTGGGGTAGGGTCTCAATGAACCATGTTTTATCATGTATTTGTTTAAACTAAACACCTTCTGTGACTTCCAGTGCCTTGACTTGTTCCTCTCCCGCAGCCCTAACATCCTGAATTGGAGAAAGGATTGCTGTCAGACTTTCTACTAAAGCTTCTTTCAGTGACCGGCTATGGTCACTTTGAGCAGCCATGATATTCGTGCAGAAAATGGCGGGAAATTGTGCCAGCAGATTCGTATTTTAAAATGGTATATGAATGTTTTGAGACTAAAAATTCCAAATAGTTAGTGATAAATATATATAGTTTGTCAACTAGATATATTGTATCTGCTATATAGAGCAATATTTATTTGTACGAATGTGCTATTCCCATACACCGCTTTACTTTCCACCTCAGCATCCGGTTTACGACAACAACTTCCGGTTTTATTTTGGAAGCCGGTTTGAAATATATCATCTGAAATTGAATCTAAATAATCCTTGGTGTTTACATAAGGGAAAAATGCATACGCATGCATATCTGGTCTTAGCGGTTTTGTTTTTATTTTGCAATGGAGCAAAAGTGCGACAAGACTCAATTAATGGAGATTTGGTCCTGTCTAAAGTGGAGAGGAAGATAGATATTACTTCCCACATAGTTAAAGTACACTCGGTTGTAACTGTTGAAAATGGTGGCACATCATCAGCCGGCTTCTTTTTATTTGCATTGGATCCATCTTTGCAGAACTACATATCCTACGTTGGTGCCACGGTGAGTTTTGTCTAACTACTCGTCATTTATGCGTGAAAAGATGAAGCACCTGCTAACACCATTTCTCTATTCCCAAATAATGCAAGGTATCTCTCTTCTAACTCTCAGCGCTGGATGGCTCCCCGCTAACTGTCTTGTAGTATCGACGCATTTAATCACTCCAAATTTACTGTCTTGTCTAACTGTCTTGTAGTATCGGCGCAATTAATCACTTGTAGTTCACACTACCGTAAGGAAGACTTCACAATTTTCCTCATTTGTACAATTTAACACAAGAGTCTAACGTTTTATCAATAAAGTACGACGAAATCAATGACAACATGAAATCACCTTTTTGGTACTATAAATTAACACAAGGAGTGCAAGCATGACACAACCCTATGCTCGATTAGACTTTTCTTTCGCATCTTTTATCGCTTCAGGATCGCAAGAAGACTGAAACATTACACATAGCCATTCAGAAGACAGTAACGTACCAACATATAACTCTCAGACGACCATTGCATGAATCCAATCGGCAAATTAACCTCTATTTTCACCATTACAGTCACAAACCCTTTCTACACAAATCCATCAGACGGAAGTAGTGCATTCTACCAAAAGCTGCATAACATCATGAAAGTAATTTTGCAAGATAGAATATTTAACCTGCTTTTTATTTCAGTTTGTATCATATGATAATCTGATATAAATTTCCTGGTCAGAAATATTTTAGATAGTAGAAATAACGGTTGATGACATCATCACACTTCAAATATTAAAATGGACTTGGTAGATTGAAAAATGTGTTTGAGTGACTTTCTATAAGTTGCCACTTGGTAATATTATGTTGTTTGTACTAAGGTTTTTCCATAACAGAAAATAATAGTGAAGTAGAAAATATGATACTTGTATGAGAGATGCACTATTTATTTTGATGATGATAACGATAGAGAGAAACAACAGTAGGAATGGAGAAAAGCTGATACTTTATACCACTGATTAACCATTGATGGTGATGTGTTTGTGAGAGAGATAGACACACAGATGAGACAGGTAACACAAAATATTATAATTATCAGGATTAATGTGTATACAATGCCAGGACAGTCTGAACGCTATCAGCAACTGTAGATAAGAGCATTCATTATTTTGAGCAAATTCAACTAATTGATTGATTCCGCATTATTAAATTTCCCTAGTATTAAAAAATAACACGGATTCTGTTTTGTGTTCGGTACGATTATTAGATCCTAACATATTTACTGCAGGGTAGAAACTGGTAGAATGGGCTACTTTTGTCTGATGGATTTGTGTAGAAAAGGTTTGTGACCGTAACGGTGAAAATAAAGGCTTATTCGCCGGATTGGATTCATGTGATAGTTATGTGTTGGCACGTTACTGTCTTTTGATTGGATATGTGTATTTTTTCATTCTTCATGTGATTTTGAAGCAGTAAAAGACACATGAGAAAAGTCAATTCAAGTGGAGGGTTTGGTTACATTTGCAGTCCTGTCTTAATTTATAGTACCGATAAGGTGATTTAATGTGTCAGAGATTTTGTCGTACTGATAAAACATCAGATTCCTTTGGATTTAAATACCTTGCAAATTTAATGACATCCATTACCATAAGATTCTCCTTTGCTTCATGTCATGTATAATTTAACACAGGTACTTGATTGCAGGGAAACTAGTGTGTACAGTCGCCAATTAACACAAGGTAACTAACTTATTGCAGGTAAAACCTTGATGACTCCATTGTACGATTTTGATACTATCTGCGGTTAATGTCATGTATAATTTAACACAGGTCCTTGATTGCAGGGAAACTAGTGTGTACAGTCACAATTAACACAAGGTAACTAACTTGTTGCAGGTAAAACCTTGATGACTCCATTGTACAATTTTGATACTACATCTGTATCTGCAATTAATCACTCATATCTTGCACCACTGTAAATAAGACATTCCATATTTTTCATCCATGTACCATTTAAGTACATTACTGATTTTGAAGGACCATTTTTACATGGCCCGAATTTCCACTGACCCTTCCCACCACATTTTAGTCTGTTTAGTCTGACCCATGCCACCCCTTTTTTTGATATTTAACGTTGATGTTCAGGTGTAGGGTCAGAGTCCACTGCCTATCACAAAGTTGGAATTCGCCTACACTATTTGGTGTCGGCATAGGGTAGCCGCTTATTAGCCAGCCTAGCAAACTTTAATGACATTTCATCGAGATATACCTGCATTAAATCAATATGAATATTATTTATTTTCTCATAAATATCTTGCATAGCATTCATTATATCTTTAATATGCTGACAGATGAGATTTAACTACAGCATTGATAAAATTCCTTGATTTTTTCTTTTACAGGTTAAAGGAGAGGGTGATAAAGAGACCCCACTAACAGTTGGCCAAGCTACAGTTGATGGGCATGGGTATGCATTAGAGCTGGGTATTGCTAAGTCAGTTTGTATTGTGATAAGCTAAACAAAATATGCAAGTTGGTACAGTCCATAACAATTTTTTTACCAGCGAGTAAGAAAATAAAACAAATTCAGAATTTTTCTGCTTTTATTAAGTGAAGAAGAAAAAAATTAAGAGAAAAAACTGCTATTAGAATTCTTGAAATTACGATAAACATCAAGAAAATCACAAAATTTGAAGCTGTTGTGCTAAAACTGATAAGTTGACAACCAGTATAAAAGTGTAATTATTAAAGTACTAAAGTAATTTAACAAAAGTAAACTCACTTCTGTTACAGTCAAACAGACTTAGGACTGAGGAAAGCACATTCAGCATGAGTAGTGATTCAGAGATGCAGTTTAGAGTTTTGTATTCTTTTCAAATGATCCCTTTGAGTAATTTGAATACCCTACATTCCCTAGGTACAAAAGAAACACTTCTGGATGTTGTAAATCAAAACGCGTCTGACCTTTAATTATGTTATCATAAAAATGTTTGCATGACCAGTGAGTGTTGGTCAGCAAGGATAAAGCTAAGTCACAAACACCCTCAGTGTGGAAAAGCATTGTGTACAAGTTGCACGTGTAATTTCAAGGTAATTATCGTGCAGGGCATCGGTGTAGATTCAAATAAAGGCTTGCAGGGACAGTTTATTTACATGCTTTTATCAGTGTGGCCCTGTAGTATACAATAGCTATAGTTGATTTTGTCACATTCCTTTGCAGGGACAAACAGTTCTGGCGAGTGCAGCTACCGATGGCACTCCTGACTGGAAAAACCATTGCAGTTGCAGTGGAGGCATTGTACACCCATGCATTGCAGCCTTTCCCCACCGAAATTGTCCAGGGGGAGAAACAGTTTGTGGTCTTTTTGGGAAATCTTTACTTCTACTCACCTTATAAAACTACCACGCAAACTACTATAGTCAAAACATTTTCATCAAATATAGAATCCTACACCAAGACGAAACCAGTTTCTCAGAGTGATAACACTATTACCTATGGGCCCTATGAGAATCAGGCACCATTCTCAGAGGTAAATTTCTATACATTGCCTTGTTTTATGTGTTGGCAAAATGCAGAAAACATTACCAATCAATTGCATATAGTTACCTTTGTAACATGGGTAGCAAGAGATCTCTTTGATTTTAAGACACTTCAAAGTTCTCCCCTGTTGTTTCTGTTTATATTACTGTATGCATCAGTACCATAGAAAAAAAATGAATTTTTATTAAAAAAAATACAGAGAAAGACAATCATTTTGAACACCATATATACTCACAAGTCCAACTGCACATACTGTACCATTTGAGCTTGGACTATGCAGTTTGTTAGAATATCAGTTGGGGTGAACAATAACCAGTGCCACATAACGATACCATTCATGATATACAGCTTGCGATACAGTGCATATCAATACACATATGAATTCGATGAACTTTCCATCTTTGAAAGGTCGGTGGTACCTTTTCATGTATTTTGACATTCTTGGTTATATTTCCGGTATGCATACTACAAATAGACATATAGTTGTCATACATTTATACATAATTATCATTGATGAGAAGATATCCGCATTACTTTCAAACATATTGGTTGCTGCGAGTTTTATCCAACATTTTAGGCCATTTAATGATGGATCCATTTAACTCCCTTTGTTTTGTACAACATGAATGATTTGAAAACATTATTACCATTTTTGTGTCTCAGTTACACTTCTTATCTTCAAAACAGAAGAAATAATGCAGTTTCCTCATGGAAAGAAAATCTCATCTAGCACAAATCCAGGCATTGCGAATATGGTTGAGTTCCAACAAAATCTGTCACATTTTATTTCCTGCAGATGCAAAAGACTGCTGCATCCACAGGTACTTGTATTTGTTAGTGAAGAAGGAAAAAAATTGCCTACACCCAGTCCTATTCTACAATTTTCTTTTAACCTAACACAAGGTGATAAACTTGAGCAGTTTGAAATCTGCCCCATCGCTCATCCTATGCAAATTTCATTTATTAGATCAGCACCTTCATTCACTGGTTAACCCTTTACCTCATAGAGCATAGTGACAAAGTGCAGCACGCTATAAATAGAACACCTCTTACCTAGTCAACAGCACACGCATAGGTCTGCCTGTGAACTGTTAAGCAATGTAGTGTATGTTACGTTTAGCAGCAGTTTTAACCATTTTACATTTTTGGTACACATCTATTATATGTGGAAAAATATAAGAGTAAAGTCCGATTGTTATAGCTGTGTAATTATTTTTCACAAAAGAATTTTTTATGTGCTTTAAAATCGAGAGAGAACTCGTTCACCATCATGTCAGTGAGACCGCGTGACCAACCGTAGCTGCCATTTTCCATACTCGAAATTTGCATGTTTTTCGTCTGTGTCTACATCACTAAGTCATCTGAATTTGATAAGCAATAAAAACTAATTGCTGCCTACATAAATATCAGAGCCTTTACCGAAGTTATTGAATCTTTCATAGTTGTGATCCTAATCGTGTAAACTTCGTAAGTTCTGAATGAAATCTTGCCTGTGAACTGTTAAGCAATGTAGTTTGTTATGTTTAACAGCAATTTTACATTTTTGGTACACATCTATTATATGTGGATAAATTTAAGAGTAAAGTCAGATTGTTACAGCTGTGTAATTATTTTTCACGGAAGAATTTTTTATGTGCTTCAAAATCGAGAGAACTCGTTCACCGTCATGTCAGTGAAGCCGCGTGACCAACTGTAGCTGCCATTTCCGATACTCGAAATTTACAAGGTTTTTATCTGCGTCTACATCACTAAGACATCTGAATTTGATAATTTATAAAAACTAATTGCTGCCTACATCAATATCAGAGCCTTTACCTAAGTTAGTTGTTATTCTAATCTTGAAAACTTCGTATGTATTGAATGAAATCTGCGACCAACATTTTTGAGAGTGGAGATTATGACCCAGTTACTTTAAATAGCAGATGGCGACCAATGCATGCATAGCGACCACGTGATCTGACGTAATTGTCATTCACAGAAATGAATGTAGTATCTAATGGGGGGGTTTTCCCCGAAGGTGGCGCTACGAAAACCAGCTCAAAATGGCTGATGTTTACAGCAGGCGTCAAAAGGCGCTTCCATGCGAATGGAGTAAAGGCATCCAAAGACACTTGCATGAGGTAAAGGGTTAAATATCTTTGCATAAAAAGGAAATTCCAAATTTGTTTCCCATGTACAATTTAAGGAGAAATGATGACATGATTTTATCTTAAAGGAGACCTCTTATATCATAAAAAAAAAGGAGAGGAGGAAGAAATGGTCATAGGTCGATATCTATCTAAACTTTAATATCTGTCCCTCTTCTTGCTTGACTTCTTATAGCTCTACTGAAGTCAACATCTTTGACAGATGTTACCTCTTGTTGTATAAGCATGAATCTGTTAATTAATTCTGAGCATACTCTGCTGCTCTTTTCTTTGTATCAATATTCCATGCTTCCTTCTGAAGGGAAATATAGATAGCTATCCTTGTCAGATTGAATATGTTTGGAAACTGATGATTGTGATTGTTTTGTACAATTTTTAGTGATCACATAATCTTTTGGATACATCTGCTTCAAAATAGGATTTTTCACTAACATAAATTTCCTTTGTTAAATCAGTTGTTTACCGACTACTATGCCAAATTTCTTATCTTTTCCATAATGCTGTATACGGGTAGTTAGTTCATCAATGCTTGTGCAGAAATATATGTCTCTATTTCATAATTGCATTTTTTCAACTCCTATTTTTTCAATTTCTCTTAACCCTAACAGGAGGCATGTATATGGTTTTGTAGCATATGATCTTAGGGCAGATTTGATTAATTAAAATGAAAATTGCATTTTACTTTTGAATTGCCTGTATTTTAATTAGGCTCAGGTCTGTATTTTAATTAGGCTCAATATTCTGCCCTTTGTACATTTAATTTCGAAATATCACTGATAGGATCATGTCGTCTATATTTTTGTTTCGGCTCAAAATCACTCACAGGTATCTCCATTAATACTTTCCCAGCACCAATAATCTCATATACTTCATGACTATAAAAATTATTGTCATCACCACTATCATCAAGTATTTGCTGAATTAAATCATAATGAACCACATAGGGAATCATACATTTTGGGCTTTCTAGGTAGCCGTATTTTAAACACGCATTTGTAAAACTTTCTTCATGAATGGTTCAAACTACACCACAATTTTTATTCTTTTGGTTGTTCTAATCAAATTTATTTTAACAACCATTCATATCATGTTTAAAGAACCCAGACATGGAACAGTTGCTAGCCAAAAAAAAAGATGTCTTGATAAGAACTGTTAAATAATTTTTTTTTTACTTCAACGAGCACATCTTCATATGTGGGACTGTTAACGAATTTGTGGGAGTTTTTGCATTTCACTGTTCTTCAAGCGTGCAAATTTGTACAAATTTTGCACAATTTGCACAATGGCATACATTGACAGAATCTGTACTTGACACATCTAGTGACTTTCCTGCAAAGTCTCTCCATTGCTCTGCTAATACTTCCTGTTTGTCAAGCAGGGTGTGTATGTGTGATTTGGATTTTTAACATAGCTTTAACAATTTTTCAGTCATATTGCTACGATGTCTGCAGTGTGGCAGTTTATAGTGATGATAAGCACTTGGGCATTATGCCGCAGACGTGTAGCATGATTTCCCACCCAGTCACATTATGCTGACACCAGGCCAACCAGTCCTAACACTAACCTCTTAATGCTGAGTGCCAAGTGAGGCAGCTGTTAGTACCATTTTTATAAGTCTTTGGTATGACTCGGCTGAGGATCAAACCCATGACATCCCACATCCAGGGTAGTCACTCTAACCACTAGGCCACCAGAGCGGTGTCAGTCAGAGAATCAGCTACATTGATTTCT
Organism: Sinohyriopsis cumingii; assembly: GCA_028554795.2. Lineage (NCBI taxonomy): Eukaryota > Metazoa > Mollusca > Bivalvia > Unionida > Unionidae > Sinohyriopsis > Sinohyriopsis cumingii. The sequence goes on along the minus strand of CM068834.1, from coordinate 43,772,836 downwards.
GGTTGGTGGTTATTGTTTTACCTGGAGTGGAAAAAGCAATAACAAAAAATGAGAATTCAGTGTAACCTATTTCAACGTGCAGTGCACTGGTAATGTAGTTTTCAAATCGACCAAAGGAGTCAAGATGTAATTCAAAGTAGAAAATTCGTGTGAAAGTGGTTCTTAAATGAGGAGTAAAATACTTAAGTAAACATGTGGAACACGTTTGGAATGTATAGTTTATGCTGAACATACATCTGGGTTAAGATAATTGGGGGGGGGGGCAGATTATGAACTATGTCACTTTGTACTAACTTGTAGGTGGCAAATGGGTATTCTCAAATATTTTTGTTCTGTTTTTACTAATAAACATGAGTGCCTGTGACAGCAAATGCTGTTTCAGATGTAATGTAGTTTTAAAGAATAACAAGGCAACTACTTATTTATTCATGACTGCAGAAGACTAAAATAACATGCATGTGATAAGTATCATTTTGTATCGATTCTCCGTCTCTTGTATTGATATGTGTATCATTTCAGCAAAAGTATCGATATATTGATGAATCATTTCACCCCATGTAATCGGTAGAACCAACAGTATAGATCCTGATCTGATGGCACATTAGGCATTGGCATGTCTTTGTTATTTGCATTTGTACTTGCCATATAAGCAAGTATAAAATGGCATTGTCTGATGAATAGTTAATATTTTCAGCATTGTCAGTGATATTCACGAGGAACTACTATAGATACAAGGAACATTGTTGTTACATATTGGTTACAAAAATTAATATTGATAAAAATTTGAATTGTGTTTTTGCAAGAAATGGATTTTTTTTTATTCAGCAAAAGTAGGTAGCAATTTAATGGCAGCTAATGCTGTGTATGCAACATTACAGTTTTGTCTTAAAAGTAATACACAGCAGTGAAGCACATAAACTAATTTGCAGGTACTTATTATGTTCCACACAGGATGTGTTGATGATACTTTGTAAGTCTTGGTACCTGTGTAGTTGTGAATGAATGGGATGAGATTCTTATTTTTCTCTAGGCTGAGCTCAGAGTTCACTGTGAGAACAACAGTCCATTCCTGACAGTAACAAGTTTGGAGCGAATCATTGAGGTGTCTCACTGGGGTAATATTGCAGTAGAAGAACACATTGAGATGCGCCATTCAGGGGCATTGTTGAAAGGACCATTTTCTCGCTATGATTACCAGAGAACTCATGACTCCAGCGGATCCATCAAATCTTTCAAGGTTTGTGTGGTGTAGTTTGTTAACACTTTGTGTCATGTTTAGTGTATGCTCAAATGCAGTTTGCATTCTCTGTTCTAGCCAATTGCTCTGGCAGGTTTCTTTGCTCTGTTGATTTGTTTTTTGTTGTTGTTTTTTAATTGAACACAGATCTGCCAGCAATTCAGGGTACAAGTTCTTATGTCAATGTGCTTAATCCGATGATATTTTTGGGAGGTGCTTTTGCATGATTTGTTAAGTTTTTATTGGTGTTTTAACAAGCCTGCCTTGACAGTAGCTTGATATAGTGATCACTTGTATATCCATGTGTATGCCTGTCAATATGTCCGTCCACACCATAGATTAAAGTCAGTGTTACAGTTACTAGATTAAACCCAGTATTAAAGTATTTACTTTATTGCTAAGTAAATGGCTGGCTGGACTAAAAGTGGGTTTGTTTATTTGATATCTGCATTTGGTGTAAGAAAGAACAGTCATTTTGGGGATCAGAAGGTCTGTTTCTGCGACTGAAAGAAGGAAATTAGTTTCCACATAATAACATTAGACCAGAAAAGATTATGTGTGTGATTCAGGTTACACGACCAACTGTAGTGTTTAGCCTCCCACGGTAACGTGTTTGTTCACCGCGTTGCCAGCCCAATCTGCAACAATGACTTTTTGTACCAATTTAGACTTTACTAAAGTAGCAATCGGAATACTCGGTTTTATTGGCTCATTTGCTTGTAAAATGGACAGGCACAGTGGTGAACAGTAAACAGCATGGCATGTGCAAGAATTGTCCCTTCCACTCTACTCGCTTTGAATTTTAATAACTGCTGTCACAGCAATGGTGGCAATTATTTATTGTCTGTCAATCATGATTGGACATTCATGGACCTGGACTGAATCAATTGAACCTGTGCAGTCAGTGATAAGAAATAGATTCAAGAAATTAAAGGAAACCCCATTCAACACTATGGATCCTGTAACAAAGGAGGAAACTGAATTGCTGTCGAGGCATCTAAGGGAGCTTTTTCCAGAGCTGGCTCTTGATAGACTCCAGAAGGCATATACAAAGAAATGCCAGAAATACAATGATTGGAAGGAGATGTACTGTAAAGAAACCCAGTATGCTTTCCAAATACAGAAGTGCAGTGATGTAAACTATTGCTTGAAACCCCAAATTGAGGAGCCTGAGAAATGACATTGGTTGCCTGAACCAGTGCTGGACAAAAGCAGAATGCATTACCAGATATATGAAACCCTTAGGTATAAGAATACCACAGAAGCAGATAGACCATTTTTAAATTTGCACAAAACCACCCCACCAGTCAAAACGTGCAAGTCTAGTAATATTGCTGAAATTGAGCCAGAGTCCAGCACAAGTACAAGCACCAACATCAATAACACTACTTCTGTAGATGTTGAAAATACAGATATAGCAGCAGTCTTGGAAACTGAAACACCTGCTTCATGTTATGTACCATTGTCAGCTCGGGCAGTAAGGGCTACAGCTGTCTGTTGAATGCCAGAAGCCGAGGGTTGTGTATGCTAAATCCATGTTAGGTCAGAGGAGAGAAGTTATGTTGGCAACTACTCTTAGTGAATATGGATACTCTTCTGGATCTGCCTTGTTTCCGTATTTGTCAGAAATTCCATAATATTAAGGCCAACCAAATTTACAGTGTGCAGCACCCATTGAAATCCCTTATTGTGTTGCAGACCTAGGCCGAAAATACCTTTGTTCATTCTGTGGTTGTAAAAATGCAGAAATTGATTGTGCTCTAAGAAATAAATACAAAACAGTTTTACCAATCTTTTTGGATTGCAAAATACTTGGAAAAGCTCCCATCACTCAAAGATCTTTTGGAAAACAAAACAAACAACGTACATTTTATACACTTGTTTAGGATTGTGTGCAGTATGTCCTTACACTGTCTGTCTGTAAACTTTTTTGTGTCACCTCCTAGACAAATGCTTTCTCCACCAAACTTGGTAGGAATGTTAACCACAAAGTGGAGGTATACATATGGCAAAGGTATCCAGCTCCCAACTAATTTTGCAAGAGGTATGGTTTTGTACTAAATATGGATATAAAGGTCTCGATATGTGCCTCCTACTCCTCCTAGACAACAATAGATGCTCTGCTGATCGAACTTGGTAGAAAATTTCAAGGAGGTTTAAGTCAGATTAATTTTTGTAAGAGTTTGTAATTTTTTATTGTATTTAGACTATAAGGATATGATTTTGTATTTTGTTCTCCTAGATGACTTATGCTATGTTGATAGAACTTAGTATACCACAATGCATGTTCTCTATCACCTATTTTTTGTTATGTTGTTTTCTGGGATCCTTTTGTAAAACAGTATCTTCAAACTTGGCTATTTTATGAAGTTCAGCTTCAAAAGTGGTATATACTCCACTCCAGTTCTTATTCAGAAGTCAACAGCATGGTATGTATTAATTATAACATTTATAGAAGAGAATGTATTGCCCCATTAGGTGGCTCTCTTGTTATTCCATGGCAGATGTATACATTAAAACAAATAGCCAGAAAATTAAAACAGATAATGGTGTTGTTTGAGAGTTGTTACCATAAACTCCAGAGGTCCAAATCCACTTGAGCATGTTTGTGAGAAAGTTGCCATTTGTTTGCAGAAGGTTCTTGGTTCTGCACTTGAAAATGGACTAAAAAGTACCTCGGGTCTTCTTCCGTCAACAAAACTTGTTGCCTTAGGTACATAAATACATAAAGAGGCTTCTTAAAGGTGGTACGTTTACTCGCAGTGAACCTTAATTATAATACACATACCTGTATTCGTGAAGAAGAAAAAGGCTACCGACCTATCCTACTTTTCTTGGTTATGTAAACCTGAATCACTCATCAAATATTTTTTTTTGGCCTTAGTGCTATATATCAGACCTGGATAAAACTGGGGATGGCTTGCACTTGATGTAAGAAAGAAGCCTGTCAATTCTGGGTACACAAGATCAGGGTAATTGTGACTGTAAGAAAAATAATAGTTGTTGAATGTTCGAGAGAAAGTTTCTTGAGCAAACTTTGTGGATAGCCAATAAAGAAATCTATAAATTTTAGGGTCTAAATGTTAAAGGTCATGTTAGATCAGATAAGAAAACAATGGTTTCAGCACATGAAAGAATGAAAAGTTGAGGTTTTTGAGACCTATTGGTCAATAATCTCCAGTCTGTCGTTTCCTACTAGTGCATACATTTGTGACTACTAAACAAGGCCCAGACATATAATTTGCCATTTATGGTACTCATGTTTTACTGCAGTAAGGTTATGTAGTTTCCATACAAATATAGCTTTGACTACTTTATTTTTTATACATAACTCGTCCACATTTCTGAATACTTGTGAAAATCATTGCTTAACATGTTTGTGATGGCAAGGGATTACTGCAGTGTTTCCAGTGTTTGGTGATCTCTGTTTAAAAGAACAATTGAAGCTTGTTTTCCATGCCCCACCCTGACATTGGTAGGGGTATATGGTGTAATGCTTTTAACACCTTGAATAGCTGTGTTTAGGTCATTTCAGATATTATGGTGGAGCACCTGTCTACCATAAACACATTGTTTTATATATTAAAATTGTTTATTTTATGAACAGACCGTTCTGCCTGCCACAGCGCGAGATATTTACTACAGGGATGAAATTGGAAACATCTCAACAAGTCATCTGAAAGAAACTGATGAAGTGGTAGAAGTGGAACTGCGTCCTCGCTTTCCCTTGTTTGGAGGGTGGAAGACCAAGTACTACATCGGTTACAATGTGCCAAGCTATCAGTACCTTTTTAATAAAGGTATATAACACAGTTTTATAATAATATTAAACTATGCAGTGCATAGTACACAGTCACCACCATCCTGTATGCCTTACCTAAGTACAGAACTTCACTGCGAGATGTGTTTGTAAATTTAAGATTTAATTCAAGGAATTGAGAGAATATAGATTAGATTGGCTGTCAAGATACTTATCACAAACATGTGAAAAATTTGTTTAACAATATTAAAATGTAATTGAAAGAACCTACGAAACAATAACTACCTGACGTTTTTAGAACTGAATGAAAGTGCATTTTCGCTGAGACCTAAATATGGCAATATGTATCTGTGATTATTGGTATTACTGCATTTGTGAAACTGTCTTGATGTGGGGCCACAGTGGTCCAAGGTGCTCACCTTTGCAGATCACTACCCATCTCATCGCTGTCTGTATGAGTTAAAGTCTTGGCTACCAATGTGGGTATGTGAAAAAGCTTGCCAGTAGCTTTCCTTGGATCGGTGGTTCTTCCTACACCAAATATACCGTCCACCCTGTATAGCCTTTTATGTGCTGAAAATGGCACTAAAACCCCACAGAAACAGTCTTGCTGTAGTAACAAAATATAATCAAGCACAGTAATAAAAGAAATTGATAATGCATTGAAACTCCATGACAGTTATCACCCAAAAAAAATGAATGATTGAAAAGCAGAATGTATTGGTTTGTTTTTTGGTTGGCACTTTTAACATTATTTGCTATTTCATAGAGATAAATAGGAGCCAAGTGCCATTCCCAAGAACACACTAAGTCAGATGAACTGGGTGGAAATTAAACCTGCAGCTGATTATAGGTCCAAACCCACACCTTCTGAGCTACCTCAATTCCACTGAATGATTTAAAAATTTATCATAATTTCACTGCAAGTTTTGCACATAGGTACAATATAGAGGATCATGGTTTATATAACATGCCAGAAATTGAAGAAACTACAAAATGGTGTTTTAGGCAACTAATATTAAAAAAATGTAACATATAGTATAGCACGCTTATGTATTGTTCTATAATATACAAAAGCAAGGTAGATAACCATATCTTATTGTTGCTTACCATATTTGTTGAGGAGACAATGTTGCACTTCTGTTGCATTAGGTCATGTATTCCAAGAAATTTCATTTCTGTTTATTTACTTGTGAAAAACTTCAAACCAAAGTTGGTACTAGGTCCAGAAGACTGGGTTAAGTTTGATTTTAACTTTTCTGGCAAGCTTTTATGGAATTGTGGCTCTTGTTTGACCAGAAACTTTGATCTTCAGTTTCATTTATGTTTATTACCCTGTGAAGGACTTAGTCACTAAATCAAATTTGGTAAGAAGTTTACATTTTAAAAAAAGACTTGCCAGATTATATTTTAAATTTTTCAGCAAGATTGTATTGAAGTGTGGCCCTTGTTTGACTAAAACTTTGCCCCTTAATTTCATTTCCATGCAGTAACTTTTGTAGGGCTACATGTATTGCAAAACAGTTTTGGTATGATGCATATATTACATTGAGATGGTCTGGGTTAAGATTGATTTCACAATATTTTAGCAAATGTTTATGGAGTTGTAGCTGTAGTTTTACTTGGAACTTGACTTTCAGTTTTGTTTCTGCTTAGTCACTTTGGTGTACTTTGTCGATTGAAGTTAAATTAGATATGAGGCATTAAGTAAGGCTTTGGGTTTGGTTTGATTTCCACTGTTTTCTGGAAACTCTTTATAGAGTTATAACCCTTTATTGACAAAGTTTCCCTTCACTTTTGTTTCAGCTGAATTACTTTTGAAGGACTGAAAAATATTCAGGTAGCTACTTGTCCAGCGGAGCAAGTGTTTTTGGAACATTTACTTAAACTGCTCCAGTTTTATTCTTCCTATGTTGTATGCATGATACTGAATCTTCTGAAAAAGTGACTTGCTTTTCCTCATCTACCAAGGTTGAACACATTGATTTTGAAGCCCTTTCTTTGAGATATCCCAGGTTAGGTTCAATGTCTTCTAGCTAAATCTTATGAAATTATGGCCAGTTTGACTTTGATCTTTGTCTGTCAGTTTGGTTTTTACACAATAACATTGGAAGTACTGAATTGACTTAAGATCAAAACAAGTTGGAGTGAGTCTTTTTGTAAAAAGACGTTGGTCAAGTTCAGTTTTCCATTTTCTTAGAGTTTTCCAGAGTTGTGGCTCTTGAAAGTCCAGGCTGTTTAATTTCTGCTCAGATAATTTGAAGGACTACATGCATTTAAATCAAAGTTTGTTTGAGGTTTTATTTTAAGAAGCTCTTAGTTGCCTTTATGACTGCTCTGGTGGCCTAAGTGGTTAGATCATCCACCTTGGATGCAGGAGGTCGTGGGTTAGAACCCCAGCCATGTCATACCAGAGACTTACAAAAATTGGTACTAGCAGCTGCCTTGCTTGGTGCTCAGCATAAAGAAGTTAGTGTTAGGACTGGTTGACCTGCATGTCAATGTGAATGGGTGGGTCATGATGCTACAGGTCTGCGGCATGCTGCCCCAGTGCTAGACATCATTATAATCTGCCACAATCCAGACATTTTAGCAATATGACTGGAAAATTGTTAAAGCTCCATTGAAAATCCAAATCACACATACACACGCACACACTCTTTTATTCATCCTAAGTTGAAGCCTTTGTTAATATTACCACGCATTTGAGAATTCACAGAAAGTTCAGCAAATATTTGTCAAAGATATACTTTTGTGGGTTATAAATTCAATTGTTAGCTCACCTGACCAGAAGGCATTGTGAGCTCATGGTATGATCCTGCATCTGTTCTGAAGTCCATCATTCATGCGTCAATTATTGCTTGTTTTGGACAGTCTTTGATTCCTCTTGGAATACAAAATCATGAATGGGTTTCAGTATATAAGTAGCCAAATTTGTCTCTACAAGGAAACGGGATGATCTATTGTTAATCCTGTTTGTCTTCAGACCCCTGAAGCAGAGTTTTTGGAATAGTGCCACAATAACTTGCAATGCATTTTTTCTTCTTCTCTCAGGTGATGATTATCTGCTGAAGATGCGATTTGTGGATCATATATATGATGACATGGTTGTGGACCAAATGACTGTCAGGGTTATTTTGCCAGAAGGCTCCAAGTAAGGTTTCTTTTTAGTATTTGATTGGTTGTCACTTTAAACCCATGTTAGTGTAAACTGGACATGGTAGTCACTTCTCAGCTGCTGTGGCAGCATTGGTAGCTTCTAAAGATACTTGATTCAAATTTTTCATAACCTTAACCCAGCAGTAGATTCAATATCATACCTGGCATGAATTATTATAAAGCCTAGACAATGTTATGACATGCTCATTCAACCATTTTACCATGGGCTCAAGATCATAGTCGTAGAAAATTTGCATTTTTTGGTTTGGATTAGTGTTTTTTCACTTTGCTTGTTTGTATTTTGTAAACGCCTTTATTGATTCTTGTCATATATTATCAAACTAAAAAATTACATTCTTCAAAGTCCTGTACCATATATCAATACTGACTTTGTAAGTTGCTTGCATTTGTGACAAAGTTTTTTTTTTTTTTTTTACTTGAAAGGTCAAGGTCACACTAAAGAAGGAACACTTTCAACACAATACTGTATACTGTATTGCATTTGAGATAAGAAATATACATATTAATTTTGTGGTGGAAAGGTAAAGGGTCAGTGTCACTGTGTCTAAGAAAAATTGTTTTCTGCACAATATCTTGACTTCTTTAAGATATACTTAGAAAAGTTTGGTAGATGCCATGAATTTCGAGTCCAGAAACCAAGTCACAAAGACTGAAAGAAGGAAAGTTATCCTATGAAACTAAAGTTTTGTACCTCCTGCCTTGCATAAACGTTTTAGACAAAGAAGATTCCCATTCATTTGGGGGTTGAAAGGGTGCTAGTCAGAAAGATACCACGAATAAAAATGATCAACACAAAATAAATCCTATTCAATAGTTTTTTTAACAGCTTGCATTTGAGAAGGAAAAGCACTCATTGATTTTTGGTGTCAATAAGTCCGAGGTCAAAGTAAATGCAGCTAAATGATGAAAAAGGTCTCGGCTATAAAAAAAATACATTATTTGCATGTAAATTCACCAATCTTCGTGGATAACTTGCTCTTTAGGTGAGAAAGAAGCCTGCTGATTGTAGGATCAAAAGATTAAAGTCATGGTCACATTGGCTGTAGGACTGCTTTGGTGACCTGGTGGTTAGAGCATCCACCTCAGATGCGAAAAATTGTTAAAGCTACATTAAAAATCCCCCAAAACAGGCACACATATTGGCTGTGAGAAGAAGAATGGTGTATGTATAACAGTTTGTTCTAGACCAACTAATTGACTTTATGATCAAAGGTAATGATGACTTGCCTGTTGGGGGGGAAAAGGGATTTGCTAGATCATTGATGATCAGTCGATAAACTCGTGACTCAACCATACCTTCAGGACCATTAGACATGTGTGCATATACAATGTACCATTGTCAGTACTGTTATTTCATGTACTTATATTTCCCAATCCTTTTGAAGATGAGACCATTCAGTCTGACATGGCCTTGCCTCTCTGGATGAATGCCATGGTCAAAGAAAATTCGTGTTGAAGATTTTTTGGTTAAATATTTTTAATATTTAATTTTCTTTCATTTCCTGTTCCTCTGATGGATTTTCTTTTCATACTTCGGATGAATCATAATGCCAAGCCAATTTGTTTGACATCATGCTGGTTTGGTGTTGGGGGTCAAGATCATGTCTTTTACAGCACTGCTGTTTTCTTGGTTCTTAACTCGCAGGTCTCTAACCATGAAGAATATTTCTGATAATATTAATCTTTTATTAACTTACAGAAATTTTGACCTAAAGACACCATATGATGTGGTACGTGATAAGGACCAGGTACACTTCACTTATTTGGACACAACAGGACGGCCGGTCATTGTGCTCTACAAAAGTAATCTGGTGGAACAACATATACAGGACTTTGAGGTACAAAATATTGACATTCTTATACTGCATTATCTGATTGTGTATATGGAGACAGATAGTCACTCATTTGGCAGAACACCAGACTTGTAATCTAAGGGTCTATAGGTTCATTACCAGCACAAGCCAACTTGCATTGGCTGCTTACGTGTGTACCAGCCAACATAATGTGCATAAACATTCACAATCAGCATAGACCCAGATCTGCCCTTGCATAATAACCTGATAGCAGATCAGGTAGTGATCTTCTCATGAACTTAAAGATGTATTATGATATTGGCACTCTTTATTATTGTGGTAATATTACACTGTTTTTTTTATATATGAAAACAAGACCGTGGCCAGGGCCACTGGTGCAGCTCACAGAAATTACTTTTCTTATTCCACTGACCATCACATGTAGACTATTGCTATTTGCCAACTTGTCACTTGAAATGTGTTTGTGCAGAGGACACAGCATTACCTTTAAACTGATGCTATTTATACATGACAAAGATGTCACTTGAAATGTGTTTGTGCAGAGGACACAGCATTACCTTTAAACTGGTGCTATTTATACATGTCAAACATGTCACTTGAAATGTCCTTGTACTGATGATACAGCATTACCTTTAAACTGATGCTATTTATACATGTCAAACATGTCACTTGAAATGTCCTTGTACTGATGATACAGCTTAATGTGCAAAACTAGTGAACATACTCTGTATTGCAAGGAGTTGGAAATGGGTTGACAGTTGACATAGCATGTGATTGTGTGGGGGTAGCTCAAATCTATATGATAATGCCAAACTGTACTTGTAGCCAGTATCATCTCTGCACTGAAACAAAGGATGATATTTTGTGATGGCAAGACAGGATAACAGCCTAACAATTGGGTTTTGAGATTTTTATTCTCTTGGTGATGCAAAATGTACAATCTAAATGAATCTGCTTGTATATGATGCAAAGGCGGGCAGAGGTCTGTGTTGTATGCATTAGGATATGATAGAGATTTCCACACACAAAAAAACAAAGTGAGTAAAATTGTTATCCCCTCTCAACGATTGTGTGTCAGTCCATCGTGAGAAGCACAAAAGCCACATAGACCGATACAAGTTTACAGGCATGTTTGTATACATGTATCGATGATCATTTTACTTGTTCAGAAATTGATCATTTCTAATTAATTTTCACACATTTTTTAACTTCTGTGGACTTTGACTTTTGTATGAAAACATTGTTAGCAAGATTGAGCAAATACCACTCGATGTAACCAATTAGAGCAACTTTGTGAATACATGTATTATCTAATATTTTATTTTCAGGCTCTTACAGCAGTTTATACAATTTTACATGTTTTTGAAGCTTTATTACCATGTCCTTTGGTCTGCATTCGGGTCAGTTACAAATACAAATCAAGTCAAAAGCTAATTAATGAAGGCAGTGTATTAGATGATTGAAAGGTTTAAGGCTGGTTCCTAATTCTTATTTTATCATTTACAAAAATTTGCCCTTAAATCATCTACAAAATAATTTTCCTACTCACAAGCAAGGAAACTTCAATCATAATATAGAAATAAGCCTTTCTTTGCAATAAATCTTTATGCTGAACTAGTTTCACATTTTATTTCATTTCATTGGTAAAACATAACTGATTAACACATATCTCAGGGTTGTGCTAATGTGTATATAGGATGTGTGTTAAATTTGGATGAAGATAAAAAAAATAATAGACACGATGAAGTTGCAGTTTTCATGACAGATGGAATCAGCAGTACTGAGGAAATTTCAAAAGAAAGTATTCTAGATTTCTTGGCCCTGTGTTTGTGCATTTAGCTACGAGGAAAATACGCAAGTCTGGTGACCAGTCTTGGGCCCAGTTCATTCTCTTGTTGCAGATAGTGCCTCTTTTTGGTGCATGTAATATGAATAATTATTTGTGCCCCGCAGCATTTGACAAATTGCTGTGAAACTTCAAAGTCATTGTTGACATGAGATCAACATATTGCATGCATACATTCTGCCAGAGTGATTGCGTTTTTCCACTTGCAACACCCAAAGGGGTAGGGCATCAGTTTCTTATTTTTAGTTTTCTACATTCTTGTCTTGTGTATGAATCTTTAAGATAATACAAATATTGTATTGTTCATTGCAGCTTCGTTACACATTTCATCAGTTGCTTCTCCTGCAAGAGCCTCTGCTAGTGGTGGGAGCATTTTATCTGCTCTTCGTTCTTGTCATCATCTATGTCAGGTTGGATTTTTCCATCACAAAGGTAAGCAGAGCTTTTAGAGTAAAACATCTGTACAGTTGTCTTATCAACATCTAGACCAGTTTAGTTGTTGTTGTTGTTGTTGTTATAGGGTTTAACACCATTTTTCAGCACAAGATAGGCTATACATGGCGGCCAGTATTAATGGTGACCAATTTAGTATATCCTGAGCTTGCTATCTGGCTTTAATATCGTGATCATTGATTCAGTCATCAATCAGATTGAATCCTTTTCTTTTGACAAGTCTATCATGCCAAAATTGTGTCATATGTTTGTTTCTTAATCATTCTTATAGAACTAACGGATAAGTGTGTATATTTTCCAAAGTGGAGACTAGAGCAAGAAAAGGATATTTATACAGAAATGTCTGGTATTGGCCTGCTAAAAATACCAGTAACATCAACTTTCCCTATCAAGTTAGCAACAATTATTTATTTTAAATTTTTGAAGCTAAACAAAATGGTAACAAGTGTATTTTCAGTCTTGTATGTAAAGGTTATCTAATATTTTTTCTATACAGGATGAAGTAAAGGAGAGCAAAATGAGAGTTGCCAGTCTAGTGGAAGAAGTGCAAAATGCTCAAGATCGTCGCAGTGCTCTTTATCAGAGTTATGATGATGCAATCAATAAGTTCAAGGCCAGCAAGGAAGCTGGGGCTCTGGCTGCTGCTCGTAAGAAAATAGATGGTGACTACAAGCAATTGACACAGCAAATCCAGGGAATACAGGCCCAGTTAAAGGTGGAGGGATCTGATGCTGCAGAAAAGGTAGAATTTTCATTTCTCATACCATAGAGAATATATGACAAATTATAAAACCCTTGTTGTTTGTTTGTTTTTTGTTTTTTTGTTCTGCATGGGGATTTGCTGTGCTGTACATTGACAAAAGATGAATGGAATGCAAGCGATTAAATTCGAATTGCTGTCAGCAGGGTCAGCTTGATTTGGCCCCATCCATCTGTCCACAAACAAGTCTATCTCAAGAACTTGTTTGCAAGATTCAGCTAAACCACCCATTATAGGCAAAATAAAATTTGGCTATAATATTCCTATGTATATGTAGATAATTTGATGGAAATTTGGCTAAAATATTTGTATTTGTAGATATTCTGATTAGATACAGCAATTTTTATCCCCCCCCCCCAGCTACTTGTAACTTGTGAGCATCTCAATTTGGGCTTATACATCCATAATGAGAAGTTTGCTAGCATTGTTGCACAAATCCAGTTTTTTTGGGGTCTTTGTTTAAAGGGTCAAAGATTCGAAGAGGAGGGTCACTCAGACGTAAAATGGTTTATGCACAAAAATTTAAGTTCTCAGCCAAGCACCTTCACCAGAGTTTGTTGAGTATGTTCATCTTGACTAAGAAAGAAGCCTGTTGATTTGGGATTTGAAAGGTCAATGGCCAGTGAAACAGGAACTGAAAGAAGAAAAATATTTTTCCATGATACACTTAGATCTTAACCACATACAGTGATGAAAGATTGTTAATCACTGCCATCTGGCCTCTGCGTGGGTTTGAGTCTCATGCACTACTAATGTTGATATGTGAGAATGCTTGCCAGTAGCTTCCCATGGGTCATTGGTTCTTCCAAAGTTTTTCCCAAGTTCTACCTCCCAGTTATACTAGCTGCCATGTATCGCAGATCATCTGCTGAAAAATAGTGTTACACTCGCAACAACATATGAGGTCATGGTAAGTCTGGAGAAGAAAATAATGGTTTCTGCAGAGTAATTTTTGTTCAAGACTGCATGCTTTGACCAAAAGTCTGGGTCGTTGAGACTCTTTGGACAAAATCACCCTTTTCAACCTTGTTCTGATAGTGCCTGCATAGAAGACAGTCATGAATGGGGAGACCTTTTTATTCATTCACAGTATTTGTTGAACAATTTGGATGTGTACTTTTTTTAAAAACCAAAACCTTGTTAGAAAGATACAAGCCGGTCAAGGTAGTGAATAAAATATTGGTATTAATAAGTAGTGCACATGACTAGAGTTTCAGGCCATTATGGTAATCATACACTTTTATAAAACATATCAGTCTTTCAGAAGTTATGTATGCTGGATTTGACCAAGGGAACAGATTAATGACAACAAAATATCTAAATCAACATTGGGATTCTCTGATAAGAAACACTAATTGTACTAAATAATTGCTTCATTTTTAAAGAAAAAACTCAGCAAGCAGTTGGTGACTTGCTAAAAAGTAAAAAAAAATGAACACAAAAACTATGCGTTTTACAGATCAAAATTATAAATGATAACCATGGCTTTGTACTAACACACAGCAAAAATGTTGAGTAGCAACTTAAGCTGTTGCAAAAAAACGTCCTTCCCATACAACTTGAATGGCTCTGTATCAATGTTTCCTTGTCTTAGTAGTATGAAGAGCGCTGGCCCACATGCATCTGAAAAAGTGTTAGGCCATGTATCTTTAAAGAGCGCTGGCCCACATGCATCTGAAAAAGCGTTAGGCCATGTATCTTTAAAGAGCACTAGCCTACATGCATCAACAAAGCACTGGCCTGTGCATTTAAGTGAAATGGACATCTGTATTTCTGGCTGCATTTTAAGAAAATATTTTCTAGGATTGTATCAGATTGTAAAGTTAATTGGTACTTCAGTTGATAAAATAACTAGAACTGGCATAAAATTCAAAATGTGAAGATATATTTATGTTGACTTCAAGAGTCAAGATTAAGTTTAAGGTATGTAGCACTGACCACTGCTGATCCTGATAAATGTCAGAAATTGTTTGGACCACTGATACATATTTAGATGATTTACTATACTATGTTGCAGGTGGCTGAGGTAAATAAACTGGATCGAGACTACAAGGACTTAATCAACTTGGCCGTCAGTCTAGCAGAGAAACTGGTGGCAGGCAAGCTCTCCAAGGCCCAGTATATTGAAAGTGAGCAAGCTAATTCTTCCAAGCGGGAAGAAATCCTTAAAAAGATGGAAGACATATGTGCAGGCCTTTAATTGTTTTGTTCCAGAGTCATCTTTATAATTTAAAGATGAACATGTGAAAATTTATAAAGTATGAATTAAGTTTTAAATGAATTGTGAAAGGGTGAAAATTGGTGACATAAGAATAACAATTGTTACATTAAATGACCCATCAGGTTTAGTGAATGCAATTGGCTTGAATGATGCAGCTATTCTTAGCAGATAATTTCCCTCACCCAAGTCAATTGTTGATGCAGATTTGTCATCATCAAAAATTGATGTTCAGTTGTTCATGAATGCTTCCATTTCTTTTTTTCTTCTCACAGGATGAAACTTTTTTTCAAAAAAAACATGGAAAAGTTTGATCACAAAAGATCTTAATGGTCAATCAGCCACAGACTGCATTGTATCCAAAATTCAAATTCAGTCATGCTTTCTGAATTGTAAAATTATATTGTACTTAGACATAAAAATTGAAGCCGTTGATACCAAAATATCTTTTTTCAGCTGCGTTATGTCACATTGTGTCATGCAAATAATTTGCTTTTGTTGTTCATGAAAAGATCGGCTTGGATTCCTAGTTTCCGATGCTCTGAAATTTTTGGACATTATAGTAAATATGTATGTTTCACATAATAAAGCTACACAATTGGAAGTGAAGGGCTTTGTTCTTTCAATATAAAAAGAGGTTTCTATTTGTTGAAATTTTAAAGAAAGGATTAAATATTTATTTAAAATGAGGTTTATGTATTAAACATAGATAAGGCCCATGAAAGGCACTTACAAATTTTAAACAAACCAGATTGATGCAATTTCAATTTTTTTTAATATCTGACATTTTAAGTTGGGTTATTCATAGTTTCCCAGTAGACATTTTATTAAAATTAGCCCTAGTTAAACTAATATGGGTTCAAACCCCCACCAAGTCATACTAAAGACTTATACAAATGGTACAAGCAGCTGCCTCAAATGGCACTTAGCATAAAGTGGTTAGTGCTAGACTGGTCGGCCAGGTGTCAGGATAATGTGACTGGATGGGACATGATGCCCCAGTGCTTGATGGCACTATAGACTGTCGCACTGCAGTAATAGTAGTGAGATGAATGAACAGTTTTTCAACACTACATTAAAAACAAACAAAAAACACACACACACATTGCATTTACTCACTTCTGACATCATTGTATGTAAACTTCATGGGCATATTCATTATGATGGGTACTTGCCACAGGCCAAAGTAGGTCAAGCTGACATAGTTTTCATGTACCAGCAATTACTTTGCATTTACCTCAGATCCTTGTACATTTGTTGGTTGTCAGAAAATTTTACATGTATTAGGAATATTAATTACAATGACTGTTAAGGCCACAATGGTCTACTTTATTTCTTCCTACAATGAAGACTGATCTGGTGGCCTAGTGGTTAGAGTGTCCGCCTCGGATGCGTGAGGTCATGGGTTCGATTCCCCGGGCGAGTCAGACCAAAGACTTACAAAAATGGTACTAACAGCTGCCTTGCTGTGCATTCAGCATTAAGAGGTTAGTGTTAGGACTGATTGGCCTGGTGTCAGGATAATGTGCCATCATCCTACATGTCTGCGGCATGATGCCCCAGTGCTAGACATCACATAAACTGCCACATTGCAGACATCGTATCGATAAGACTGAAAAATTGTTAAAGCTACGTTAAAAATCCAGATCACATCACATAACACATGCTACAATGACACAATGCAAGTTTTTTTTAATTAAGTCACAGCAAGGCAGTTCAGACATAGCCATTCTACAGAATTCGTATTAGTTAACCTAGCCATAAGGACTAATGGTAGTGACCTTACTATACAGTCCTGTGTCAGTTGTACATCTCATCTCTTGCTATCAACAATTGCTATTTTTAACTTCTCAAAAACCACTAGACTAGTTTGAACCCAATCTGGCAAAGGCGGCACTCTACAGATATTGCATGAAAAGATTATGGTTATATTCTTTGCATTTCCAATATGCACAGTTGAAAAAATGTTGGTATACCTCTACCGCTCTGGTGGACTATGTGGTTAGAGCATCTGCCTTAGATGTGGGAGATCATGGGTTGGTACCCCAACCAAGTCATTCCAAAGACTTATTAAATGGTACAAGCTGCTGCCTTCTTGGCACTCAGCATTAAGAGGTCAGTGTTAGAACTGGTCAGCATGGTATCAGGATAATGTGACTGGGTTGGACATGATGCTACATGTCTGCAGCATGATGCCTCAGTGCTAGACATCACTATAAACTGCTCCATTGCAGACATCATAGAGATATGACTGAAAAATTGTTAAAACTATATGAAAAGGCCAAGTAAAACAGACACAGTTTTCCTTACATATTTTACTTATCTCTGCACTCACATGACCAAAATGACTTCCATGCACTCACACAAATCTGCCTGAACTAGTCCAAAATGCACAAACTTAAGCATTTACTGAAATGAAGATTAATTTTGCCTGAGTTTACCAGCTTCTAAAAGTGAACAATAAATAGTTTTTAAAAAGTTAAAGGCTCTTTTTTTTTAAAAATAATAATTTTACCTTTAAAGTCCAGGTAGCAAAAGTTACCAAGCAGGTTTTTTTAAAGTGCACATCTGAAGTAAGCCCAAATTACATGTACATCCAGACTTAAACCAAAATAGAAGTTCTTTTAATGATACCCACAATGTTTTTTTTTGTTTGTTTTTTTTAAATAGCTAGGAAAACCTGAGAAATTCTTTTTCATTATAAACTAATCCCTATGCAAAGTATAAAACTAGAGAGTGCTACCCGAGATCATTCTAGCATGAAGTTTTCACATCCATCCTTTTTTTTTTTTTTTTGTTTGGATGGATGGGAGCAGCAGTAGCTTGGTTGACAGAGCATCAGACTTGTTGACCAAGTATCATGGATTCATTACCTGCTTGGGTCAGCTGCCTCATTTTGTCTGGGGAAACATCACAGTTCCCATTTTGATGCAGTTAATATTGTGTAGAAAGTGCTGTTTAAGCCAACAAATTCTTTTAACAAGATATTTAGCCATTTTGTCCTTTTTCCTTGTATTTGATGTCCCCATCATATGATGCTATAATGTCTGATGCCCACATCATTTCCACGCAATAACTCTAGTTATCCACCATCTGCCATTACCAAACAGAAGTATATTTCATTTTGGGGCAAGGAAGAAACCTACTGAATTTGGATTTAAAAGGTCGTAGTCAGAGGACCAAAAGAGGGAAAACTTTCCACACAGAATGACTTGTTACTAGATGCCCTGACTGAACCTTTTTGGCCTTGGATCTAAATTCGACAGATCTTACAGCACATGGACAGATGAATAGAGTTCTACATGACTTCACTAACTAAACTTTGTACTTGAGACAAGATGCTTACTGATTTTGAATTAAAAGGGGCTTCATGAAAGGAAATGATTTCCACAAAATGGACAAGCCTTGTGCCACATACCAAGTCTAAATCATGTCCACTTAAAAAGGTAGATCTGTTTCAAAAACACTGAAAAAACTGCACCACATGCTTTGAATTAACTTTTTAGATGACTTTAGACAAGACACCTATTGATTTTAGGTTCAAAGGTTAAATTAGAACAAATTCATGGAAGTACATTTTTTCCACAAAATAAAGTCTTCATGGATGTCTTATTTGAGGCAGGGAAGATTTACTGATTTTAGATTCAGAAGATACAAGATGAATGTTACAACTCGCATTGAACTGGGTATTTAGCATAAAAATTACACTTGTATTTAGTAATGGCAGCCATATTTGATTTTGGATCATCATCGATGGAACAAATTTAAAAGACCATGACGGGGTGCTTTCGAGCTCTGTTGAGCAGTTAACTGGTTTTTTTTCCTTCTGTTTTTAGTATTACCAGCCAAACCTGATGTGTATAAAATTGAAAGCCATCTATTCCAGGGTGCTTTCTGTTAGAATTATTTTTGTGAACTCCAATGTTGGCAGGGTCATCCATTCAGGAGTAGCAATAAGTTTTCAAGATGGTCACTGAGGTTGTCATATTGAATGTCCAGGAGGAACCATTTGGGAGCTGCTGTAAGATTTTCAAGATGGCCACAGTAGCTGCAATTCTAACTGTCCAAGTACCATTTTCATTTAGAACCAACTAAACTTTGCGGGAAGGTGTGTGATTTGGATTCTGAACGTAGTTTTTTTTTTTTAAATCAGTCATATCACTATGATGTCTGTAGTGGGGCAGTTTATAGTTATGTCTACCACTGGGACATCATGCCACAAACATGTGCATCATGTCCCACCCAATTACATTATCCTACAATTAGTTTCTAAGGAATAGCAACAGCAAACTGTTGCCAATGGACAACATAAGCTCTTGTGGTCTATGGGAGCTATATATAAAAAAAAAGGGGGGGGGGGCAAGTTTCATGGCAAACCATCAGAAAAGTGATACCCAAGTTTCACCTATACTAAAAAAGGCATAATAAAATTGCTGTAAATACTGTGATAAAAGCTGATTTTTCCAATTTAAATGAAAACTAGAGACGGATGAATTTTAACGATTTATTGTGAAAAACTTCCAGAGTGATGTCGGTCCACATCAATGCATGCAGTATATGAACATTAAGCTGCATGTTCAGAAAGTAAAAAATTGCAGCAGCACATGAGGCAATAATTTCACACATATTTATAAACATATAAAGTAAACAAAATGTACGCTATATTTACAAGGACCTAATATAGGAATACAAAGGAAAAATTTAAAAGGAATGACAGATAAACACATCATTAGCATACTGTATACAAATTGTAATTTGCATAAAGGCTGTTCCACTTATTTAAACGGGTTTAATGCATGTACCCAGGGAGGGCAGTTTTTCAAAAACTATATTCCAGGGTATGCCAATTACATGTAAAACTAAATATGAAAAGAATACAAATTCTACACTGCACCTATGTACAGAAAGTGCCTTCCCTGAGCCCCAAGTATGTTGTACTGGAACAGCCCTAATGCAAATTCAAAGTTTATCTTTCATGATGAACATCTTTATACATGCATTTATAAAACTACATATTAGTATTTACATGCTGTAGAGTTCTGCCTGTAAATGAAAAATTTTCAAGTAGTTCTTATTGGGATTATTTCAAGAATAGATGCATAATACTGCTATCTTTGGGATGTTTCACATAATTAGAAACTAAACAGTCCCACAAGTACCAGGTTTACTTGTGTGTAATGCATAACAAACTGCATAGAGCCAGAGAAGTTGCACTGTTTGACAGCAGATGTACTGTTAATTTAAGGATGTCTGCTTTTTCTAAAATCGACACCTGCTGCTCAGCTCAAAACAATATGATCATTACAGTTTGTTGTTGTCCAATTTGACCACGTGTTACCTATTTGTATATAATAATTTCAGAGATGAAAAATCTAGAATTGTGACTTCTGTCTCTTATTACCTGATGAAGACAAATATTAACAGAATTTTAATAATCACACAGTCCCATTAAAGAAAAAGTCTGCATGTGAAGGCCATGTTAAAATCATTGTTGTAAAATGTGACCTTGACCCCAAGATCAAAAGGTAGATTGAACATATTGCAGAATGAATTGTCTTGGCACCATGAGCTTTTCTAGAAATATAAGCATATGAAAAAACCAAAACCTTAAAGCAAATTTTCTCTTACCAATGTCAAAATATCTTGCAGTCTTAGGTATTAAAGAAATTCATCATGGGATTGAGAAAATGTAACCAGATGAACAACCATAACTTTTATGAAAAATTTCTGTGACCTTGATCCAGCAAACGTTGTATAGAATGAATAGTTAAGAATATATTGATGGATATTTAGTTAATCTGGACAAAAGAAATTCTCTATGACCTTGACCACAAAGTAAATAGGCAAGTCAAATGTGTTTAAGAATTAAATGCCTTGGCTACATGATGATCGATACCACATATTAAGAAAAGTGATTTAGGAAATGTTACCAGATGACAAAACCTTCATGTGAGATTTTCTACAACTGACTTAAATCCAACAAAATGGGGTAAGCATGCATGTGAAATAAAAATTGTCCCGACTCAAAAATGATTCATCCCAACTATTATGAGAACTTGTCAAACGGGTAAGGAAGTATATGCAAATAAAACTTTCAACCAAAACCATAACAAAATTTTTAGAAAAGTGACTGTTATGTCTTGCTTTCCACAAACATCAGCTCTACAAAAGTACACAAAACCATGTGAAATCTTTAATGATTTATGGTCTGCCTTATAATGGCCACACAGGCTTCCTGTTGGGGAAAATCCAGTGTGATCTGAATATCTGTGTAGTACTAGAGAACAAAAAAATCAGTCAATAAGAGAAGTCTGACCTTCAACCTTTGGAAATTTGAAGAATATTTAAGTAGGCCTATGGAAATCATGTTTATTATTTTCATGATTATAAGTATGTATTTGCATCTTGGCACAAAATGACAATATAGTGTCATTTGTAAAAATAAAGACTTGCTCAAAAACTTCCGTATGACAAGTCACAGCTGCTTTTTCTTGTATTTTTCTCCGTAATAACCTTACTTGGTGATTGATATTCAACTTGAAACAGTGCATTAAAATGCACACCAGCCCATACAATTTTTGGAAAATTTTGGTTATGTAGAAATAATAAACATTTAAATAAATCATCCTTAATGTATGTATGTCAGGTCCAACTACAAACAACAGACCCTAATATGCCATCGCATAATGTGCATGCAGATCTGGGTCTATGCTGTTTGTTCTACTGAATATTCTTAACAAACTGCATAGACCCAGTTATGTCGGTGCATAATGCAATGGCAGATCGGGGGGCATATTAAGTTTGAAGCTGAATGCCACTTGTATGCGGGTTTAGATCTTAAATATAATTTAGAGTAAAGACTTGTCTACTGATGCATTACAGTGGAAGATATGGATCAACACTTGAAATATTGAGTATGCTTATGCACAAGTGGATAGGACACTAATCTTGGCCTGCCAAGACCATATCTACACAAATATGCAACAGACATTCTTTTGGAAAATAATTTAAATTGACACACCCTCATGAATTTGTTATATCTTATGAATATGTTCTGGCCAAAAATGAGGTTGGGATTATACCAAGCTAAAGTGAACTTTCAACTTTATTTCTCAGTTATAAATTTTGCATTGATGTTCTGGTACAGTTTTTTAAAATAATTTATTTAATCTGCCTTCCTCAATGATCACTGTAGCACCCATATTTTGGGGCACTCCTTTTCATTTTGCTTCTTCTCCCCGCTTTCTACTGCATAGCAATTAATGTCTAATTGGGCTGGTTGATGGGATCCAAGTTTTTCACCTTCCTAACAGCACTTCATTAAATGATTGGAGTTCCATGTACTTGGAACATAATCTACAGAAATATAATGTTATATGAAAAATGATTCAACCTGCATTAGGCCTACAAGTTCACGATTCAATATCAGATATGTTTTGTGGAAATTTACACTTGTTTATATTTTAAGGTCACTTGTCACAATAAAAACAACAATTCAGCATTTATTTTCATAAAGGAAAAGAAAAAAAAGGATTTACACATATATATGTGATATCAAGCATGTAGTCAAGATTCACATGTCTGATGCTATTTGTAACTTTTCACCCCTCACTCTTTCCTTATCTGTAAACTATGCATGTGGTCTCACATAAACTGCAAGTGGTTACATGATTTTAGTTTCCTGGATTCAGACCTAAAAAAAACCGAATTCAATTGGTAGAAGTTATTGATAACTTTCTGCATACAATACTAGATGGAGAGAAAAATGTATACCATTTAAGCTAATTATATAATTACCATATATAGTCACATACAAGTCAGATCCAGATCTGCCATCACATAATGCATTGGCAGATCTAGGTCTATGAAGTTTGTGAGGATTAATAATATGAACAAACAACATGGTCAGCAGTTTGACCCAATTTATAGGCAAGTATATATGGTATTGTTGCCAACAGACTATTGTAATGAAAGCAGATGAGCAAAATACAAGTCATCCATTACAACTGAAAATATCTTAACACCATACAGACCATGCTCAATGTATTGGTTTGTTAATGATGAAATATACTTTTATAAAAATGTATATGATGATCTGTATAATTCTTTGAAAAAGTTTAAATCACTTGCAGAAAAAGAAACGAGTCCAGATAATCCTGCTCAATGAATGGTAAAACCTTTTGAAACAAAGAAAATGAATATAAATTTTGTAGCAAAACAATATTCAAGACAAATCATCACTGTGTTGAGGTTCTACATGCAATTTACATACAAACTTTATAAATTGTCAAACAAGAGACTGATGTAAAAATTCTCTAAACTTAAGAGCAATAACAATAATACAGTACTGTATATACTTGAATACAGTCAAATCCAACTGCAAACTGCATAGACCCAGATCTGCCATTATGGATATGGGTCCATACAGCTTATTAGGACTAATCAATAAAACAGACAACACTGAATTTGATCTACTGACAAATTATGTAACAGTGATTCGGTGTCTATGTTTGCAGTTGGAATCTATTATAATTAAGTGAGTATATACAATAATAATAAAGAATACGTTTAATGAGGGCAACATAATTAGCATACAATAAATGCTGATCTCCCATGTGGCCCTATAAAAATGAATTTACAGCATTTACAACAGTTCATATACTGAACTTGCTACTCCTTCAGACAACAGTAACTATACTACATACAAGCAACACATGTATAAAAAGCTGATGTATATTGACATCTGAAGATGAAAAATGAATGCTCACTCTATTTCACTCTATTTACATGTTACAAACAAAAATAAAGGTGAAATATATAAAAAGAATGGGTGGCTTGAACTTGCATAGGAATATACATTTATACCTCATCTACTACAGTAGAACCTGTCTTGAAAGACCACCCCTCCTGCCAAAAAAAAGTATGGTCTCCCTACACAAGTGCTCTCATAATAGGTCATAATACTATATAATCAGAGAATAAGGTCTCTCAAGATGGGTGGTCTCACATAACTGGTCTTTCAAGACAGGTTTTACTGTAATTAATACTCGGAATTGTATGCATTATAGGTTTTGCCAACACATCCCTGGCTATATAGTGCTGTGAAAAATCGTTAGCAAATATAGCAAATTAATGCACCTTGTCAGAATTCTGAGGAAGACATCTTCCGACCAGAAATAAATATCTGCCACAAGATAAAAGAATGAGATGTTGCAAAAAAACTCAAAGAAAAGGCATTAAAAAAACAAAGATAACAAGTGTCCAGCATGGAAACAAGAAGACCTTTCCAATCCACAAATTTAAGTACCAATTAAACTGACATTTTTTTTACAAAACAAAAATTTTGATTTAAAAAAAAAAAAAATTTATGCAATATACATGTATACTCTTGCATTCTTGTACAAAAAGACCAAAGAAATAATGATCCTAGAGTGCTCTACAGGCTTTTGAAAATGGCTGGCCTGAACCATTTTTAAAAAATAAAAATACTTGAAAGTCCAATATATAGGAATAGGTCAAGAAAACTAGGATCTGGAGGTAGCAACTTTCACTTTGCTAAATGAGACCTGATAATCTTTCCTTATCTCTCCCACAAACAGTAGGAACATTTGCTACAAAGCCTAATTGGACCAACCTGTATATCCTCCCCAATTCAGAAATTTTGGTACCAATGAAAGCCTGATAGCATATATATTTAAAAAAACTCACAGTAGGCGATCTGCATGCTTTGTATGGAGAATAATTCCTTGATACAAAGTACGCAAATGGCAAGAATATTGTACATCTAATGTAGAAAGGACCTTAATAAATATTCTAACAAAATGTCTAATCACCAGGCCATGTATTCTAGTAGAGCAATAACTACTATAAAAACAAGTACCATTTTATTATAATCATCATGAATGCCATATTGGACAGTTCATGACAAGGATTGATATATTCAATACAGTGTTTTGCTACTCACTGTACTATACAATAATGCATCTTTATTGCAAAATCCTCCTCAAAAAACATTTCCAAAGAATCATCAAGTTACAATGCTTACACACAAAAAAAAACTTTGCTACTGTAAACTTTTTCTGTTTTTTTTTAGTGGTGCCATTTTTTTTTTATAAAAACCACAAAGTTTACTACCAACTGTACAATGCTTTGCTGTAAATGCCATTCATGCCAGAGGCATGTTCACAAACTGAAGTACCCACAAAAAATTCAACTAGGTGTTAAACCATGAAAAATTAATGCCCACAAATTAGACAAGTTTTGCCATGTTTATGCTGGCAATACAGAAACAACTGGGTCTCAGATCTCTTACCAAGCTGACATATACCCGTCACAAGCTAAAACATTTGCCCAAGAAATCATGGTTGATGGGATGTTTTAGTAAATATTTTAACTGCTGTTAATTGCACATGCTATGACCATAACTTTTAAGTATCATTATATTTTGTATTGCAGATCTGATGCAGACTGGTAAAAATTTTAAATGCCTTCAAGGTCCGATTTTTTGCCATCAAATCTGATAAATTTAGAAAAAAGATTTTAAAGGTTTTTCTGTTTTAAGTATTGCTGGCCTTATCTGACAGCGGATTGGTATCATTTTTACAAACTGTAAAGCCCTATATACTGGAATGTTTTTTTGTCAAACTAGGTTTAGTGCTTTTCAAGATGAAATGATCAAAAAGTGTTTTTACATTTCTTAAGGCACCATATTTCACTGCAGATCAGCATCTTTTGTAAATAAAAAGTTTGTGCTCTTTCAAATTTGGTCAAAATCAGTTTAGCATTTTATTTACAAATCATTAAAAAGTTTGTCATCCTTGACGTTTGCTTTGGTGTCAGTTCAATAAAACATACACATGACTTTTCAAAAATATGTTGTTGTTGTTGTGGGGTTTAACACCATTTTTCAGCACACAATAGGCTTTACATGGCGGCCAGTATTAATGGTGGAGGAAGAACCCAGGAAAACCCCCGGAAAGAACCACTGACCCACGAGAAGCTACTGGCAAGCTTTCTCACATACCCACCTTGGCTGAATCCGAGACTTGAACCTACGCAGACAGAGGTGAGATGGCAGTGATCCATAACGAAGAGCGCTTTAGACCACTCAGACACTCAGGGGCCCCTTTAAAAATATTAACACAGAATCGTAATGGATGTATATTTAAAGGTGATGATAATGCCTTTGCTACTGCTACCACAGAAATCAATAATACTGTAACTAGTATGTCTAGCCGTTCACAAGCAAAGACAAAATTTGCTTTCTCCGTCACCAAATTTTTTTTTAACAGGACACATTACTCTACTTTCGTTTACCTTGCAACTTTTCATTACAAAAGGTTTCCACAATCTCCATGCTAACTGGATTTAACTGCCTTAAGTTCAATCAAAACTGAAGAAAAATTAAGTACTGGAAAACAAAATCATGCCTTCAGCACAAAGGGGAAGAGTATCTAGTCAAAAATATGTGCAAGTTTGTCATCTTGTTAAACAAGTGAATGAAAAACTTCAACTTCACAGTTTAAAGATTTTTTTTTTTTTTTAAATCTTGAAAATTTCATCAAAATCTAATCACAATTAACACCAAGCAGTGAAAAATTCAGCCAGCTAAATACCAGTGTTTTTATGCTTGTTTTGGGATTCAATGCCATTTCTTTTCACAAGACAGGCCAGATATGGTAGCGAGTACAGGTGGTGGAGAAAGAACCCAGAAAAACTCCAGCAAGAACCACTGATCCATGGGAAGCCACTAGCATCTTTCTCACATACCCACAGTGGTCGAGCCAAAGACTTGAACCCACGTGGACAGAGGTGAAATGGCAGTGATCGGTAAAGGCGAGTGCTTCAGACCACTCTTAAGGTACTCAAAAGCAAACAGTTAGGACATCAGCAGCAATACCATAAGCTCTTCTTGTCTTCCATAAAGTGAAGTACAAGTTGTAGCAACCAAATTTGTAGTAGAAATTAGTTTTTGAAATACCGTTGTCGATACTGATTAAATGGTCATTTTATAGTAGGTACAAATTATAGGTGTTCGTATAAATCACAGAAATCCTCAACTCGTGCTTAAATGATGTCATCTTTGAAAGGTCTTTTGAATAGGAGTCCCAAGTGGGCTCAATAAGTCACCTGGCTGACATCAGCTACATTGTTTATACATCACCATTGAGATTCTTTTCAAAACATCTCCTAGAATGTCCAAAAGTTTTAAAGTATTTTTTGTTATGGGAATTAAATTTTCTACATATGTTACTTTGTTTATCACACAATAAATAGGTAAAAACACAGGAAAATAAATACTTAGAGTGCCACTAAAGCTAAGGGATACTACTCCATCTGGTAAATTACCTACATCATATGTTCTCTGATCCATCCATCCCACTGATTTCTTTACTTCTTATTTTCATGAAATATGTGCACAACAAATGTTTGAATGCAAAAAGTGCTATATATTTTATTTGTTTTAACATTCTGCATTCCTTGATAGATTCATGGAGTTCTGTGGCAAAATTCAAGGAGTTTTTCAACAAATTCAAAGACTTTTCAGGATAAAGCCAACCTTTTATTTTAAATCTAAGGAGATTTCAATCAAACCCCTCAAATTCAAGAATCTTTCAAGGTTGTGCAAACCATGTGCCCAAGAAACAAATGGAAGAGCAGACGGTCAAGAAATCGGAGTCAGTGCAGAAAGTTCTTCCTATATTATCAATTACGAAAACAATTGTTTCAAGGTTTTTCTACATTTTGTATCTTCATTCATATCTAACTTCAGATCAGCATAATTTATCCAATACTTAAATGACCGTGATACTATGAAGATTGTAGAACATGGTCCAAATTCTGCAGAGTGATTTTAGTATGTACCTGGTATATATAGGGTACGAGTATAATGACACATTAACACAATCCTGGCTATGGGGAGCAGAGTAAATATAGCCATTACAAAACATATGGCATACAAAACAAACATAAATGTAAAATATGGTAAACATTCTTAAAATACAAAGTCAAATGTTGCATATACCTGGTACTCTTTAAAAGGCCCATGACCTACTCTGCATGACTATCATCGATGTATACATCTCGTGTCAAAAAGTTGCCTCTGGACAAGAGTATATTCTACATCTCAAAGCTCACATAAAGAGCAGTAACGTAAGAAGTAATTTTTATTTTCTTAATAACACAGCCATATATGTCAGCTGATTGGCATCGTTTTGTACAAAATTAAAGTCCCGTTTGCCTGGATGCTGTTCTGTCAGACTTTATCTTTTATTAGCAGTTTTTGAACAAGTTGTTTCAAGCATCTTCTGTTTAAAAAATTTTTTTATAGCAATGGTAGCCATATTAAATGAGATCAGAATAAGTGGCAAATTAGAATTTCCAGAATCCATGAGGACCTTTTCCTTTATAAATGCAAACCATTTCTAATATTTTTAGGCAATATAAAGACTTTCATGATGGCTATACTGGGATGTCAGATCAGCACCATGTTCATTTAGACCAACTGGTCATCACAGTAAGTCTTTAGGTAAAAAACATATTTCCGTATGACAATCCATTCAGGAGTAATAGTGACAATAATTTCAAGATGTCCAACACAGTAACCATAATGGATGTAATGTTTAAGAAACAGTTACATTTAGGGCCAGTCTGATATCGAAATGATGTTTGTGGTGAAAACCTTTGATATGATAAGCCATTCAGGATTAAATGCTATAATAGGATTTTTAAGATACCCGTCATCGTGCCATATTGGACACTAGACTGGCATCCTTTTCATTTAGGTCTAACAAGAAATCATAAGAAGTCTGCTGGTAAAAGAAACATGCTAATATGACCATCCATCCAGCAGAAGTAGCAATAACATTTTCAAGATGGCCACTGTGGCCATATTGGGTGTCAGAGTGACACCATTTTCATTTGGACTCCTAAGAAGTCTTTTAGTGAAAATCTCATGCTGATATGATCATCCCCATCCAGGTGAAGTATTTTTGATAAGATTTTCAAAATGGTCACCACAATGATGTCCGTGAGGCATGGTTTTCATTTAGAATGAACTAAACTATGGAATGTTCATGGCTGTGAAGTTTTATGGCAATCCTCCAAGTAGTTTAGGAACAGTAGCAACAACAAACTTGTGCCAATGATGGATAGATGACCGACAGAGGATGGAAGATAGATAACAGGCTATCCCATAATATTTTCTGGTCTCTGACCAGTAGAGCTAATAAAGGCCCTTCATCCCAAGATGCTCTCTGTAAAATCTGTCAAATTCTGCTTGAAGAAAAGAAAACCTTTAAAAGGTTTATTGTTTTACAGCAGCCATGTTAGTTGGTGGTTTGGCATCATTTATACACAATTTAAAAGTATTCTGTCAGGATCCTTCCTGTCAAATTTGGCTAAATTCTGTTATGTGTTTGTGAAGAAGCCATTTAAAAGTTTTTATATTATTAGTAAATGCAGCTATATTTGGTAACAGATTAACAAGTCTGTACAAATATTGAAGCTCTTTATGCCAGGATGCTGTCTGTGAAATATGAACAAATTCTGTGCTCTTGTTGAATGGTTTTTCAAGTTTTAGTAAAGGTGGCCATATTTTCATGGTGGATTGGCATCATTGGTATAGATCTGAAAGCCTTTAATGCCAGATCCACCTTGGCACTATTGGTCAAACTGGTCCTGGGATTTTCTTTTTGGAAGTTTAAAATAGCAACTAGACATACATATGAAACACAACTGATGCATCACTATACCATAAGCTCACTTGGTCTTACATCAAGGCGTGTTAAAAACTAGAATACTGACACTTTCATTTTACAGTTTATACTGATATTTTCACAGTGACTGATTCAGAATGAAAAAGGTGCCCAATACAAAAGGTTGGCTGGTTGATGCTACTGATCCCTATATCAATTCTGGATAATAAAACTTTATGTTAGATCTGTTTCTACATCTCAAATACATGTACCAATACAAGACACTAAGATTAGATATGAAAAGAAGAGATCAGTATGCAATGAATGCTATAGTACTACTAGTGTATCTTCCTTGACCTGGTGAATGAAAATGGAAACTTCTTAACATCTGGTTTCTTCTTTTGAACTTGCCATTTTGAATTACTGGAATGTCTTTGTTGATTTCGCTGCTTTCGGATTTCATTGAGTGTTTTGCAGATGTAGTTATTCAAGTCCCCTGCTTGCACAGATTTCTCCCTACTCCAGTCTTGTGCTGTCCCTTCATGTGCTTCTTCTTGACTTAATGATGAACTGCGTAATCGTAATTTGTCTTCTTGAACTGTAAGTGCACCGGAATCCATCTTGCTTGAGCCTTTTTTGCTCAAGTCAGTTGCTGTGACCTGTCTGTCATTTTGCACTACTATTGTCGACTTAATGGAGCCTTTCTGTATTTCCCACACCTTTCCTCCATGATAAATGTGGCGAACAGGTTTCCTCGGCATGTAGTATTTAGTACTTGTCTCCTTATGCACTGAACTAGGTGATCTGTCTGATTTACCAGGTGCTTTTTTTTCCATTGCTAAATCATCAGAGCATGATTTATCTACCAGATCTGCAGTCTTTTGTACTGATGTAGAAGAACTTGCTCCTGCATCATTTCCTCTGACGTCATCTACTGAACAATTTTTACTTACATTTGATTTTGTTTGAGTTTTAGAATCTTTCTGCTCTCTGCTCGTCCTTTTCTTGCTGACAGAGGAGTTTTTGGGACACTGAACATCTCCATCAGACATATCCCAGGTGAAGCCAACACTATTGTGTTGTTCTCTAAAGTTCTTCAATCGCTCTGACTGCAAGGATACTTTATCAGAATCCTTCCCATCACAACTGTTTTCAGAATCTACTCCTGTACCATCATTGGTATAATTTGCAACATATGTTAAAAAGCTACTCATGTAGGAACCCTTTGATTTTTCAATGTCAGGATACTGAATGTTGGACACATTTTTGTCCAGGTCGGGCAACTGGTACCTGTCTCCCTTTGTTACTCCTCCTGTCTGTGTTTCAGAAGCGTTGTCAACAATGGCAACTTCTTCTGTCTGTGTTCCTGTGCTATCTTTAGATGGGCTCATTTCATCATCTTTTGCATCCTTATTCAAAGATTTCATTCCATGATCAGCCAAGCTTTCATCTTGTTGATTTAAGTTCCTTGAACAATCCCCATTTAGAAGATCCATTTGTATGTGCTGTGACGCAGCTATGCTCATCTGACTATACATATAATTTCTCCTTCTTGAATAGGTGATAGGAGAGGAGGCAAATTCTTCAAAAGCCGAGAGAAAGTTCCTAGATGTTGGGAGTTTACTATGTAATGAATCCTTCTGAATCACTTTCATTTCCTTACGATTCAAAGGCTGCACAATACCACCCGAATTCCCCGAGGCAAACTGCCTAAATGCGGTTTCAAAAGAAGGGGGATTGACAATGCTGCTCTCTGTGTCCTTATGACCATCCATTTCCAAGTCTTCAACTGTGTCAGCCTTCTTTGTGCCCTGCTCCTCATCCACTTCGGCAGTTTCATTACACTTCGAGTCAATCTTACCTTCATGTGATTTTTGCATCTTTATCTTCTTTGGTGGATCTTTCTGATCATTGATAAAGTCATTCCCTTTACGTTTTCCCTGATGCAAGTTCTCACATTTGTCTTCTTTAATAGCCACTGTCTTAGATGTATCCTTTTCAGACTTGCATTCCACTGGACTCTTTTCCTTAACCTTCAACGCGGTTGTTGGTGGACTTTTTACAGCAGCAAATTCTTCATCATCTGCTGGCAAAAGGACAGACAACCTCTGCAGGCTTAATTTCACATACCCACTTTTACATAACTGTTCCATTTTCACACACTTTTTGGTGGAGTTACTCACAGAAGAATTCTGTCCAGATGTCTTTAGTCTTCGTGATTTGGCAAGGTTAAGCTTAGCTTTCCTTAGGGAGGATCTACTCTTAACAAGGCATGAATTCACAGTTGCCTTTTTTTTCACTATTTGAGCAGCCAATTTTCTGGATCTTCCTTTGTCCTCTCTCCTCAAAGAGAATTTTCTTTTAAATATATAACTTGACCCTGATTTTTTAATCTTTGCAGTCTTTCCCTGTTTATCACTTTTTTGGGGGGATACAATTTGGGCTGACTTTTTTTGTGAACTAGACTTGAGATCCATTTTCAACCTTGTCTCACTTTCTTTTCCTATGTTAGGAGATTTGTCATTTGAAATTTTTTTGGTATCCTGAACAGTCTTTTTGACACTTTCTGTCTTCAATGTTTCTTTTTCAACTATAGGTGACACTGACCTAGCAGATCTCTTACTCTTCTCTTTCGTACGTGAGTTCATGCTATCTGGAGAAAAGGAATTCTTTTGTGTTTCAATTTTCTTTTTCTTTTCATTATCCAAAGCATTGTTCCCAGAATCTAACTGCTTGGATCTGGTTCTTCTCTCTTGTGCCTGGCTTTCAACTTCACCTTTAGATGTTTCAACTTTTGCTAGAGAAGACTGAGTTATTTTTGACCTTGTTATTCTCTCTGTTTCTGAGCTTGTGTCCTTGGAAGCTGTATCATTCTCACTGGACTTTTGACCATTGTGCCTTAATAGAGATGAATTTGATCCATCAGAAAACGAATGTTTTCTCTTCCTACTCTTTTCTAAGGTACTTTCTCTACTACTCTGCCTCTCTTTCAAAATCAGGTTCTTTCCCTTTGATACTTTATCATCACTTCCATCAGAACTATTAAGTACACTGTCCCTCCTTATAGTACTACGCATCCTTGAGGAACTCTTGTCAGAAATGTCTTTCTTATCTGTCTCACTAAGAATGTTGTCTGCTGAATTACAGCATAATGGCATGCTGTTTCTACTTGAGCTCTTAATATTTGGCAAGCTTTTTGTCTGATCACTTTCAACACTGGTTGATTTGTGTCTGTCATGTGAGTTTCGTGCATTCTCAGCCTTTAACAAGCTGTCATTTCCTACAACCTTGCTTTCAGTGTCTAGCTTTGACCGCCTTGTTGAGACTCTCCTGATCCTCAAGGAATCGATGGTTCTTTGATCACCTTGGGTGATTTCACTGTTTGAATAGAGTGAAATATTATCCTCTGAATCAGAACCTATTGCTGCCTCTTGTTTGACTTTAGACCTTGTACACATTCTTTTAGAAGAACCTAAATCATTATCAGCTTTCAAATACAAATTTTCCTCTTTCTTTGGTGATCTGGATATTTTAGCCTCTGAATCAGATGCAAATTTAACATCAGAAATAGGCATTTTGTCAACTGATGCTCTTAATTGTCTGGTTTCAACTCTGTTGTCTACCTTCTGAACTACATTTTTCACCTCATCCACTTCCTTGGGCTCTGTTCTGATTTCAGCCTGTTCTTTGGTGGACTGATTTAAGCGGACACTTCTTCTAGTTGGCATTATGTCTTCTTTCACAGAATCCTCATGCTTCTGATCTTCATCATCCTGTTTACAGTACTGATCTTTCTGAGGTGTCTGATGTATACTTGTTCTGTTTTTTTCCTCTTCAGTCTCTTGTGATTCCTTTTTCTGCCTAATGTCAGAATCAGAGTTGTGTACACCAACATCTTGATATTTTTTCCTTGATCTTGTCTCTCTTCCAGCATCTAAATCTGTGACAGAGTTTCTCTTAGGACCATTCACTTCTTTGTTTGGATTGAGCGGATACTTCCGGGGACGTCCACGCCTTTCTACACGCATTTCTCCATTTTTGAACATTTTCATTTTCCTTTCCTTAGTTTCAGGAATGGAACATATAGGACTAGTTTCAGGAATAGGACATCTAGGACCTGTTTCAAGAATGGGACATCTAGGACTAGTTTCAGGAATGGGACATCTTGGACTAGTTTCAGGAATGGGACAGCTTGGATGTCCTTGTCTTTCTATTTTCATTCTTTTATCATCTGTCTTTTTCATTTTCTTCTTAGGATCTGAAGGATACTTTCTAGGGCGCCCACGTCTTTCTACCCTCTCTTCTTTCTCATCTGCCACCTTATCAGCAAGTCTTTTTGTTTGGGTGACATTCTGGGATTCCAAACATATTCCCTCAGTAAAAGCTTTATCCCTGGTTACTTTTAATGCAGGCTTTTTGACAGATGACTTCTGTCCCTTAATATCCTTCCCTGAACTCTCCTGTGTTGAAACTGTAATAATGGGACGTTTTCTATGTGATCCTGTAGTAAAGCGAAGACTTTTCCTGGTTACTTTCTGTGCAGCCAATCTGCTCTGCTTTGATCTGGAACTAGTCTTCCTGATCTCATTCAGTTTGGCAGCTAATCTACTACGTTGATCTGCTGCATGCTGTTTTCTATTCACACTCTCCAAAATTGTTTGGGTATGCTGAATCATATGATTGAGAACACCAATGCATGTTGGAAACATTGTTTTACAGTACCTGCATATAAATCTGTCTGGCCTGATGAATCGGAATGCCTGAAGATGCTTGAAACCAATGTGTTTGATCAATTCAGTCCTGAGATAGAATCTACCTGCACAGCTGGTACACTCGTGTCTTTTCTCCTTTGGGGTTGAAACTGGCTGTCGTACCTTTGCTCGTCTCACTAATCTTTTAGAAATGGCTTCCTTATGTGGATCATCCATCTCTTCATCTAAAAACTTTCTCCTTTTAATCAACCTCTTGTCCCGGAGACCTTTCAATCTCTGCTTACGAATCTCCTCTGAAGACAATGTCTTCATTTTCACTTTCTTCTGGCTCTTGTTCTTGCACACAGTCTTACCTTTTGCCACTTCATATTTATCAGCTGTGACATAATTTTGCATGTGTTCTGAATATTCCTTTTGACAATATGTTGACTTGCTCATATTCAGCAATGCTTTAGCATCCACACTGGCCTCTTCTCTGCTGTCATTATTTTTTGATTTGTCCTTCACATAAGTGCTTGTTATTTCAATATCTTCCAAGTTCTTGTTTCCTTTTTCTTTACTACTCTCACATGGGCCAATATCTTCTGAATCTCTGAGCATTTCTGCCTCTTCACAATGCTCAACCTGTTCGATATGCACTGAGTTCTCTCCCTTGTTATAAACGGACTTGTTCTCTACAACTTTCGCTTTTCCATCCAAGGAATCATTAACTGAATATACATTAATTCTATCATCTGTGGAAGATAACTTTCTGGGGCTATCCCAGTCTGACACTTTAAAGATATCCTTTTCAGAATAAACTCTGGTGCTCCTAACTTTGGGTACTTTTTCATCTGCAGGTTTAAAATCTTGCTGTCGAGTGGTGATGAGTGTTCCATCCTGGTCCTTTATTTTTCCTTCCTCATCTACACTTGTCAACTGTCTAGTGGTCAATTCTCCTACCTTTACTTCTTCCAATTCATCTGCACTGTTACTAGGAGAGTGTCTTCTTCCTGAAATGGGAATCTCCTTTTCAGGCAATTCTGACATTTCCCAACCCAGATTCTGAGAAGGAAGTTCTCTTCCTGAACTGAACTTTTTCAGTTCAGTGCAGAGCTTTGAAACATGTTCATGAATATCATCTTTGTCTTTGGATATCTTTCCACACATTTTGCATGTAAAAACAAGTGTAAGCCTAGCAACATTACTCTGACTTTCCAAGTTTTCCACCCCAGCAGTGCCAAATATCTTACAGTTACTGATGTGCTTCTTCGCAATCTTCTCTGAAATGGACATAAAGTTGCAATTTGAACATGAAAACTGTGTTTTGAATTCAAAATCTTTCACATCTGACATCTGATACTTCTGAGAATGCTTGCATACAGTCACTACATGATTCCTAAGTTCTTCCACAGATTTAAACAACTGTTCACAGATGGCACACTTATTCACATGGCCTGCTGATGAATTTGTCTTCATTACAACCTTCCCACCTTCATATGCCCAATACTCATTCAAAGTGTTTTTCTGCTCTGAATCAGAAATATTTTTTAATCGATTCTGTGCACCAGAATTTTCCGTTCTCAATGCAAATTGGTGACTGTTGCTGGGTGTTTTAAAACCTATGATATCAGATATTAAGTTCAACTCTCCTGTTTGCTTCACTACTAAGCAAGACTCTTGGCATTCAGAAATACATTTATTTTCTGGAACATGCATTTGTTGCAAAACATCACAATCACTTGATGATGCACTTCTGGAATCTGAAGAGTGTGCTGTCAAAGCAGACCCTTCCCTAAAGCTAACCAATGTAGAAGATTCTGAATTTGGTAGTGCTCCTTGTCCTGTCTGAGACTGCTCTCTTATTCCTGTTGAAAGTTGAGTCACATCACAGGCACGCAGATTCTCACCATCCTTCCTGTTCATCTCTTCTGCAGAGCCACTATCTGAATGCTGAGAACCTGATGCACCTGCAGCTATTGTCAAGCAAGGTGTGAACACCGAAACCCCTTGTGAGTGCAAGCCCCGATTTTCCTCCATTCTGCATGACTTTTGATTCCATCCTGGAATATTATTCAAGAATCGTTCTGAATCTTTGTCATTTTCTTCAAAGGAAGTTTGTTTTGTCATAGAGCAAGTATCTAAGTGATGGTTCTGAGTGCCACAGGTTGAAGAAGGCACTGAATCAGCACCTATCAAGCTTAAGACTGGACTAGGCAAAGTTTGCTGGTATACTGGTTGGAAATTGTTGTGTATATGTTCACTGATTTGTTGCCTGCCAGACTGTTGAAATAATAGTTTCCTCAAGAGTCTATCATCTAAAAGTTCTGACCCATTTTTAATATGGATGCCTTCTGAAGGTCCAGTGGACACCGCTGTGTTGCCTCGTAACAAAAGTGACTCAATCAAAGATGTGCTATATGGTTGACTCCTAGCTCTGTTGCTGGAAAACGAGCCTGAGCTACCATCAATGAAACATGAACCTGAAGAACTGGTAAAACTGCAACTAATATCTGAAGCAGAGGTTTGTACAGCTGATGTCTTTGATGAACTGACAGCATTTTGTCCATTGGCTGAGAAAGTTCCCTGATGATGTGTAGCTGGGACGGAGGTGGTTAAGCAATGGACTACTGTTGTGACAGGAAATGATGTTGAAGCTGCCATACTGGTTACCACTGAAGTAGTTGGTGAAACACACGTCTGCACAGTACAGGACTTTCCTGGTACAGGAAAAGCTCCACTCTGATTGTGTGTGGAGATTTTATTCAATGAGGATGAAGAATAACTTTCTTTGACAGTAGGTAAACCACTTGCAACTGAATATGTCATTGAGCTTTTCTCTTGTGATGCAAATATGCTCAATGCTGGAAGTGGAGAGAAAGATACTCTAGAGGATGGTGACGCACATGTGGTAGAAACTGATGTATTCTTGCTGGACACCACTTGTCCATCCCCTTTCTTGACTCCTGCATTAGCTGTGCTCCAAGCGCTAGTCATGAATGCACGCGGAACTGGAATCTGAGTGACAGTAACTGAGGCAGATATCTGGGCCTGGTCTTCTGGTCTGGAAGACTTGACAGGAACTTTTGGTGCAATCTGAAGTATACCAGACACTGCTGTCAAAAAAGAAGTTACATTTTGTGATATCTCTCCAACACTACTGGAAGATGCAACGCTGGTCATTCCTAATAATCGTGAACTTGTTCCATCTGTATTCGTACTAGATGCTTGGTACTCATATGAATTCCCAACTGATGTGCTAGAGCTGGAAACATTTGCACAAGGAACAGCTCCAGGTTGTAATACAGGTGAAGGTACAGAAGAGGAAGATGAACTAGTTCTACCCGTCTGAACTCCAAAGACTTTGTTTTCTAACAATAGTCCAAGAAGCTTTGGTTCACAAGCCTGAGATCCATTTGCACTTCTAATGTAGTCTGTTTTTTGCAAATCAAATGAGCTATTTAATGGAACTGAACTGGGGCGCTCAAGCTGTACTGGAAGGTTCAAAGCACTTGGAGATGATAATGTTGCATTTTCATGTGTACTTTTCATAGAATCTGAATGCGCTGATACTGCAACTCCAGTGTTGGACTGCACATGAGATGTACCCGACAATACATTTGTCTTACCTTTTGCTGCTCTACTCTTGACTATAGCTGCTGGTTTTTTGTTTACATTTGGAGGCTTAGCCCCTTTTTGTAATTCTTTTGCAAATTTTTGCGAAACAATTTGTTCAATAGCTTCAGACACGCTTTTGCCAGATCCAGCAAAATTGTCCTTTTTTAAGAGAAGCATCTTAGTCTTATCTATCAATGGTTGATTCACACCCTTTGGCAAAATGTATGATGTTTTACAGACAGCAGGTTGCATCCCCATTTTGGGGGTTCTACCTGTCTGACCAAAATCATTCTGCTGGTGGGTAAAATGTTGACTGTTCGTATGTGGAGCAGAAGATCCATCCAAACGAGTTGGAGTACCTGGACCCTGTTCTATGATACTGAGAATCTGCTGAACGACATTGGCATCCAATTCTGGTGTTGGAATTTGCTGGATAAAGGTTGGTGTGGATGCATTTTGTACATTGATCACATTTACAGTCTGCTGCATCACAGAGCTTTGAGGAATTGTCAGAATTTGTCCAGGAAGATCTACATTTCCAGTGTCAACTACAGCAGACTGCTGACTGAATGGAGAACATGAATTCTGAATCTGAATCAATGGCTGTTGCTCAGCCCACCGAACTGAATCTTGGACAATATCCTGCCTTTGTAAAGTCTGCTGAACCAGTGGTAAACTAGCAGTTTGAAATGTTGATTGTTGACCTGTAAACTGAACTGATTCCTGCACAATGCCCTGATTTGGCAAGGAGAGTTGGTTAATCACTGGTTGTTGGCCAGTCAACTCAATGGGCTCCTTCACAACCTGTAAGTCGGGCATGGTCTGCTGACAAAATGGTGAGCTGGCAGTATGAACCTGAATTTGTCCATGTTGATCATTCATCTGAACAGAATCCTGCATATTCGAATGCCTTGGTACAAATGTAGTAATTACCTGTGGCGAAGCAGAAACATTGGCAACTCCTGAAAGAGTCACAATCTGCTGTGTTCCAAGAACAGACCCATGTGAATTAACCTGGGTGATATTCTGCAGCATTGACGGAGTAGAAACCGGCATGCTTGCAATGGATGTCTGTTGAAAATAATTATGAAGACTTGCACATGTAACCGGTGAATCTAACAGAGCAGGCTGAGTATTAAGTAACTGCTGAATATCTATGTTTTCATTCATAAGTCCAGAGAGATCAGGAAGCCCAGCAAAGCTAGTGGCATTGAATATGGACATGGGCTGCACAGGACTACTGTGACTCAAAGCCACTAGGTTGAAACCTGGAGAATCGGTAACACATATATTATTTGATAATGCTGGTAAGCCAACATTGGGTTGTGCTCCCATTCCAAAGGTACTTCCATAGCTGTTACTACATGAGCTAAGTGCTGTATTCATCTCCATCATCTCCATAGACTGGCTCCTATTCAATGTACCTGTTGCCTGGTCAATGAAGCTCCTTTCAATGGAAACACCCACTCTTTCTTTGGAGCTTATTTGCTGAATTATAGGACTAGATGTGGGATTGATGAAGGTTGGCAGAGATAGGCTTCTGTTGTATCCACCAGTTCTAGATTGACTGGTTTCTGTTTTACCACTCAACTGCTCATTTGTGTAAGAATGGCCACTTTTGGCTACTACTGATGTTTTCACAGCAATACTACCAGTGGTTGTGGTTCCTACAGTTAATTCTGAATTCTGATGCGAAGGGTTTTTAGAAACAACTGGAATGTTTGATACAACAGTTCTAGGCACAGAAGAATCTTTGTCAAGGACCGTCTCCGAAATTAATTCAGATATTGTTTTGAAAAGGGCCTCCTTATTAATAGTCCCAGTCATGGCTCCCTCTGCTACAGATTTGGGAACGACCATAGAAATCACAGGTTTCAACAAACTGGAATTTTTATTCCAACTATCCTGTAAACCTTCAGAAACATGCTTTCTGTTGCTCTCTACTTTCATTTTGGGCTGCAGCTTATTTGAAAATCCAGATGCCTCTATCATGCTAGCTATTTTGACAGGATCTGTTTGAGTCAGTGCAGGTCCTTTTTCTCTTGCATTATTAGAATTCTCAATAAAACTTGGTGATGAATTCTGTAAGTGACTAGTACTTGGGGAAACAGATGGGGATGAACCAACAGACCTTTGCCGTGACACAGTTTTCTTCCTCGGGCTACCAGAAGACTTTTTTGGTGGTTTTTCACAATAATTTGATGCTTCCCTGGTTGCAGTTGCTGCTTTGATTAACTCCATCACATGTTGACGATATGAATCAGGACTCATTTCATGTGGCTCTCTTCCTAATGCCATTTTGTGAGCAGTAGAGAGGCTTACTAAGTCATTTTGAAATCTATTTACAGGTACAGATGAGCTTCTCACTGGTGTATCATTCACAGATTTTGTCTGATTTGTTAAACTAAGCAGAGCTGAAATTTGATTTGGATCTAAACTTCTTTGCATACTTCTACCTAAGGCATTCATTTTCTGTGAATTATGTGTTCTTGAGCTGTCCGTTGCAATTCTGTTGCCGTCTTGTGCTGAATCTGTCTCCTCTTTTGATTCATTCCTTCTAGACTTGTGCTTTAACTGCAACACAGAAATATCATGAGCCAACAGCTGAGCTTCCATACTACCCAATGGTCCTTTATTGTCATCAGTCAAGTTGGCACTTTCTCCAAAACTCTGCAGAGTGTAATGTCTACGTAACATTTCTAATCCCACATCACCAATTTTCAATGCAGAAAAATCCAAACCACTTGTACCAGGGACTACTGATGCATTCCATGCGCATACATTTTGCTCTTTTGTCTGCAGATGCAAATCTCTCTTTGCCATGTTACTTCTCTTGGACACTACACTGGTATCTTTGGACTGACTCTTTTGTGGCATCTCTGTTATCTCTGATGATATTGCTGCCCTTACTGCGCTTTTAGCAGAGCCCAAAGTCTGTTTTTTACCAGTCAAGTTGATGAAATTACAAATATTACGCTGCATAGCACTTTCAGGCATTGGTGACTGCTGTGATATCTCTTTAACACAAGTGGACGTACTAGGTGTACTCAGACCAAAACTCAAAGGTGTGGTCATTTTAGGACTAATATTTGCCCTCATATTCTGTTCTTGTTCCATTTTATACTTTCTACATAGTGGAATGAGTTCTTTCCATGGAAGCTCAGGGTTTAAGTAGAATGGTCTTAACATATTCAGCAATCTCTCTACTTCATAGACTGTTGCTGGATTGATCTTTCCAATATTTTCTGACTTCTTTTGCTTTTTTATAATCCAGAAAAGTTTGTTAACTAAATCAAATGCTCCTTGTGTTGGGTTCAAGGCAAATGCTGTTAACACACTGATTTTGGATATCCGAAAGTTGGAGTCCATGAACAGATCAGCCAGACGATGACATGTCTTAGAAACTGCAAACTGCCTTTTTCTGACCGCCTCCATATCGCCTTCGACCACCTCCTTCTCTAGGAAGCCTTTGTCGATGTTTATGGCATAGATGCACAGATCTACATAGAGCTGGAAGAATGTAAATCCACACTGCAAACAAACATAGAAAGGTCAGTCAGTAACAGCCTATGTATTCTCTTTTAGATGGTAATTAGCAATGTTCATTGAATAGGTTACAAACCAGTCTGATGAAAATCAGATCTCCACATGCCTGTACTACACAAAGGTCTGACACCAGGGGTTCATGTTCTGGTGACTATATTACCAGCCAATTGAACTAAAACTTTCATGATTCTTAAAATCAAATGAGAAATATATAACCATATATCAAATACTGCATAAAAAGAAACAAGTGCACCCACTGAGTACAAACTTGCCCCTGAAGAGGGACCTTCTATTTAAAAACCATTTATTTTTTCTGACGGTTCTATTTTGTATAGGGAGAAAACTAGTAAAAAATGCAACATTCAGAGATGCCCTTTTGAGGTTAATAAGGCAGAAAATCGTTTTTTTTGGTGCTAAGCTCTGGTCACAATAAGCCAGAAGCAACATTTATTTTGCTCCATTTAACAGGCATTCATGTAAGAGTATTTAAAAATGCCCTTGAATGTCACCGAGTTGAGGAAGCCAGTGCATATATTTTACAGTTCAAATGTGTCAGGATTTGAGCAAATTTCCAGCTGTGTATGTCAAACACCCACACTGCTTTAAATTTATTATCCGAGTTCTCTGCAGACCAAAATACTCCACAAAATTTTAAAAAAGCAGACAAATATTAAAAGTGCTATAAGGGCATAAAAGTCTCATTAGGTCATCATCATCTTCATGAACACTTGCAAACCAAATTTTAATTTCTACCTCCAGAGTTCAATTAAGGATTCAGTGACATGGTGCCAATCGTTCCTTTATATTTTCAAAAGAGATCTGGTCTAACTTCAATGGACCAATAGTTCATGTGTTTGAAATACAAAATATTGAAACAATAAGCACTCAATTCTTTACAGTAATTTCTAAGCAATTTATAATTTAAGCTTTTAATATTAGATATTTTTCATTATGAAAGGGTGCATGATATCTTTCCACATTCAATGAAAGTAACTGCAACATGAAACCTTTTCTACAGCAAACATCTAACGACATTTATATCAGAATCACTTCATGTGTCTCTCAAATGTGGTAGCTACTAGAACTGCAACTACTCTGTATCAATATTTATTACATTAAGAGTCAAGGATACACATTTTGACTTTAGTAGCATTCTTGGCCTGGTTGAAGCAAGCTATGATGCCTAAAGTTAACACTGGTGTTTCTTAATACTCTAATTTCTTTCCAAAAGTTCATTTTATTCAGTTTCAGTAG
This sequence comes from Sinohyriopsis cumingii, assembly GCA_028554795.2. Classification (NCBI taxonomy): domain Eukaryota; kingdom Metazoa; phylum Mollusca; class Bivalvia; order Unionida; family Unionidae; genus Sinohyriopsis; species Sinohyriopsis cumingii. The sequence goes on along the minus strand of CM068834.1, from coordinate 43,729,763 downwards.
ACCAGATGAAGTGAGGAAGCCACTTTAGATGAATGACATGCTAGAGACCAGGGTAAGATTGCCTCATGAAGCCACTGACTTGCACAAGGTATGGCAGTTTATCATTTAACAGTATGAAGTCTCTGGCAAAAGTGAAAGTAACCATCAATCTGTCAGTAAAATACACCTCCACACAACAGGACATTGCAGGTAAAAGGGGTGATTTCACAACCCAGAATATAATGGACACAGATACAGTCATAATTTTTACCAATCACTGTTACACTATGCCATGTTTACATATTTATTGTATCTGAGTAGGCCATCGCTTTCTTGGCACCAATGGCACAAAACACAGTCTAGACTGAACCCTAAACCTCAAGTGGCTTAGTGCTTGATTGTGCTAACAAAGTTTTCATGAAAACAATTCATATTTAACAATTTTCAAAATGCGACAAAAATTCAACAAAAGGCCCATGTTGGATTGAGATCACTCATCTGGTTGGCATCTATCTAGCAGCCAAATGCAAGAGCAGTGGAACTAGAAAGCTGGGTCAAGAAGATACTTTCTTCAGAAATTTCTTTGAATGCCAATTATTGAATACATTGAAAATGACTCTTTCAAACATTTTTTCTTTCTTTGTATCTTTATGAATGGCACTTCAGTACTGTTTGTTCAATACTGAAAGGCTCTTATAAGAGAATGCTTTCTGTAAAAATTGATCCTATTCTATTTACAAGTTTTTGTAATAAACTTATTTGAATGCTTTTTTAATTTTTAGTAAAGCAGTCATATTTGATTATATATCAGTATTATTTGATATTTTTGAATTCCTTCAAGCTAGGATGCTTTCTGTCAAATTTGGTCCAATTCCACTAAGCAGGTTTTTGGAAGTTGATAATGGTTTATCTAAGGGATTTCTGAAAGGTGGGAAGTCTAAGGTGTACCGCTGATCCCACATCAGACTGAAGGTGTCCAACGCCTATACACTCTGGTCTGGAACTAGAGATGCTTCATGTGGTAATTTTGTTGCTAGGCTTTGCTTAAAACAAGTGATTCCCTCCAAAGAAGTCTGACAGAGGAATTTCCAGACCTCTAAGCAAAGAGAAGATGCATGAGAGCCTACTTGATATCTGAGGTATGCCATGAACAATGTGTTGTCCATGAATATGACACACAACACATTGCCTGGAAAAAGGCCCATATTTCTAGGATGTTATGTGCAGTGAAGACTACTGCTGAAACAATAAGCCCTGAAGGAAAACCCTACCTGGCTCTAGCTGTCAGTGCATCCCAGCCTGAATCTGAGGTTTGTTATGCAGGAAAGATTAGGGTTCTGGGGCATGCATCAAAACTCTGGCCAGAAACCTTTCCTGAATTGGCCACGGACTAAAGTGGTGACAAAATATGGATCCCAGTGGAATTTGGGCTAAAAGATCTCTGTGAGGTCTACAAAGTGCTAAAAAAGCAGACAACAGAAAGGCCTCATCTTAAATCTTCCTTGGAGAACTAGATCTCACTCCTGCATTCAGGGTAAATATGTATTACCATTATTAAATCAGATCAGGAAAGATGGACATGGGTAACACCAGTTATGCCTGGAGTATAAAAATGAAGAGTAGATATAGATTTTTAATTGAAAAGCTTGTGAAAGGAACTAATTTACAGTACTAACTCTAATAACTGCAGAATATAATGCTTAATTCTTTTTTCCTACAAATATTGACTTATTATGCAACACTGACAAGTGGGCAATAAAAATAATATAAATTTGTCTCATTCTATGCCTGTGTATTATATCTATTTGGCTCCAAAAATCAAATGATTCACAAATGTTATACTAACCTCTTTCTTTACTGTATCTATTAGTGTTCCAATCTGCTCTGTGACTCTGGAAACTTTTGCTACAGCCCAGATGCTGTCCAAGAATTTCTCCTGATCCTTATCAGCCAGGTACTGAAGACGGATCCATAGTTTAAGTAAATCCTGAAATACAAAATCAAGAAGGCTGGCTGTTTGTTTGGTTAGTGTGTAACAGCACATCAACACACTAAAGTCTACTTAGTGCTGAGGAAATAGGAGCAAAGTACCTTACCATGAGATAAACCAAGCTAGTCTTGGCATTAGCTGAACCCACTGCCCACAAACTTAAGTCTGAAATGCCACCCAAGGGTCAGCAGAAAAGCTTATCAGTAAAAAAAAAAATCTTGCAACATGTATTGCCCAGTATCAGACTGGGATCATGCTGATTATTCTAAACCTCCAATTACATACTTTTACTAAGAATTTCCTTGCATATTAAATCTTACTTTGCATTTTATGATTCTGGAGATGAATTGCCTCATCAGTTCAACACTTGACAGCAGTTTCAGCATGGCCTTAGGTTCATAATGACCAGGAGATGAATACTGTTGGTAGCCATCAAATATCATAATTATATAATAACTGATGGCCAGGTGAATAAAGACATTCTGAGTAATAAAAGGCACCTCTATGAAACATCCTTCACATGTGTATAAGGGTTGAAAAACCTTGAAGGATCTTAAGTTGTGCTCTAGAAATAAAAATGTCTACAGGTACACAATGCAAATATTGACAGCTATTTCCCTCCCCCAATCCCATCCCATATGTAACCAATTCTGGTCTTATAGTTTTGAGGATGTCCACTTTGTGAATCTATTATCAATAGCCTGATGCAAAATGTAATGACAAAAATAAATGTACACCAAGACAATGCCATGAAAAATAATATTCACAAATGTACACATCCCACTCAACTTCAATTAATATTTTGTTTTCTCTCCCTCAAGGGAAAAAAAGATGAATTTACCAAACCATAACTATATATGGTTTCAATTCCATTTTATTTTCACTGTAGATGTGGTAGTTGTTGTTGTTGTAGGGTTTAATGTCATTTTTCTGCACAAGATAGGCTATATATGGCAGCCAGTATAAGTGGTGGAGGAAGAACCCTGGAAAACCCCGGGAAGAACCACAGACTCACGAGAAGCTACTAGCAAGCTTTCTCATGTACCCACATTAGCGGAGCCTAAGACTCAAACCCTCGCAGACAGAGGTGAGATGGTAGTGATCTGGAACAGTGAGAGCTTTAGACCACTTGGCCACTCTGGGCCCCAAGATGTGGTAGAAATAGGCATCTTGCATAGAGTATGTATATACTGATCTGGTTGTTCCACCTGTGCAAATCCGCATCATACTACTGCCACTCTCTCAATGTATAAACTGCTCAATCGGATAAAAATTGCATGGATTTAACAGTCCACTCACAACAGCTGACTATATTTTTGTGAAAGTGACAAAAGTTATCAAAGGCAGACGATGTAATGGTTTGAAGTTTGCAAGGTAAGAAAGAAGAAAATAATTATGAGCAAGATTGTAATTGTGCCGGGTAATTATTTTAGAAAGACTGAAGGTGGGCAGCAATTCAGAATGGTCAAATTTAGGTTTTTACTGATTAGTATAAGATCAGAATCATCTTTCATGGTACTCTTCATTTTTTAAATTCACACAAAAACAAACAAAAATACAAGTTGGACCTGTGGCAGAATTATTTTAATTATTCTACTAAAATTTAATTTCGAGTGTCTCATGTTTATAAAGAGATTTAATATGTAAAGGTTTTACCATACTGTGATACATACCTGTGTGCAACATTTTCTCTCTGGCCTGACCCAATCCTGAACAAGAAAAGTCTGTGCCAGACGGACACAAAGTTCCTGACAGTTGTCCTTCTTCTCCAATGCATTAATGATTCTTATTCCTTTGTGGCACTCTATCTTGCTACACTGTAATAAAGAATACAATAGCATACAAATTTTGCATGAAGATTCTTTACACCATTATGAAGATGGGTGCTTCTGAGCTAAATTATAATTTCTTAGCTAAAGTAAAGCTGTTTTATAATATAATTCTACAAGCTATATAGTTAATGCAACTTCAGACAGAAAGATTACACCTAACTCATAAGAAAAGCAAACTGGAAAATGCATGTGTGTGTGTGATTTGGATTGGTTAACGTAACTTTAAACAAATTTCAGCCATATCACTACAATGTCTGCTGTGTGGCACTTTATAATGAAGTCCAGTATCACGCTGGAGACATGCATCATCATGTCCCACCCAGTCGCACTATCCTGACACCAGGCCAACCAATCCTAACACTAATCTCTTAAAGATGAGCACCAAGTCAGGCAAATGTTAATATCATTTCTTTTATAAGTCTTTGGTGTGACTCGGCCAGGGTTCGAACCCGTGACTTTCAGCAACTGAGGTAGACACTCTAACAACTTAGAACTTCGGAGTGGTGAAAAAGCATGTTGTTACTCAATTATTAAATCTGAATCAAAAGAATCTCTTAATTTTTTGCACCATCTTTCCGGGACAAAAAAAACTCCTATTACTCCCAATTTCCAATCAGTTGTTCTATTCCTCCTATTTTTATTACAAATTTGCTGGAGGCCTCGGGTGACCAAGCAGTCAAAGGCACTCACCTTTACAGATCATCAACATCTCATCTCTATCAGCATGGAATCGAGACTCAGGCTTGGCCAGCATGGGTATGTTAGCTTGCTAGTAGTATCCCATTGTTTGGTGGTTCTCCCCAGAAATTTTCTGGGTACTTCCTCCACCGGATATACTGACCACCAGGTACGGTCTATCACGTGCTTAAAAATGGCAATAAACCCCAAAACAACAAACTGCCAAATCATGATACAACAGTTAAGAATAAATATAAAAATACATGTATCTGTTGTTTACTCTTAAAATAAGAGATTACAATGCTTTGCTTCTTCAGTGAAAACACCATGCTGACATGATGATCCATTCAGAAGTAGTCATAATAAGATATTGTGGTGGCCATAATGGATGTCTGAATGGAATTATTTTCAAAGCAGCAAAACAATATTCTGCTATTACTAGGGTAGGAAGAATAATGAAGTTGAAAATGCATGGGATAAAGAGTTTATAATACTGATCCAAGTGCCTAACCTCCTCTTGAAGTCTTTCAAACTGCTGTTGCTTGTGCAGAAGGAAAAGGTACAGCTGTTGGACTTTCAGATCATTTGTTAAGTCCGGATGACGCAGTGACCAGCAGCACAAGTTCAGTGCAAACTCCTCACAGTTCTCGTCTATCATCATCTCCACGCGCAACTTTAAAATTTCTGGATCTTCTCCCAGTATATAGTTCAGGCCTGAAACATGATGCGAAATTGAAAATCTTTGTCACCAGAGGAATGAATACAATAAAATACAAACATTTTCATAAAACATGGATGGCTCTCCATAGTGCTTGATAACTGACCTAACACAAAACTTTATCAAGCTGTCATGGATGGAGAAGACAGATCATGAATAATGGAGGAATAATTGATGAATAAAATTTAAAGGCCCCATTCCCAGTAACTGGACAATTTTAGTTTTGAAAAATAAGTACTTGGTGGAATTTGTAATGCACATGGACACGGACGTCATGCCTGTAACATCCTTTTCTGGACAACTTCTTCAAATTTCCTTTTAGAGCAGATTAAAAATAAATTTAAGGGTTTGTCTCTAATATAACCCAGAATTAGTTATATAATTTTGTTCCTGTTTTGTTGAGAAGTTGCCCTTTCTGTAGAAAAGTGGCAGCAGTAGTTGTATTTTCTGGAACACACAACGGCTTTAACAGAACAAGTCCTGAATACTAGACATGACTGGTAGCCAAGAAATTGATCTGCTTATTCATCAACCATAATTTAGGCTGCATTATAATAATTTTGTTACAGGTAATATTGGATTAAAATTTTGACATCAAATTAAAACTCTGTTCTGTTCTAAACAACAGAACTATTGTGCAGCATATTTACCTAAAACAAAAAAATGATATAGTGGCCATAGTAAAATTCTCTTTATATATAAAAACTATGAAATAGAAATGTATAAAAAAAACATGACTCAGTTCACAAGTCATTAGCATTTTTAACCAGACTACATGCCTACCTTGGCAGATGAATCTGTTTTCAATTTAAGCAATTCAAAGCATAAACTGTGTAATGGTCATTACAATCTTGATTTGTCACTATTATAAAAAAACAACAACAGCTATTTGTTCTAAATAAGTAAGGAATACATATCTGTCACTGTGAAAATGTTGGAGCCATTAGCTCGATGATGATGCACATACAGTGAAGAATCCATATACTTATTATGCTTAAAAAACACATTGGCAAACTGCATGGGTACAGTATATGCCTCCAGCACAAAAAGTCTTAAAGTAGTTTTTTAATTTAATGTGACCATGAAAATGGCAACCAATGCATGTAACACATGAAATAGTATAAATTGTTGGAATTTATGAGGATTGAGAGTCTTAAGTATAAAATTCAATCACTGGTCCAAAGTACCAATGGAAAAATGTGAGGAGAGACTACACAAACACGCAACATGTACAATTTTTCAAGATGGGCTCCTAACCAGTGCAAAGTTCGAATCTCGCTGCTTAGACATTTATTGAGATAGTAACTTGCTGCCTTGACAACACAATATAAATAATCCAAAATAAAACAAAGAGTATGTTTCAGCAACCTTTATTTTAATTATTTTAAGCTGTGACTGAGGGAGAAAAGTGTCAGTTAACATAAGAATCATAGGGCCTGAATGTCAGTGTCATCCATAATATTTACCTACTATTACGGCAATTCATTAAAACTACATGACTAGTTACCTACCAGGTTTGTGTGCCAGAGAGAATGATAGGTATTACGATTTCTATATAATCAATTATTATATAATTAATGGAGTGAATTAACAGGAACAAAATCAGGATGTAAGGACTGACATATAAACTTAAATTTCCCCCTCAATGATCTAACTTCTCTTTTTTCCCCCATTAAAACGGGGGAAAATAAAACCGCATTCTATGTCTGGAAATACATTAATGAAGGTACATATAATAAACTGTTCAAGGTTTATGATAGCCTGAGCAAGGAGTGCTTGAAAATCAGCCCCACCCATCCCCCAATTTAATAATGGATGCAATTTAGAGAAATCATGTTTGGGAAAATACTATGTCCATATGTTTGAAGTATAAAATCATTTGAGGTTTTTTTGTGTGACATGTCATGACATAGCAGGTGTACATATCCTTACCTATCCATGGTATATGGTGTAGTCTTTTATGATGTATTGTTTGTTAAATCTATTTAATTGAATTAACCACATGGCATGGACCATGCAGACACAGAGTAACAACAATTACTAATTATTGCTAGTCCATACAATAAAAGACCATTGTCTGGCAAATGAAGTTACAGGCAACTAACGATATATTTAACTTGAGGAAAGGATGAAATTGCAAATTTACAAAAGAGGTTCCCACCGAGCTATTCTTGGAGAATGCAGCCCACTGTTGTCATCATACCTTAAGTAATGTTTATCAGCAACCCAAGCTCTCAATAGTACAATTATATGCTTTAGGACATTCAGTCCTAGGCCTAAGACTGTTTCTTTACTCCCAGGAAATTAAATGTGTCCCTGGACTTCACTTTCAAAATCATAAAATAAACTTTATGTCAAACCTTCAGGACTCTCATCCTCTTCTTCTCCAGACATGATACGACTCAACACTGGATGAGTCCAATGTGTTTTCATCAAGGACAGTAGCAGATGGAAACGACTGAATCCCAAATCCTTGAGGAGCTCGTGGACTGATTGGACTGTCGAGGTAAAATTCTGGCGGTTGCGATCATTCTCATCTAGTTGCTGCCACTCAATGTTTAGCACTGTCTTGGCACAAAGGCTATATAAACAAGAAATGAAACTGTCAGAAAACAGCAAAGCCTGTCAGCACACATTTAAAATGTTCTGCATGATCAATACTGAGTGATGATGAAGACAAACTAAGTGATTGATGAGGGTAACAGTAACCTCTTTTCTCTGACACGATGTTGTGTGTGCGTGCGTGTGATTTGGATTTTTAATGTAACTTTAAAAAAATTTCAGTCATATTGCTACAATGTCTGCAGTGTGACAGTTTAAAGTGATGTCTAGCACTGGGGCATCATGCCACAGACATATAGCATGATGTCCCACCCAGTCACATTATCCTGACACCAGGCAGACCAGTCTTAACACTAACTTCTTAATGCTGAGCGCCAGCGAGGCAGCTGTTAGTACCATTTTTGTAAGTTTTTGGTATGACTCCGCCGGGGATTGAACCTTTGACCTCCTGCATCCGAGGCAGACACTCTAACCATTAGGCCACTGGAGCGGTCTGACTGACACAATGTTGTACCTCACTAGATATATACTTATATCCTGTTACTTAAACATCAAAGGTGTAAATAATCTATAAAGCATAAAAACAAGTTACATTAGCCAACCATGACACTGCAGTATGGTAATCCACAAGCAAGATGCACATTATCATGTATTGTAAGTGTAAAAGTCACCATTTTCAGAAACTTTCCTAAACATTAAAACTATGCAAGACCACTTATATATATAAGAACCTCATTTTAGTTTGAGAGTTACTCTTCAAGATGGATTCATTTATTTTCATGACCATGCAAACAATGACATCCCAAAAATCTGATCTATGTAAAAAGTGTATTATGACTACTAATACGCAAAGTATGTCACACTGAACTACTATTTGTATGGTGTAGGTTGCATGTAAAATATATTTTCATAATTATACAAGCAATGTCCCAGAAACTGATCTAAATGAAAAGAAGTCAACATGATAACTGGATTATGAAAAGTAGGTCACAAATGATATATATTTAGCATCATAAAGGTTCATGACTGTACAAGAAAGTGTCCCAGAAGTTGATCTAGACATAAAAGTGTACACATTCTTACTTCAAGCATGTGAAGTCAGTGACCTACATCTAGAATGGTGGTGTTATACTCCTCAGGATGCATGCTTATATAAAGTTCTATGATCGTACATGCAATACTGTTTGATAAATTGACCTAAAAATAAAAGGTGTACAAATGCCAATGCTGCTGACATGACAAACAACAACACATGAAGTATAGCATAAGCTTTCCTGCACTGTGTGCAGGCAGGCAAACAAAGTGAACAAATTGTAAAAGTAAATAAATCAAACAAAGAATTAGATAAATACATCACTCCACAGTTTCAGATATTGCTTGGCCCCTACAGAAAATCTGAAAACAAAACAAAATCAGTTTTTCTTATAATACTGTAGTGTTAACCAGAAAAGACTGCCACACAACAGTTACACTTTTGCACTTTTGTTTCTTCCACACAGAAATATGTTGTCAGCCAGGGCCTTCAAAAACAATACAATCAGGAGACATTCTTTATGTGCTGATAAACAAACTCTTTGATAACATCCATTATTTATATGCAAATAATTTATTTGCTTATTAACTGTTGCAGCTAATACTAGAGAGCTTATTCCAAACTTGCACTAGAATTTTTCTAGTCAGAGTTGAATGTTATAATGGAGAGGAGACTAGTGTCACAACTGGTTTTAATTCAACAAAGGTGCCATGTGTAATCAACATAATTCTACACAATCTGAACTAGTCATAAAGAATTTCAATGCTGTGGAAGATTTGTAACCTGCAGGTTGAGTAAGTCTTTCCATGTAGTTATTCGTGGAAAGTTCTTTGGGACTGCAGAAAATTGCTTATTAACTTTTCAAATATATTTTATTTTACACTAGTGTATTTTATGCTTATGATGTCCATAAGCTACACCTTGGTTAATTTTCTGGGGAGCATTTTCTCTTACTGCACCTGGAATGAATTTCCCATACAGCTCAGTCTAGTAAACAGTAACTATGAACTGACTGAAATTTCACGATGATCATTCGTTGTTGTTAAGTGAAATTAATCAATGACCAATTAATTTGTCCACAGTCTTGCCAAATAATTAATTTTTCCATATACCCTCCTGCCATAGGTAATTTAATATATCTAAAGTCTTAAATACTGCAAATGGTACAGAACTTGATCTCAACTATTTGATTAATTGGTCACATCAGTGAAAGTGACCAAAGCCTGAAAAAGCTGAAAAATTTAAGCAGCACTATTCATTAATGATGACCCCCATTAGATGATGCATAATGTTTAGGTGACAATGAAGGTGACAGGAAGCTAACCATGGTCTGCATTCTAAGCATGTCCTCCTCATTATATATTTAAAAGCTGAAGGAGAGGATACAATGACACTGAAATAGAAAGAAAGTTTAACAAAAAAAATTACACTGAAGTAAATCTCACAGACGGACATCATACATATATATAGGCATGCATATCAACGCCACAGTGATTGCTGTATGAAGTTTTCACAAAAGCAGGCCCGACTCACATTTCCTGAAAGCTGTTTTCAATTTGCTTAATTGATACACAAATCTCAATAGAATAAGAATACAGATGACTTGGAGAGTTCAGGTAATAATATATTAAACAGAACCAATGGGATGAACGTAACAAGTGAGATAGAAATAAACATGTTAATTTTCTGTAATTGCAATCAATATTACTCTAAATACATGAAATCTTAATTATAAACATGTTAAGTCTTCAACTCTTTCGCTCATTATAGAGCACTGATGACAAAATTTAAAGACTATTTCAAATCATTCTGTAGTATATCAAGTCCTACATAAAAGCTGTCAAACTATATTGGGAAGTAACCACTCTAATCATTTCCACTCCAGAAAAAATGAGTTCTGGCCCTTTACTTGCATTTCAAAATGCGAGACAAGCTAATACAGAAAATGTGCCACATTATCAGAAGCACAAACTGTCATTCAAGTAACATCATACATGCCAACCCTTGGCAAGGAAAAAGTGTAATCCAAGTGGACAAAAAGAGTAATCCAAGTAGGAAAAGAGTAATCCACATATAATAAATATTTGATGAGTATCTGTACAAAATGATATTTACTCCTCATGTCTTTTAACATCAATTACTGATTCAAATTTTCATACATAGTACTTTGAGCTTTAAAAAGCAGCAGTCTCTCATAATGCATTTCAAAACACTTTGTACCAGCTGAGATTATGAATGTTTTGCACACCAGTAGAGCACTAAGTGATGGGTTACAGAGCCTGGATCTGTATTCAGTTTTATTTTTGTTAAAAATACTGAACAATCTCTCACAGTCAGCATTATAATGGTAAAGAACCAATATTCCTTTCATAACTTGACAGAGAAGAGGAAATATATCTTCCAGTTATTAGGTCTTTTAGCTGGGAAATAATGTGCCATTGCACATCAACTCTGTCCTCACGAAGTCCATTGTCAGGTAGAATGCCAACTTGATACTTCAGTTCTCCTTCTAATTTATCGGCAGGCATTCCTGCAGCATGGTGCATTATATGACAGGGACAACCTGATATGTACACTGATGAGACATTTTTCAAAATACAGAATGCAACTCCTTTATGAATTCCAGTCATCACTGATGCAGTATCAGCTGAAAACCCCATACAGTTCTGCCAACTTATGTTTATTCAAAGCATTATTAGGCAAATAACAAATGTTTTCCCCAGTGGAATCTACTGTTAATTCTCTTACACCGGTCACTGGCTACAACTTTTTGTCATCATAATCACTGCTCCTGTCTGCTGGAATACTAAACAGCCCAATTTTCATGGCTTCTGCAATTGTAAGTGAATTATCTTCTGCTAAACACCAAACAATATTAGATGATTTTGTTCTTGCACATGCATATTTTCTGCAATTTTGGAATCAAGAAACATCTGTTTTAACAAAGGACTGATGTAGTCTTCTACTGCTAGGGGTAGTCCATATTCTATTACGAACTCGGTAAATAATGCCTCTGCATTTATAAAATTTGTGTCCATAATTTAGTTCTGCTATAAAAATAAGAACTTACCTAAGTATTGGATTGGAGTTAGTTAAATGAGCTAATTCAATGTTTCTTTGTTTTTACCACCATGACCAATATTTAAATCATTTCCACACAGCCTGCAATAGGTGTGAAGCTGCCATAGAATGGAATGCTGTATTGTGTAATTCATGTAATCATCTTTAAACTGATTTTTCATCTTTTCTAATCCATCTGTGTAATTATTTAAAAAACATTTTTGTCTAACATCAACTAGAATAAATCTGATGACCATTAGGGTTTAACGCCATTTGTCAGAACACAATAGGCTATACATGGTAGGCCAGTATTAATGGTGGAGGAAGAACCCGTGAAAACTCTGGAAAGAACCACTGACCCACGAGAAGCTACTGGCAAGCTTTCTCACATACCCACATTGGCTGAATCTGAGACTCAAACCCACGCAGACAGAGGTGAGATGGCAGTGATCCGTAACGGACAGCGCTTTAGACCACTCGGGGCCCCAACAGGTTATGTACCAGATATGAATTAGAAAAAAGAATCTGTGAGCAAAGATTAAAAATTAGAAAACCCGTCTGTTCTTTCCTAAATAAGCCATAAAGCTGCTATAAATAGAAACCAAGGTCAAAAGTTCTGCAACAACTGTTTGTTATTATCAATTTTATCATTATTTCCAATGTAATGCTTTTAAATAAAATCTATAATATTATTGTAAGTGAAGGAAACTTTGTTGAGCCTTGAAGTAAGCACAAATGTAAACAAAAATCATTTTTTTATGATCACTGCTATAAAAAGAACATAATACTGTTAGGAAAGTACATGCAAGTCTATGGACAAGCATACTCTTATGTCGTTGTTACACAGAAGCCATATTTTCTTGCAAACAGTCTGAAAAATTAATGGGATGCTAATAAAAATGAGAAAACAAATTAATTTTTGGGGGAGGGGGATAGAACGAAAACACGTAATTCGAATATATTTATGTTGAGGCATAATTAAGTGAAAAGTGTAATGATTATGCCAAAAGCATAATGGTTGGCATGTATGCAACATTGTACTAAGGTCAGATATTTTATAAGATGTGTCTGTCCAACCAATTTTCTGGGGACATTAATAATTTCCCATAATCATTACTTAAAAAATCTGATAGCCTGATATCCAGAGCCCATCTAATTTCAGATCAGGCTCCTCCTGTATTCTAATATAGGTGCAATGGGCTTGCAGACAAAAATCTAATTTGCATGAGAAAACATAGATCACGCTAATGAAATGAGGAAATTCACTACAAGATGTCGGAAGACAAGTAAATTATTAACATTTACCCCATGTATGCCCTTATCCTCACAAAGATCATCTAATTATCAAACTTCTTTCGAAAGCATTAAACTTTGAGTACAAAGTGAAGCATGTGATCTGTGAACAGGAAACATACATGTGAATATTTACTAAAAAAAACTTTTGGATATTTGGATATTTATGTGCCAGAAACTGGCCAGAACCAGTCTAGTGGGGACTGGAACTGTGTCAGCAATTGTTGCAATGGTGTAATAATGTGTAGCCACCTAATGGGATTAAGGCTAGCATGTATATATGACAAGCTGTTAATGATCTTGTATTGTAGTAATCAAGAGAATTTAGGCCAAATGCAGGATGTTTCAGCAGTTAATAAAGTAATAAAGGGATCAAATGCAGTCATGCTGGCTTTAGAGTATTTGAACATAAAAATCATCTGACCTTTTGGTTGAGTTGAGATAAAGACTAAAAACTTTTTGGGTCAAAAATACTTGCATATATTTCTGCTTTATTTCATGGTCTCGCTATTGCATTGTTCAAGATTTTAAAGTATCCTGTGCTCATGTTTACACCAATTAAATAATGGTTAAAGAAATAAAGTTGCATTGATGAACAATATCAAAAGTGTTAACAGAAACTATATAAATCAAGACACACATCAGAACATAAACACCACTCATCCACTGAGTAACAAGGACATTGTCAGAGCAATTAGACAATGGCTGACCTGGAAAAAACATGGCTTTGCATTAAAAAATTTTAAATTCAAATAATCACACACGTCAATTCATTACGATTTTGATTTTATTTTTTCATATTTGAAGTGCAACAATAGGAATGATGTGTGAAAATTAATATTGAAAAAGGTGCAATTTTCATCACATGGAAATTGGAGTCTGAGTTTCTGGAGTTTGAATCAAGTCACCAGTCCTGGGACTGGCTAAAAATATTTTTTCGCTAAGCACTGCCATCATAAATATGTATGTCAACAGTGTTTGAATTTAATGCCCAAGTTTTTTTTGAATAGCCTGGGAAATTTTAAGGTTCACTTTCCCAAGACATCTATAAATCACCTTCTTTTGTTTCCATTGTGATGACTCCATATAAACGTCTTTCTCAGAACAGCATGCTTATTCTACTACATCATAAGTAATTTCAGTCATTGACTGACTTAGGGAACTAATTGTCTAAGCACACCATGTTTGGTCGTGCTAATTCTTGCAATAGACAACTCCATCATAAATCTATAAGGCATACACGTGGTAAGTGAACCTCTAAAAGAATATATAAATGTACCTGTCTAGGATTTCATTTCCTGGCAATGTCACTGTACTGATTCCTCATGCAATTACCAGTCTCTGACTAAATCACAACATACCATATCAGAGCCGGTTATTAAGACTGTATCAACCAGACACTTTAAACTCTTTACTATTTGTACTCAAAGAAACAATAAACTATCAAATGACAATAAAATAAGGCCAGCATGCAAACATAAAAAAAAAAAAAAATGCATACGCCATTTTGGGCACAAATTGGACATTTTTTATAGGTCACTGTGCCTCCATTTGAAGAAAATATCTTGTTAATTAATAACTACACAAGTAAAAAAAACTCAAATGTGAAAGACATAATATTAATTCAAATGGCATATTAAGAAGACAATTAAAATTGAAGGAGTTGGGAAAGGCTTATTAACTTGCATGTTACTATGCTCATTTGGCACTAACAATCACAACAATTACTAAAAACATCTAACATGACCAAATTTTCAGAGGTTATTTTCATTAAAACAATAAATTTTATGACTAAATATATTAGCGTTCTCAAACAATCCACTGTTACACATTAACACCTGGAGCTTTCTGTCATTTTTGCCTGAAAATCGAGTAGGAAACACATTTTGAAAGCTATTTCTGAATAGACTCGAAAACACCAAATGCCCAGTCATCTTTCAATAACATACTGCCTAGTTGTCTTAGAAACATCATTTTTCACTGGCTATTTGACTTGCACATGAGCGGAAAGGCAAAAGTTGGCCTTTTTTTTTAGCTAAACGGAGACATTATTTTTGTATGGAGACCACTCTTTATTCCAAACGCCCATCTTATCCTACTTTTTGCAAAGGCTCATCTGTCTGTTTGCAGTTCATACCGGTTTGCCTTAGATCTGAGACTAAAAAATCTAAAATCGGATCCTGACCACAGGCGGATTTTGGGTTTTAAAAAAGTTGGTCCAAAAAATGAGGTTTTTTAATCTTATTTTGTAGTGCAACTAGATATTCCAGATTATTTGGTATCATTGTAGAGCTACATCTCTCTACCTTTCTATAATGCCACCCACTTTAGTGTATCATGCATGGCCATGACGCTACAGAGTTCGGCAGTAGGCTACTACCTCCTGCCCCGTAAAGTCGTCGCTCGGGGTTAATGTGTTAAGACCATTTAAAATGTCACTGATGGCTGCTAGTTTAACGTATTGATAAGTATCTCAATTTCAGAACAAAGCTACTTGCAAAAGTTGCATTGCTACTAAATTTACAGTCACATAAAAAAATTACTGGATCTACACATAGAGGCACTAGATGAATTTGTGAGCAGTTACTGGTGTAATGGGAGCTGTAATGATACTGATACACATCAGAACTGCAAAATTTTTTGTATCAGTATTTTCGATTGATATCTGCCCTACTACCGCGGTCTCCTAATATATACTGCATCACGTGTGACAATAGACCGACATAGTAAGAACTGAAGATGACATATCACCATAAATTCAAATTTTAAAAAAAAGAACAATTAAAAAGCAGTATGAATCATTAATAAAAGGACTGAAGATTATGGTGCTGTTTCTTTGTGTACCATTGTAATGCATGGATGGGTACATGACTTGGCCATGAAGACCCAGGTGGGTTTTGCACCACCTGGAAATACCCAGCCAGGCTGGGTTTTAATACAAAAATTTGATCTTAGGCCTAAAAAAATGTGTTTCCAGGTGGCAAATAGTCTGTTTCTTTTGCTGACCCTAGCACTTGTTCCCCCCTCCATACACTTAAAAAAAAATTGATTTGTGCATTAAACTGAACCAGTTCTGAATTGAAGCACAGTATATAATATATACTAATCTATATTAATCAATTTAAAAAAATACCTACCTATCCTAATATTAAAACCAGTGCAATAGGAAACACTCATTTGGAGGGGGGTCTTACCTGGTCAGGTCTCCACACACCCCATCCTGAGCAGAAATTAAATAAATTTAAAAACACTGTTTTATGATTGACAACAATTGGGGGGGGGGGGGCGTCAACCCAAATGGGAGTGGGGCAGATAGAGGAGAAAACCCAACCCGGTAAAATCATACCTGGCCCATACATGCCAACCCCTGATGAGGAAAAAGAGTAATCCAAGTGGACAAAAAGACTTAAATATCATTGGCAGTTAATAAGCATGATCATACTTTTTCACTGTCTCTTGCCCTCATGCAAACAAATTAAGACTCAATACAATGTATTTTCATCTGACATTAAGACTGATTTTAAAACAATGTCAATTCATGATATTATGTTTGTAATGGCTAGGCAGTGCAATAATCAAACACACTTGTAGGTCGAGTCCAACTGCCAACAACATAGATCTTTATCTGCCATATCAAAAGTGCCCGCAAATCAGGGTGTTTTGCTTCTTCTACTCCTAACAAACTGCACAGACCCAGATCTGCCTGCAAATTATGTGATGGCAGATCTGGGTCTGTGCCGCTGGAGTCCTCTTGCAAGTTTATATAGTACTCATATAGTCCCCATTCAATAACCCGTACCTTTTTACCATGCATTTCCTTTTCTTGTAATTCTTGTGATTCATTTTTACTTCAGTTTTCCCCCAATAATGATTAAAATAATAAACATTCACATTTAGCGATAATATGGTCCTGCAATGCAGTTTTCCATGATCCACACACATACTTCTCCTCTCCTTCATGTCATATCTTTTTACATGTAGAGTGATAGAAAGATGATCCATTGGACCAATTAATTATTCATTGGGGCACAAGTTTTTCTCTCTGACATTGATTTTTCTATCACACCAGTCAAGTGGAATAACCTGTTGTCATTTGATTCAACCAAAAGCTCATTACATCAAATAAGCAACGTTCACCTGTAAAACATCACTCTGTTGATAATATGTTATGCCACTCTTTAAAATGAACCAAAGAGTTTAAATTTTAACATGGCAAAATTCAATTAAATTAAATACTGAATTTGATCTCATTATTAAATGTACATTTCCCCAAAACATTGTATGGTCCAATAATTGTTGTCATTTCAACAACATAAATAAACAGTTAGAACTAAGCATTCTCAAGTTTAATTACCCATTATAATGCTGTGATTGAATCTCGTACAAAATTGTACATTATCTACGTATGAACTATATGGTGCAAATACGTGTGTGTGTGTCATTTGGATTTTTTATGTGGCTTTAAAAAAAATCAGTCATATCACTATGATGTCTGCAATGCAACAGTTTATAGTTATGTCTAGCACTGGGGCATCACGCTGCAGACATATAGCATCATGTCCCACCAAGTCACATTATCCTGACACAAGGCAGACCAGTCCTAACAACCCCTTAATGCTGAGTGCCAAGTGAGGCAGCTGTAAGTACCATTCGGTATGACTCAGCCACAAACATAAGATTTCCAAGACCTATTTTCTCTAACATTTTTTATACAAGTTATATGAGAAAAAAAATGAATGCAGAATACTACAATACTGATTAATGATGAAATGAAACTGAACGGGTCATGAAAAGAAAGAAACCAGGAAAACTCTAATAAATCTAACAACCTCAGAAAATTTTATTTGTGATTATGGAAAGAAATTAAAATGTTTGAGATTATTTCAATTTTCAAAGACTTTTAAAGACCTCAGGGTAATCTGCTCGATTTTCCCAAACTTTCAAGACCTTGAAATAGCTACCTCATTTTTCCCAAACTGTCAAAGACCATATGAATCCTGTCAATAAATTTTTTTGAAGTAAAAAGAATATAAAAACCCTCCTATTTTTCTGGAAAACCCATGTATTTGTAAAATTAATGAACAAACTGATATATGCGATACTGTTTCACTTTTTTCACGTTAAGAATGTGATTATCAGAGCAAAATATCTAACAGTTGTCATTCTTTCTAAAGAGGTAGCACAGAAGAATATTACTAATGTTTCTGAGATAGTTTTTTTTCTTTTAAAAATAACACAAACTTTGAAAGATATAAGTGTACAAGTGCACCTGTTGGTTTCACTAATGCAGGTTTAATAAGCAAAAACTCAAATTTGCACGATTCATGCCAAATATAGTATTAATAAAGTTTTATGTTCATGCATCATTGGCATTGTGTTCATGGTACATATATCTCAAACTTGAAAACAGTGTCCAATAATGGATTAATTTTGATGACATCACCAAATTTGAATATTCCTTACGTATTTGACCATTTGTGCATCAATATTGTACATAATTTACAAAAATAGCCCTTCCCTGACAATTTGCAAGAAATTTCCAAAAACCTTGTTCCCTAGTGCCCCACTTTTCCTTCTCTCTCAATAAACTCTTTAGGCATGCTTGCAGGGTCATAAACAGTAAACCATGCCCAGTAACCTCACCAAGGTCATGAACAGTAAACCATGCCCAGTTTCCTCACCAGTCATAAACAGTAAACCATGCCCAGTTCCCTCACCAAGGACATAAACAGTAAACCATGCCCAGTTCCCTCACAAAGTTTCAGGAAAGGATATTTACATTTTTTGAGTAGATATATGCAAACATTTCACGAGTCAAATGGAAATATTGTACTGTCACTAGCAGCTTCATCACATGTGACAATTACGAAATGTTTCAATTTTATGACTGAAATACTTCCATAAAAACTACTAACAAATTGTAGATTTTCTTTATACAATGTATTTTTTTAAAGACAAAAGTTGCTGACTTGCATGGATTTTCTTCATTCTATGCAAACAGCTGCATTACTTTCATTGATAAAAATGGTTCCTAAATTTACAATAATTTTGGGGCATCAATGTTTTACAAATTTAGTTTGTACAGAACACGCTTCAGAGTTTGTATTTGTTAAAATAATGACTGTATTGTATGAAAATTATGATATTTTTAGTCTTGTTAATGCATTTCATGATAGACTGATACTGTTTGGGTGTGGCGAGTAGAAACAGCAGTTTTATCTGACAGACTTCTGAGCACAACAACAGCTTTAAACAGAAGATCTTAACTCATTCGGCCCCAATCCCGCCTGTAGGCGTGATGAGGCTGTACCCTATTTCCGACCTCTGCAGCATCAAGGTCATTTAATATACACCAAAGTGGGTGGTATTACAAAAACAAGCAGACAGATATAGCTCTACAATGATAACATACAATCTGGAAGTTCTAGTTGCACTACAAATACAGAGAGAAAAACCCAATTTTTTTTACCCGTTTTTTTCCTCACCCAAAATTCTCCCATGGTCGGAATGCGATTTTGTGTCTAGATTTTAGATCTTTTGACCTCAGAAATGAAGGGTCCATTAAGCAAACAAATAAAAATATATACAATATATATTTTTTTACCATTCAGCTCATGTGCAAGCAAAATAGCCAATGGAAAACGATGTTTCTAATACAACTAGGCATTAGTCTCACGGAAAATATGTTGAAAGCCGATGTATTCAGAAATATCCCCAAAAATGTCATTCCTACTCACATTTCAGGCAAAAACAAAAAAAAACAACAAAAAAACTGGGGCCGAATGAGTTAATGATAAGTGCTTCGTTTTGTTCATTAATAAATTCAAACGTAAATTTTGGTGTGGTCTTAACAATCTTGCAGTCTAGCTCAGCAGCAGGTGCGGTATCCATTTTTTAAAAATAATCAGTTAATTTTGGTTTGCAATCAACACTAATCCATGCCTGATTTATCAATCATTTTTAAACGTGATTGTGATGCTAGTTAAAATTGCTACTTACAATTTTTTAATACTATTTATGATCACTACTTTGTCAGGTGGGGTGTACTGTTTGTAGTAGAAAATTTATATATGTATAATACTGTATGAGTGACACAAAGCAACAGGTCATTAAGTTCAGTCACTGACAATTTCCATGATTAATGTAGAAAACTAATACCTGAAGTCTACTTTATCCTGTTTGGAGTTTTTTTATATATATAGCCATTTCTGGAGGGCACCTCAGTGATTATGTAAATGTACCTTAGATGGTCTACAGTTAACACATTTAACAACTGTTCATCGGGGCCCCGAGTGGTCTAAAGCGCTCTCAATTATGGATCACTGCCATCTCACCTCTGCGTGGGTTCGAGTCTAAGATTCAGCAAGTGTGGGTTTGTGAGAAAGCTTGCCAGTAGCTTCTCGTGGGTCGGTGGTTCTTCCTCCATCATTAATACTTATGCCATGTATAGCCTATTGTGTGCTGAAAAATGGCGTTAAACCCCACAACAACAGTTCATCCCAATGTGTGGAGGGGGGGTGGGGTGGGATAAAGAGATACCATCTGAAAAACATGCATAAGGGCAGATGGAGAAAGCAGTTCCAAAAGAGTGTCACAGTGGGGGAAAAAGTGGTATCGCCACTGTGGCAGTATCATTTTTCTCCCTTCTGATATATTTCACTATTACATTATATCTGAAGAAGAAAAAAAACCAATCACATGAGCTAAATGCAAAACTTAACAAAGAATGTATAATTTACATGCAAATTCAATGTTGGCACCCACCCCACCCAAAATGTTGTCCAGGACCTAGGAAGAAAGAAGTATTGTTATTCAGTGATGCTGCAAATATATGCAGGGGTCATGCTACCATATATATTGCATTTCTTGCTTCACGTCCATTTCTACCTGTTGAGTTCCTTTCACTTCCTGTTCTGTCCAAAAGAAGTCACTTCTCCCTAAAATTCAAGGCTAGCTTGACCCCTGTATATGTATGCTTTTATCTCCATAAACACCAACAGCAGTACAACAAATCTGCTCTATTTTGAAGAGGTGACCTAAAAAAGTCAAGTTTCAATACCTACCCAGAGCACTATAAAAATTATATCATTCAGACATTTTTAATGTAAATTAATTATATTGCCTTAACAAGAAAAGTTTGTAAATAAGGCTGCTGTTACTAATGAAATCATAAATAATTCATAAAGATAAATGAAAATGAAACTGAACAATATGTTCAATAACTTACATGAAGATATACTGACAGAGTTCATGGCGTTCAGGTACTGGTGCAAGGTCTTTGTACGAGGCTGCCAACTGATTTAATGTCACCCATAACATCACAATACGATCCTCAAACTTTTCTGATGTCTTTTCTGTTCTCTTCAAAATCTGGGGAAAAAATGGAGATCAATGCTTACTGAATTCACTATTTAAGAAATACAAATATATGCTAGAAATGAAGTTTTAGGGGAAGGGTGAAGTAAAACTAATTTTAATGCTTACACATTGCTATTGTGCAGCTTCTGGTTTTTCATGCCAAAAACCCCACCAACCACTCATGCACCTGGTCTAAGACATACATATAAGGTCATCTTTTTCAGCGACAATTCCAATAGAACATCAGTCAGTTAGGTGTACTCACCACCAAGAAAGGGGTCCATGTTAAAAAATATTGGGTGTCCCTCTGCCTGCACTTGTTGTGTGCAGTGCACCATCTGACTAATGGAATGGAGCAACAAGCTCCCCATAATGTTAAATGCATTTGACATAACCCTTTTGGAGGAGAAGTGGTTGACTCCTGGAATTCAGTCTCTCCTTCTGAAGGGGACATACAAACAGACAAAGATCGAACAAGCTGAGGTAAAAGAAGGCGGCAATATGGGAACACCAAAATGCTGCTGTAATGAAGTCCTCCAGGGGAATTGATAAAGGTAGGCCCCTGAGGCAGCAACTGTCTGAACTTCATGGGCTCTAAAACTCCCAGTTGACAAAGGAGAACATGGATCTGTCATCTCCATTAAACACGAGACAGCTTGTGTCAATGGAGAGGCATGAATCTCACTGCACCTTCTTGCAAACGCTAGAGTAGCAAGCATGAATGTGAGGTCCTGAATGAAAGCCACACTTAACAATTCATAGGGAGCTTTGGTTCAAGATAATAACAATACAGATTCCATCTGGACATATAACAACGAGAGATCTCTGCAACAGACGAGCAACTAAAAACAACACTTTTTCTATTGTACCGGTCACAGAAGATTCTCCACCCAAGATCGTAAATCGTGGATGTTGAAGCTCTCCTGCTTGAACAAGGCAGCTGGTAACCCTGCCTGAAAACTTGTAATAGTGGATAAATTAACCGAGACGAGCCAAACATGAAGATGGAGAATGAGTTGGCTGTTGAACAGGATGAAGCCCATGTTGCTGACAGAAGATCCTTTCTTTGGGGAAGAGATCTATCAACAGATCTAGAAGATCGCTCATCCATGATCGTGAAGGCCACATTGGGGCTATGAGAATGATACAAATAGTGCAAGTTCTAACTTCATACAGAACCTGAGGTAGCAGTCAGAAAGGTGGAAAGGCATACATGAACAGATGATCCCACTGGAAGCTGAATGTGTCCACTGCCCATGCTCTGGTTGGGGGGATGGAAATATGTAAAAAGAAAGTCTGTTACTGATACGTATGGCAAACACGTCCACCTGAGCTCTCCCAATAAAGAGAACAGTGAATTGGTTGTAGAATACTTATAAGTCCATTCAAGGAGGTCTGATTTGCCTGACCTGGACAGACTTTCAGTTAAAATGTTCTTCCCTAGAATTTGGCAAATTCAGAAGGTGATTTTCACATAGATGGCACAGTAGAAGAGGTTCCAGAACTCCACTGAAAGAAGGGACACGTGTGCCTCAGTTACATCTGAGATACACTATGGCATGTTTTTCTCTAATGAGATGATGACAACTTGAATGCTTACTGGTCGATGCACTCACAACACTTGAAATACAGCTTTTATATTGAGTTATAAATGCAGAGGGTCATATCACACGACTCAAAAGACCCTGAAGAATTATGTCCTCTTGCTATAAATGTGCATATCAACCTGAATCTTATACATTGGAAAACATGAGTATAGGTCAGGTGCATGCATGGGCACCCATCAGGAATCTGTCCCAATATTTCCTCCAGTGCAAACTGTGATGAAAGTCTGGTCCAAGAGGAATCTGAGTTAACAGAGAATCTCTGTGTGGTTTTTCCCTTATGAAAAGGAGAAACTGTAGTGGGCACTGATGAAAGAATCCAAAGGGAACCAGAGGATGATGTTCACATTCTGTCTCATCATTATCCTGAAACTTCTAGAATACATAGAGTCCCTATTCTCTATGACAAGAATGGGAAATGGCACAGTGCTGGTATCTTGTCATTTCCCCTCAAGGGTATAGTAATGCCAAACCAGTCTCCAGCTCAGTGTTCTATATGTACACTCACCTGGCTACATGCAACTCTGTGTATGCAGTAGGTAAATGACTGATGACCCATTTTATATATTTCCTTTTTGTTTCTCACTGCAAACTTTTATTAAGAAATAAAGAGCAGACACACATGCAATAGTAGTTGAATGTGTATGATCTGGATTTTTAATTTTGCTTTAACAATTTAAGTCATATTGCTATGATGCCTTAGTGTGGCAGTTAACAGTGATGTCTAACATTTCAGCAGACATGTGGCATCATATCCCACCCAGTCAAGCTATCTAGACACCAAGCCAACCAGTTCTAACACTAACCGCAATGCTAAGCACCATGCAGGCAGCTGCTAGTAATATTTTTTAAAGTCTTTGGTATGACTCTGCAAGGTTTTGAACCCGTGACAACTCTCATCCAAGGGGGCACTCTAACCACTTATGCCATCAAAGGGATCACAATAACAATCAAGGTTCTTCCATCTCTTGTCCTATGCGAGTGCAGACAGTATTAATGTGCTGAAGAAAACAATGACCAAACCAACAAGATTTTCTTCTGATTCGAGAGAAAGGAATACACAAGCATCTCACTGCCCTTTAACGTTAGGCAGACTGTACTGTTATTCTTTTAACAAAAGGATTTAACCATACTTCAGTTGCATATTTAAAAGTAGGATGGTGTACTCAAACCCCTAAAGGGTGAGATGCACAAGATAACTCTAATTTCCCTGAATTCCAAACAGGAGAAAATGTTACTAGCACATAATTTAAATCTACATTGATAAAGATGACCTTCTACACATCTCCCTCGCTTTGTGCATGAGTGGATTACATTATATGGACAATTCTCCCCTCTATGGGAGGAAGTATTCACATTAAGTGGATGGTGGGTTTTTTTGGCACAAAAAATATAAACTAAACAATAACAATGGGTACTGTATTGCTGCTATTAAACTGTGCTCAAACATCATGGATGCCCCACAGCAGTGTGTGTTTGTGTGTGATTTGGATTTTTAACTGAAGCAGTCTCACACAACAGTGTCTAAAATGACCTGATAACAAACTTCATCCAGGATGAGACAGACAGTAAAGGTAACGCTCTATCCCTCATTAGGTCAAGTGAGATGGTTCTGTAATATATTTATGCCAATAATATTCTTAACACAAATTGGTACAATTAAAATTTCAAATAGCAAGTTGTATTTTTAAATTCTAAGTAATGCTCAAGTCAGAAATTCTTAATTACGGTAGGTTAAGACTTGAAACAACTAAGGAGTTGTGGTGGTGCAGTTGGTAGAGAGCTTGACTTGTTATTCAAGTGTTGCTAGGTTGTTACCCTACCAGGTCAGACTAGGTCAGCTACATGTATTTCTATGTTCTTGGGAAGAGCACTTAGCTTCCATTTCTTCTGCATGATAGAGCCAATAATGTGTTAAAAGTGGTTAAAACCAACAAAATAAATACTGAAACAGTTCACCTACTGTATCTGCATCACATCTTGGGACAAGAAAAATATATATTTTGTACATATTGCAAACATCTAATTTCCAATACTGCAACAAGATTTTAAAAATTCTGTTCTTCAAAAGTTTGCAGTTAGGTGTGAAAAATGCTGACAGGTTTGTTATTTTACTACTTTTAATCAAATTTAAATCTGAGTGCATTTCTGGACATTTTAAATTCCCACAATCAATTCCATTATTAATCATTCTACCATCTAAGTACATGTATTGATATTATAATTGAAAAGATGTTACAAAGCTTACAACTCAAAGACAAAGATTTGTCCCAGAACATACAGTTCAAGTAAGTTACTTCAGAAATTAATTTATGGTGTTCCAACATAAAAGATGCCCCATCATATATGGTAAATATTGTATCTGTTTAGTTTATTCCTAGAATAATGATCAAACTCTCAGTAATTATTATAAATTAAACCTATAGGCTTGTTTGTAATGGGGGCCCCGAGTGGCCGTGTGGTCTAAAGCTTGCCAGTAGCTTCTCGTGGGTCGGTGGTTCTTTCCGGGGTTTTCCCGGGTTCTTCCTCCACCATTAATACTGGCCGCCATGCACAGCCTATCGTGTGCTGAAAAATGGCATTAAACCCTACAACAACAACATGTTTGTAATGAATTTCCTCCTGATTATGTAAGATGAACTTGACCAAATGTGTGATAATCCAGGTTTATCTTCCAATCTTCAATCAAGGTATAAAAACTAATGCTGGAAGTACTTTAATGCTTTGGCTGTCTAAAAGTGACCAGACGAGGGCTCAATATTGATGGTAATCTGCTAATAAGAGATCCGAAAATCTACATCACTCAAAATCCTACCCTCACAAATCCAGAGGCTATCACAAGTTCACCAGTTATCCTGTCTCATGTGCATCTAATACAACATGGGATGCCATTCCCCTTTCCAGGTTAAAGTACCTGTTCATTGTCTTAATTCAGTACCTGTCAACATCCTGCATTTGAAAGTTCAGTGAATGTCTGAAGGAGAAATAACCATGTTTTTTCAAACATCTGGTAAACAAGGGTGCTAACTGCCAGAATGATCACCCACACAACAAACTAGCCTGGTATTCTATCCCAAGTTGTTATAAGAAATACCAAAATACATTCAAAAACCCAAAATACACATTTACATGTTTTTGGTGTATATGTCGGTTCACACCTTGATATTATAATTTGTAATTGTATTAACAATAACAAAAAGCAAAACAAACTTTGATTTAAGCAATTTTTTATTTCTGACCAATTTCTACTGCAGTTCATGTATGATGTCACTCAGTCATACTTGATTTTACTCGACTGGACAGGTATGATAAATGTCAAATGGGTCAGAACATGAAATATGAGATTATGATAGGCCTGAATGTGTATTTACATATTTTTTGTATATACTTATGTGTTTAAATAAAAACTTAACTGACACATAAAATAAAGTAAAATATGGAAATACCACATATAAACATCCAGCAGAAGGCAAATTTTGTAAGGGTAATTTCCTTGACACAAGAAAACTTAATTGTCATTAAAATCAGAATCTGGCATTGAATGCATTCCATGTGGCTTAAAAAATTCTTTTTCATTTTCAATAATGACAAAAAAATCTCTAAAAGATGTTGTTGTTGTAGGGTTTAATGCCATTTTTCAGCACAAGATAGGCTATACATGGCAGCCAGTATTAATGGAGGAGGAAGAACAAGAAAGAAACAACAACCAATGAGAAGTTACTGGCAAGATTTCTTGCATACCCCATTGGCTGAATCGGAGACTCAACCCCACGCTGACAGAGGTGAGACGTCAGTGATCTATAACGGAGAGCACTTTAGACCACTCGGGGCCCCCTCTAAAAGATGATGAATAATGGGAAAACTCTGTTAGAAATTTGTTGGATACATCTGCCAGTGCCAAATCATATTTTCTGTCAGACAAGGAATATCTGAGCATGATTTTTTAAAATGGGAAGTTGTCCTGATCCATATGCACTATACTCAGTTCAAAAATCAACATTCGTACAAGAAGAGGGTAGCATGGCTAGGAGAGAGGGTCTGCTAAGAATTTATCATATTTTTTTATGTGTCAAAATCGAATACACCTTTCCCTCGATATCATGCACAACGGGGTCTACAAACATAGACCGCACTATAAGCAAGGCGCGAGTTACTGAGGAATCTCCAAAAGTTTTACAAAATTGCTTTGACATCGAGAAAACGATTGGAGGGGGGCGCAGGGGAGTGTTAGGGAACTGGGCTGTTTATTGACTAAATTTTACAATCACATCGATAATAATTTTTAATAACGCGCTTTTTCTAATGAAGTTGGTCATTTTTCTATTTAAATAACCTTTATTTTCAAAGTGGCCAACATATGAAAGATACTAGATAGTTCCAACTAGTTGCAACAACCATCACATGTATGCAAATAAATCCGTGTATTATGTCACTGCTTTTTGCTTTCTTGATAAGTCTGGTTCCTGTAGTGGTGTTTAATATTATCCTGCCAAATCAGGAGTCCCCAGAGCAGGGAACTAGACTAACTGTTCATACACCACAAAACTAGATTCCTTTTTTTTTAAAACACAAGACATTTATTTCGTGAGACAATCATCTATGTTGAAACTCAAATTTTCTATTGCTCAATAATCACAATATTGTCGTGAATTAATTAATTGGAATTAATAATGAAACTTCATATCATCCTTGAGGATATCACTAAGCGCCAGTTCAAGAATTCTCTGAAACTCACTTGCCCACAATGATTCGTATCTGTGAAATCAAGCTCTTTATTTTACGAATTATTCGCTTGGCTGCCTTGTTATCTTTAATCACAGTTATGAAAGAATCCGTTAATTTAAGGTAGTTTATGTTACATACACAATAACATTTATAAGTGTTTGATTGATAAAATGAAGTGAGTTCACCCAACATACGACCAGGACCAAATGATTTTAAGTTTGTAGGATTTTCGTGCCTTTTAACAGCAAAGCCCAACAAAAATAAATTCCAGAACGACTGCACATAAAAGGATTCCTTCAAAAATCTAGCAGAAGTTGAAAAACCAGGGCCATCCAGTTCCTATGAGTGTAGAGTTGAACACTAACGACACTTGCATTACCTTCAAACCTCTTTGAACTTGATTGAATTTATATTCCAACCGTAGCTATTGCAGCGTTGTGTTACAATATTGAAAAAGGGGTCATTTTGGGCACATCGAATTGAGTCCAAGCTTGCAGAATTTCAGTATAGGCTTATGAGTTTTTTTAAGTCACCAGCCTTTGGCCTGTATCTCTAAAAAGTTTTCTTTGTGCACTTAAGGTTCTATTAAATTGTCCGAACATGATGGGATGGAAACAGGGTTTTACCAAAAACGTGATTCACAAAGACAATCACTTCTGGGGTTGGAAGTAACTGAAATTAAGATCTGTCAAAATACAAGGCAATAAAAACAACATAGAAAGGATTAAGCTGAGTAAGTTTTTTCAATGCTTACTTTAAAAATCATTTAAAACCCCATTATTTTTGTACAAATTATTTTACTAAATTAACTTTTAATTATATGAGTGAAATAGATCCAAAAGTTATCTGGGATATTTTATCCGTTGGCACAAGAAGCACAGGGCTATGCAGTGTTGTTTACATGCTGGCTAAATATGCCTTAGCTTTGGTCATGTTCTTCAAGTTGACACCAATATGCCTAGAGCATTGGCCAGGTTGTTCCAGCTGTCACCAGATGGAGGGCAAGATTCAACAGAAGAGGTCAAATTAGTGAGGCCAAGAAGTAGGAAATAAGGATATCCATACAAAAATGAAAATCTGTGAGCTGCATATATGAAAGCCATTGTCCAAACAGTGATCACATGCATCTCTTAATTGTACTCACCAACAAAGGTAAAACAGAGGTGTGTAGCGTAAAAATGATTCATAATAAAATAATTCTGATGAGAGAAAAAAATCAAATTATTATAAGGAAACCATGCGACAATTGACCAATGGTGTGTGGTCTTCACTTTAGCAGGTACCGAGATATATTTGCTGGATAAGAAAATATCAAATGGCTTCTGAACTAAAATTACCAACTTAACAAGTGGCACTCATTAACAATGCTGTCTAACAATTATGTACTATAAAAGCCACAGTCCAGTTGTTAATAAACAGCAGTAGATACTCCTATGACGGCAAGAGATTATGCATATCAATCATTATATTTTCTCACTGATAGAAAAAAGGGTGGATCGATGAATAAGAGTAGGCCCTATTAAAAAACACTCTTTGAAAGTGACAAACGATTATACTCAGTAATTATATCTTTATTTCTTGATCTCCTGTTTCATCATTTGATGGCCTCAGAAGAAAGTTCCCGAATTACGTCATCAGTAGCCATATCTGTGGTATGCTGTCAGATTAATGCTGAATTTATATGGTGTTTAGAAGTTGAAATCATTGAATCTCAAGATACCGTTACAAAAAATACATACATAAACTGAACACAAATCAGGTTTTCTGTTAGTATCTGTAATTGTAATTTATAAGTTGATTTTGCTTTAGGTGCCTTGTTCAAAATGGTCAATTTTGGTGATAGCATATAGGAGAAACTGCCAGGCTGCACATTGTCCTAGTAAAATAGGCAGAATATCATCTCTTGGAGACCTTATCAGCAAGCATCTATAATGCTTTTACATAAAGTTAAATGACTTGTTCAGGTAAGATAACTCAGGTAACAAATAGCTATGTCTTTCATATGAAATTAAATCAAACATACACTCAGCAAATACTGCATTGGTCATTTTACTATTTCAATTGTAAATGAATATTTTTTCAGAACCAACCAAAATGTGAACTTCTCTTCTTGATTTAAATAAAAAAAATGTCAAAATATGTGCCTAACAAAACTAATAAAGGAAAGGAATGATCATAGACCTTTATGTGTGATTATAAATAGTGATATGTTTATTTCTTAATCTCCTTTTCATTATTTGATGCCTCAGTAAAGATATTACCTAAAGTTAATCACCAATTATAACATCCTTAGCAAAACAATACCTTGGTCAATGGACACATCAAATATCTATTTTGGGACAGGAAAGATCAAAGTGAAAAGTAAGAGGAAAATTGACTTTCTGCCAAGTAAATTGCTACTTTTGAGGCCACTGACTATATATACATTGACTTTATGGCTTTTTTCCCCATCTTTTTTACTGAACAAGCTTTGAATGGCTCATGTATTTTATTTTACTTACATTTCATATTTTTGATCTGACATTGAGAACATGTAGACTTTAAGTTTTAGTTAACTTGAAATTCAAACACAATCTACTAATAAAAGGCATGATCATATGAATTGAAAATTTTTAATATGTCAAGCTTAGTAAAATATTTATATAATTGAATAAGCAATAAAGTAGTCAGAATTTCGAGCTTGCATTAATTTTTTTATATTTTTCTTGTCTTTTCTTTATGCTAATGCACAAGTGTAAACATTCACATTTCAGACTTAGCTTTAGGACTGGTCCTTGGCTATTGCAGACCTAGACCAGCGAGTCAAAAACAAAATTTTCAAGCACTGATTATTTCTGCGAGTAACCAACATTTAATTTGTATGTACTTTTTTTTAAATACCTCAAATTATAAATGGGACATGCTTTTCTGCCTATTTTCATGTAAAGAAACGTGTTATCTTGTGCACATTCAGCTTATCATGCTGGTTATCACAAGTCTTGATCAATCCATGTTTCATCAAGGTTATCGGAATGAGATAAAGCTAACTTCTTCATTTCGATGATCAGGGAATCGCCTTTCAGAGCTACAAAGCCCCCACAGGCAACTTTATTAATTCAAATATTGATGAACTGTCACAAAATGTATCAATATTAATGACAACCAATTCACTACAATGACAATCAGCAACATGTCAATTTGGCATCATTGAAGGCACCTGCTGGCCACACAATTCAATTGGTCAACGAACACCTGATACTTTCAATATCTTTCCTTTCATGATCACAACAGTTTATCTGGAATGGTGATCAATGCTAACAGTGAAGTGAAGAAAGTATATTCCCCAGCAACGATGCAACCCTATACCCTGCAATGGAGCAAATGAAACTACAAAGCCAAAAGGATAACTTGATTAAATATGTACCGAGTTTTGTTTTCAGTTATTAAGCCCATGTACAGTTAAATATATTGGTATGTTTCTGATAATATCCCATCACCAATGACAGATAACATGAGATTCTCAAGGTAATTTAAATAAGGCTTGCTATACCATATTTGGAATTTAATGATATGCTATTCAATGCATACCATATTTACTTTGATCTGTTTATGTTTCCAAATAAGAATGCAATGTTCTTATATTGCACACAAAAACAAAAAAAAACAAGGGTAGAAACAAACTAATTATTAGATGAACTAATATGGCAGTAAATTCAGCTGAAAGTTTTGAATGAATATAAACACTCTTTTATGTGTATTCATTATTTCTGTTACTGAAGAAGAGGAGCATTTATTTTCTTTCAGTATATGTATAGAACAAATTTAAACATTTTGTCAATATGCCTCATTTTCATACCCCATCCACAAAGTAGTGACACAATTATTGGTACATTTTCCCATGCATCTCTTTTCTTCATATACAGCTCTTTTATCACCTAAGTAAATATCATGAACTGAGTATTCTCCATGAAATTTTTATTTACAAAAAATATCATTAACTTTACACAAAATTCTTTCATACAAAAGAAATGTTTTTAAACAAGTTTCACATTTTTTCCATCATAGAAAGACAGTCTAACCTATGCTGGTACAATAACTTTGCCCGATACCACCGATCAAGGACAGTGCATCATACCAGCCCACCCTTCTGCAACTTTTCCAACTTTATTTCTGACTGAAACCCCTGCATTGTACTGAAATAATCTAAGTATGTTAATTATTTACGAAGAAATCTTTAAATAATACATAAATAGCTTTATTTAAAGATTTAACACTATCAGTACTGCACAATAAGGCAGGCAATATTTAGTTTTATGAATGACTGCAACAGTTTTAAACATCGTGAAGCCGTACTGGGTACACCTCAATATACCCGGATGTAAAAAAAATAACCAACAAAAAGCTACAAGGCTACACTTATACTGATAAAGATGCATCAAATATTTATCTTTTATTGGAAACACGAAAAGACGACGATTAATTTGAAATAAAATATTTAATCGCAATAATGAAATGAAAGTGTTGCGTAGTACTTGCTCTGTGCACTGCTTTCGTTATGATGGCCATTTAAGTTCGGGCAAGCAGCATGGCCGTCTCAATGCACAATATATTTTAATCAAGAAATATCAAAGTGCCATTTCTAGTAAAAAATAAAAAACTGCACATTAATGAATATTATGTCATAATAATCACTTAAAATCGCAGAAGAACATCGCAGTTACCACTTCTAAACAGCGTGCGTGCGAACTGTCACGTCACTAATGGAATCGACCATTTCTCAGGCGGAAGATCGAGAGGGGGTGCTGGTCCTTTTAGAAACCATTTTACTCACCTTAATGAACATATCCACAAAGACGATGGTAGCAACCTTGGGATCAGAGTTCTGACCCTTGTATTTCTCAGCCACATCTCGCAAATCTGCGAGTAAGACTGAAAAATCCATCTTTGAATAACGATGTTTCCTTTGCCTACATGTGTAGCGACATAAACACAAGACAGTGACCTAGATTGCGCCCTCTACCGTACCGCGTTTGAGATGCCAAGGGGAGATACTCTGTTTTGACTTTACGTACTTACCGCTATCCTAGCACGCCCAATACTTAAGTAACACAATAATATCTAATGCACAACGTTGGCGTCTTTTCTTTTTTTTTCTTTCTTTTCTTTTTTTTTTTTGGATAGCTTCATTCTGGCACAGAATGTGATTCTGAGTCCATTCCTCTCTTGTTTTTCATTCGTCACTCACTTCTACTTTATTATTTTAACATTGTCAGTGTTGGCTCCGACTTTCATTATCATCATCATCGCCTGCAGTGTGCATATTTTACTTTATATCACATACAAATTCAGTAACACTATTAATTAATTACATATTAATTAATTACAATTACAAAAGAGGCTTCACTAGATTGCAATATACGTCCTCTTCCCCGCTCCCTCCCCCGACATGTCCTCCTTTTCGATCCTTAAATCAATATAGATCAATGATACGGATACACCCACTATCCAGAGTGCCTCTTTTATTTTCTTCTTTTTTTTTTGGTAACCATATGCTTCATCCCATTTTATATATTTATTTTACTTACTACAGTAGGTGCAACAAAATGCCAACGAGTTTTGACTTAAGGACATTTAAGAGTTTTAGGTGGGAACCGGTCAACTCACCCCACTGCCAACTCGCCCCCCCCCCCCGCCCCCAACTCGCCCCCACTTTACGACAACTCGCCCTCCTCATTATATCAACTCTCACAAGCCAATTAGCCCCCCCCCCATTTTATGTCAATTCTTCTCCACTTTCGAGTCAACTCGCTCCCACCATCAATAACAACTTTAACAATAAATATAATATTTAACACAGTCACAAATTGCAAGTTTATTTCTTCATTCACTGCTCTTTAATGGGACTTGGACAATTCACATATGACAATTCTGCCCAACATGGCTACTTATTTTACACAGCGTGCCACTTTTTTCCGGACTAATTACAAAATGAACGAGCACGTACCACCACTAAGAGAGTAACACTGTTAATATCAAGATTTTTGGCTGCCCTCCGCGTGCCACAAAAAAAAAAAAAAAAAAAAAAAAACTCTTGACGCGTTATCTTGCGGCACGCGTGCCCAAGGTTGCCGACCCCTTGATAATCTAATGATGAAATAGTAGCAATAAAAAAATTCGTGTACAGAAGATACCGAAGAAATCGAAAAAGTCGTAAGACGTACCTTTGCATAAAAAGTTATTTTAAATGAAGAATAAAAAAGATACTCTATAATGTACATAAGCAATAATAATAAACTAATTCAGTGTTTGTGTGATGTAGACAGTACAATATTAAAAGCATTAGGAAACGTCATTGAATCACTGCTATTTCTAGCGTGTCTTTACTTCTGTTCTGAAATATGGAGTTCAAACGTAAAATGATTGGATTTTACTAGTAAATACCATTTGAGAAGATTATAAATTGTTTACATGTATGTGTATTATAGTGTTCTTTTTCGTCGTTTCTTAAAACTTATATATGACCGGTTTTAATGCCTTGCTCCTCGCTGTTGTAAATTATCGGTACTAATGATTTTTATTATAGTATGTATGCAAAGAAAAAACATTAAAAAATTGCTGGTACCAAGCCACACCAGTTTCTCACTACCGGTAGTAATCATTATTTAAAAAATTATGAATTAATACCAGTTTAGTCAATTCTACAAAAAAAGAAGAAGTCTTGTATATATTTCCGTTCCTTTGAGTAGTTGTATGTTGTTAAAATCAGAGCAGCAGTTCTCAAAAATCTTAGGACCTAATTGTTTAGTTAATTATGCATTTCTTTTACATTGTTTGTTCACTGACCTTGATCACCCGCAACAGCTTAAACATGTATGACTGTAACGTTTATCAGAGAAGAAAATGTGCTTGTTTTAAACTATTTGTGGATCAACGTGCTCTTTGTTGACATTCATAAACATGATATATGATCGTTTTTATTGCCTTGCTCTTTTTTGTTATAAATGGTCGGTTATATTTTTTTCTATTACAGTCTGAGTACAACACAAAAATGAAGGGGAAAAAAAGAAAAAAGAAAGAAATTGGTATCTTATCAGAATGATTTTCTTTTTAATGTGCTATACACTTGTTTCTCGGTAGTAGTTAAAACGTTTATATGATTAAATCAATATCAAATCGAACGAATTCTGGAGAAGCAGCAATATATATGTGGGGCTTGTTGACACCTCATAGCCTCGTCCCAACATCTTTGGTTAAGGCGTAGAAGTGACACCCTGTTTTCCTAAACGTGTTGTGTGCTATGGGTTTCCCTGTCCACCCACTAATGTTTTATAAGCGTTATTTGTCTCCAAGAATAATAAAGGAAAATATGAATGTTTTCAGGGTTGCTTTGTGTTTTGTTCGTCAGATTTATTGAGTTTTCTTTTATCCTTTATAAGTTTGGATGGTTATACTCCCTTCCCTTTGCTTGGGCTAGCAGTGGGCTTGGTTTCTATCCCTCCTCATTTGGAGCCTAGGCGAGTACGAGATTCCCTAGGGACTATGTTTCTCTGGGGCGAGTTGACTGGAAGTGGGGGCGGAGTTGACTCCAGAGTGGGGAGAGTTTGCACAAGCGCTTTATATTTATAGGGCAAGTTGACTCCAAAGTGGGGGCGAGCTGGTCTAAAGTTAGGAAGAGTTGCGGGGGGGGGGGGGAGTCGAGTTTGCAATGTGGCGAGGTGACTATAAACCGTTTTTGGTCTGAAATCAATGTCAAACCTGGTGACAGTACCAAGCTTGATACTGATTTCATACCGAGTTTCTTTAGATCTGAAATCATCCTCCAGCTTTGCGCGTTTGTTTTATATTTTTTTTTATATTCCTCGTTTAGAATTAGAGGGTTTCTGCTCAGAAAGGTTTGCATTGATTCCAATGTGATTAAAATCAGATCTCCAGTCTTACGCGGAGATCTGACAGACACCGATCGATCAGAGGTTATGTCTTGACCATGTGGTTCACATATTTTATCAGAACGTTCACTACGTTGACAGATCTAAAAATATAAACATCATTCGGAACTTGTAGTTACTAACGATAACTCTCCCTAACACGAATTTGTAACGCGTTATCTGATAGGCTACTAAAGATTTATAAAGTGGACTGGGAATTCCATTCATCACCCAATCAGGAATTTCTATCAGTGTCTGGCAGTTCTCATGGTAAGACTGTGGAGACCCAAGACTAATCAGGTTTCATTGACTCAAAAAGGTCTGAAATTACAAAATCAGGCTTAGGCTCTGAAAATCAATCTCAGACCATGTGAGTTCAACAGGTGTAAAATTTATGGAGACCTAGCGATATTTTGGGAAAAGTGTTGTCAATATTCGCCGCGTACAGTGTACCAGAAAAAGTGTTGAGCGGAAAATTCGCATATGTGTGAGGTCTGACCAGGCTTACCAACCCCAACCCCATTCCACCCAACTCCAACTTTCCAACGTCGCACAATTACACGGGAAAGCCTATGCCAGCGAATTTGAGCTTGCCACTGCTCGCGATACTTTCCGGGCCGATCAACATTGTAATTATCTTACGAACACTCAGACGTAACCTGTAAACACATGTCATGGCCTTCTGCACCTCCTAAAGAACATTATTAAACCGCCTGCTTACCTGTTTTCTATTCGTTTCAACTTTCGTGCCATGTTTGCCATACAGCACGATCGGATCGGCTGATCAACAACAACGCAAACCCCACATTCCAGCACGGCCAGATCGCATACATTCCTGTCCTACGTAGCATGGACCCGGCACTACATGCCCACACAGTGTTTCCTACATAGGTCATGTTCCTCCAGTGCATATCAGGTCTGAGGAAAGCATTACACCACTTTGCTCATATTTCGTTGATAAAAAATAATAAAAGAAAATGTGCGCTATCCACAACGAATTCTGACAACACGTTTTCTGAAAAAAGGTCGCTAGGTCTGCATCTAGTTCGAATTACGTCAGTTATTTGAAGTCTTGCAGACTGTCACCAAATGAATTAGGCACTTTGTCTCAGCAAGAATTTTTGCCATTAAAGGTTTTACTATATTCCATCATTACCACTGTAGAATAATTTGAGAAAGAAACAGACGAAGAATTTGAGAACTTTTTCGCACACACAAAGCATAGAGAGTAGGATTTGGCTGGGGAAAAATATTAAAAGAGACAAAGTTGATGCTGTCAAGTTAATGTCTTATTGTTCTCATTTTAAAAAAAAAAACACAAACGAACCTTTTCAGAGTCACATACGTCTCTTAGAAAAGAAACACTACCCAATGATTGCCAAGTCAAGTAAAAAGTAAAACTTTAATCCTTTTCCCATGATTCATTTGTGTGCGTGTGTGAATGTAGTGAAGTATCTTATCCATGCTAAAAGAACAAAGACGAAGAGGCTTTTACTCTTTTTCTTTGATATATTCCATGGATATCGCACTCACACTGAAATAACACATCACAAAAGTTCCCTTTCTTTCTATTTTTCTTTCTTTCTTCCAGTGTCTGTCATTTTATTTTTAAATTCACTGGTATGGGTTCTTTCTCGGTACAGCCTTCTAGTTGTATTGTTGTCTGGAATTTCTTGACGGGTATCGTTTCTTCTTCTTTTTCTGGTTATAAAAAACACTCATCCTTTCCTTGTTATCTTTTGTCCTTAGAACACTGAAAACAGAGATCTCTTTTCCTCTCAGTGATAACATGCATCTTTATCTTTGTCCCTCATCTCTCCAGTCTTTTCTTTTCTTTGAAGTTTTTAACACTCTGGGACCTAGTATGCTTTCTCTTAACAGCCCTAACACATTACTTGACTTTATCTCGTTTGGAATAGTCCGTAATCTTGTTGGAAGTATGTTTTCGAATGTCTCTGACGTTTGGGTCGAATCTGTTTTTACTTTTCCATCTTCCTTTTCACGACCGGAAGGCAGAACAAATGTACACTCTAGAGGCGAGAAGCTCTCTCTGTATGTAAGGAAACACGTGGAAAAGTAAATCAAATCACATTCTCGAATCAAGATGAAACAATCACACTTTGCTGAGAAGAAACCTGAAGAACCCAAGAGACGACGACGACTTACGGTGTCGCCTCATACTCTAACTGAGGCGTTGGCACACGTGCATGCAGGCGACTTCGAATAAGACACGAGTGAGCCTGAACCAGCACTCTCTACTTGTACCACAAGACTGAGAGAATCAAGGTAGTCCAGTCAAAATAATGGGTTGAACCAGGACAAATTACAACCGAAATTAAACTAGTTGCATTTCAGTTAGAAGGCTGAAGGGATTCACATATAAAAAGTCCACCAATGTCCCATGGTAGGAACACTGGCTGCCAATAAGTAGCCATACATAGTTAGCTAATAATTTATCAGTAACATTTCTATTAACAATGCAGTTTGTGAAAGATGCATTTAGCATAATATGGTTTGTGATTCATCGTTTGAAATTTGGAATTTCATTAACTTTGCAGTACATTTTATATTCTGTTCATAGCATTCCATGTATCGCATTTACGCCAATTTTGTGTTTCATTGTGACCTTGAAACGCTACCTTGTTTCAATTGTACAACCAGGAATCTTGCTGTTCTTACGCAAAAGTTCAAAGATCTGAACGTAATGCAGCAGTTTCTCACATTATTGAAGTACCCGGATGCACAATAGGGCGTTTCGCACAATTTATAGATATTAATCCTGACCATAATCCAGTAACATTGCATAGAGAGAATATATTCTAGGTAATGGATATACCATACCACCAGGGATGAAAAGGGGGGAAAAAATGAATCCCCAAATACAGGTGAATGCAAGGTACATACATGGAGTGCTTTTTTAAAAAAAAAAAAATTTCTACAGGAATGAAGCATGACGGACAAGCTGATCTACGATACACTGAAGTATGTAAAGTTTGAATCCTTTATGCAAGCAGTTCATAAAGGAGACCAGTATGACAAGTTATCAGTTGTACTTTTTTTACCTATTATAGACATGGCTCCGAATCATATATCATGTATGAGCTCGGCCATGTAGTTTGGTGTGTCCAAGAAAAATAATTACAGCTTGGTGCGCGTTCTGACATTTGACCAGACCCTTTGGTGAAGGATAGTGCTAATCAAGCTAGAAGAAGGAAGTGAAGATGAAGTCAGGGATATTGCTTTTGAGGTTAGGTGGTCCGCGTATTAGTATAAGCTTTCTCTGAAGCATTGGACACGTCGTGACAGGTTCTGGTTTGCATCAAGCTCTGAAAGATGTATAAGCCAGTACTGAAATTAGACAGATAGTAAGTGGAAGGGCTATGGTAAAAGGTTTTATTGCGGACTTTCTCGTGGACACTGTTCTTCATGCATTACTTATTCGTGATACTTTCAAGATACCTTTACCTAATGTGGATCATCGAGTGGCAAAAGACGATTAATCTGAGATTAGAGCTGATGAAGAACGCAATAGTGACACCACCTCTGACATGGTAACATTTGAAGAGAAAAGTAAAGTCATAATGAGACCGATAATATAGAAACAGAAGATGACATTAGCAAAGACATAATTAACATTGAAGAAATCTACAATAAAATCTTGCACCATGTGTTATTAATATTCATAGTGTGTGTTAATTTTTATGATTATAGATCGTAAGGTTCATTTAGTTTTATATTTTAAAAAATCCATCTACTACGTTACAACTATGGAGATTTGCATGTAGATGAAGTGAAGAAACATTTATCAGTCATTATTGTGTACATAGTCCACACAATCTGCAAATTATTAAAATATGGTATAAGTGAATCCAAAAGGACAATTTGTTTGCATGTTGCTGCAGTATAGTGTTACGGCACAAACCTAAGTAACAGAACAAGTTTTGCAAAATGTAAAAAAAAATATTTCTCTAAATTATAAAATCATCATTTAAGAGGAAAGTAAGGTATTATTGATTAAATTTTAAAAAATCTAAACATTTCTACACAATTCCAAATGAATCGAGTGTTCCGATTGAATTCCAGGTCTTCGAATGTGATGATGTGCCAACAGTCTTCATGTATCACATTGACATTGTTCAGATCAATAATTTAGTCAAGAGTCAATGAGCACTTTTCAATTCCAATGAATAATAAAAACTAATATTTTCTCTCAAATTATATCCAGACACAACATTAAACACATCTGCAGACTGACAATAAAACAAGAACATAGGAAATGGGAATTAATTATCCACCTCTACACCTTGATATACACCCATACGGTTCTAACGCGCAATATTTCCTACTCGATACGTGACTACCCCCAAATCTCCACGTCGCAGTATTCTACCACAATACTGGTGTCTTATTTCCACTATCACCTAATGATTTTAGTGACCAACAACATTGGTCCCTTTCATTGGTTGCTGGCCCGTCGAAACCGGCAAGTGATAGAAAACATCCTGATCGAGCTATTGCTTAGCCACAATTCATACCAAAAACGTAGTAAGCAACCATAATAGCAGAGTAGAGAAATATATGGAAACTGCAACTTCAGTTATCAAACCGGCCAACTTGACAATTTCAATAAGGTCGTCACGATGCGTAATTCCACATCCCGATTTCTTCGCAGCACAACATATTTCCTGTTCTCGATCGGACAGAAGTCTTTCTATTTCAGGCCATGATGTTCGATCTGGCCTTGATGC
The DNA here is from genome assembly GCA_028554795.2 of Sinohyriopsis cumingii. Taxonomy (NCBI): domain Eukaryota; kingdom Metazoa; phylum Mollusca; class Bivalvia; order Unionida; family Unionidae; genus Sinohyriopsis; species Sinohyriopsis cumingii. The sequence goes on along the minus strand of CM068834.1, from coordinate 43,689,279 downwards.
CCAGGATCTTTTCCAGAGTCATAGAAGTACACTTGAGATACTCGGAGATTCTGACAATCTAGTAATTGGAAGACTAGCTATTGTACAACAGAAACAAACAGTCCCCATGCAACCACATGACCCTTTGTTAGTCTGTGGTAACACAACTGAGACATATTTAAAATCGAGAGAAATCAGAACATGTGCCCTCTCAAGATTTCGTTTACATAGGAACGAATTTCCTTACCTCGCATGGCCGGGTTCGTGTTCCCCTAGAGAGGATACACAAATTGATGGAACTTTTAGGGACGTTACATGCAAAGACTTAATTGTCAGCTTGTCTCTATCTCTCCCTTCTAGGAAAACTTGAAATCCATTAAGACCTGGTTTCCCTAGCGAGGCTTCATTTACGTCCTCTTCAGTTTCTCCTGTTGGCGGCTCGCAAACCCCCCTGGGATCATCTCTCAGTTCAAATTTCTCTTGATTCGACGATTCAGTCGCACCTAAAGTGATGGTACAAACAAGATATGTTTCGGAGAGGAGTTTCCCTCCACGCCTCAGTATCTCACTCTTATCTGTACACCGACGCGTTAGATACAAGTTGGGTGCTCATTCAGAGCCAGAGGAAGAACTTATCCATGAACATTCGTCACTAAAAGATGGTCTCATCCACGTAAACTGTGTTCTTCGCCCAAAAAGGATGTACAGAACACGTTTAGGACATTGAATCATGATATCAGACAACACATCAGTGGTTGCGAAACTCAGACAACAAGGAGGTACTCATGAAGGAGTCATTCCCCCGCCACTCTCACTCGCGGAGGTGGAATTGCTGCCATCGCAAAGAACTCCATGATCAAACGTATTTACCACACCACAACCTTCAACTTCTACCACATCTTTTAAACTAGTCCAAAACACACTCACATTGGAACAAAGGTCAGTCCATTATTTTTTCTGCCTCTACCGCCCTCCTCCTAATAGAAAAAACAAGCTGACTGAATGTCTCTTTTTTCCGAATCTCCTGGAGTATGGAAATTCGATAGGTGGCAACCTGATTGTTCTTTGAGATTTCAACTTTCACTTTGACTGTCCTGGAAACCCGTACACATCAAAACTCAAACCGTCAGTTAACCAACCCACCCATAAACTGGGTCCCATTTTAAACTGTATTCTTCATAGACCTGATGATAATAATCCACGGTCCTCCCTGGTACCCAACGAACTTGCATCAGATCACCTCTGCATTATATGCCATCTTGAGGTATCAGTCCCTAACCCTCCACCATTATTTGTTAGTAAGTGAAACCTCCGTATGATGAATAGAACAAAACTACTGCATGCCATCCAAACAAGCCTAACAACTTGCTTACCTCCTACAGCAGAATAACTCGATAACTGCCTGCGTTCATTGCTTGACAAACATGGCCCAGTAACCAAACGCAGAGTATCAATTCAAAAGTGTTCTCCGTGGTATAGCAGTGTTAGGGACCAGATTTGCACTGCTAAAAGAGACCGCCGTAAAGATGAGAGGCTTTGGCTTTCCAGCAGACTCACTATTCATAAGCAAATCTATGAAGCCGCTAAGAACGTCACAAACATAGTCCATGCAGAGAAATCAGCCCACTACACTAATAAGATCATGGAAAGTTTCAGCTACAAAGAGCTCTTCTAGATTACTAACAAGCTAATGTCAAAGAACAAATGTACACCCCTTCCATCTACCTTCTCTCCAGTCGACCTTCCTGACCTGTTTGCAAACTTCTTCCGTGACAAAGTACAAGCCAATAGAAATAAGCTTGGCAAATCAATTTCAATTTACTCGTCGTCACCATACAGTTGCGTTACAGAATTTAGCGGCAACCGTTAGCATTTGAACCTGTCTCTATGGATTTAGTACGTACGATCGTAATGAAGAGTGCACCAAAGTCAGGTGAACTTGATCCAGTTCTAACATCACTGCTGCTTGAGTGATTAGATCCAATATTGCCTTCACTAACTGATGTTTTTATTACCTCTCTCTCATCAGGGAACTTCCCCTCATTTTTCAGAACTGATATTGTAAAGCCTCTGCTGAAGAAACCAGCCCTCGACCATAACGATTTATAGAACTACAGCCCGGTTTCTAATCTCTCTTTCATGTAAAACATCTTAGAAAAAGTCGTTCCATCCGAACTTATATCTCATCTGAATTCAAACAGTCATTTTAGCAATGTACAGTCTGCATATCGCCCTTACCACAGTACTGAAACTACTCTTCCGAACGAATTACCCACTGAACTTAGACACAAAGACACAGTGATCTCATTCAAGAGAGCAACAGAGAGGGTGAACAGACCACTTGCTGGAAGGTCCATTTTTGAAAAATAAAGCTTGCTACGAAAACGAAAAAAATAAGGTCAATAACATTAAACTGAAGCCTCTAACTTACCGAGAGTTTCTCTAAGTGAGTTAGTTTTTTTGTTACTTTATCTTTGTTGTTTTTGTTTTTGAAAATGTTGTTTACCCACCGTGACACTCATTTGTGGTCGCACCCTTTCTGCTGCTGTCTTTTTATTCAAAGATTTTATCAAGACCTATATGATATCGCGATCGAGGATCATGTAAATGTATTGTTATAAATCCGTGTGAGGTAGATTGTGCTTTTTAAAAGAAGTTTTTGAACTTAATAGATTGTGCTTCTGAAAAGAAGTTTTTGAACTTAATCATGGCCATATCCCCACTACACCAAGTCTGATGATTATTTCGCAGAGTATGTGTATCGATTCCATTAAACACAACTAAAATATTACAGTTATCTCTGATCACTTTAGGTATTTGTGTATATCGCTCAGTAACATAAATCACATCAGTAATTTTATGTCTGCCTCAGAAAATATTCTTGCTGGATTTGATTGTTTGTCCAGCATTACATCATCGTATACCACGAGATTATTAATAAATCCATCATGGTCATCTACAGACGTGGCTTCATCAATATTGGTGATAAAATCAATAATGTCATTACCATCTTCATCCAACAATTTTTCTGGAGAATTATTTCCTGCACGTTTACCTCCGATCAGAATTTTTAATCGGTCAACATCGGCAAGAACACTGTCAGGACATCCTAATCCACCTCCGGTTTTCGGTTCAGAGCTTTGCGTCTCTTTAAACAATTCAACAAGTATATCTTTTTTTTATTGTGATTGTTGTTTTCTTTTATTTAATTTATCTTGAAATATTTTTTTTTCTTTACCCTGTTTATCAACAGGATTAACACCAGTATGAGCAAAATATACTTTTTTTTAGACCAATCGTCTTTTGTCAAAGATCTATATTAAGAGTTTATATATCTATCTCGTTCTTCATAATGTATAACACTATCTGTTAGTTTAGAATAAGTATTCGTTTCTTTAATAGCTTCGAAACCCTCAGATGTAAATTTACTTCTAACTTGTAGTTTTCTTTCTCGTTCTTGTTGTTCTAGATATAAGTTTTCTTGTTGTTCTGTTCAGCTTCAGTTAAAATTTCTGGTTGAGGTTGTTTTTGTTTTTGTTTTAAGTTCAGGAGGTTGAGCCGATCTTTTAGATTTAGTATAGCGCTATAACTCTGAAGAATAATTCTATATTTCATCTAAATATCCAACATAATCAAGTTCAGAGTCCATGGCTTGCTTGTTGAATTGTTTATTTTCGAAATAATCAGTTTTCTTTGACACCAGCTTATCAGCATATTCAGATTTTAAATGTCTTTATAACTATATCTCTCAGCGGCAAATACAGCTATCTGAGATACTTTTTGATATCCTCTGACTATATTATTAGTTTCTCTGGTAAATTTATCAAACAATTTAGCTTTTTTTCTTTTTTGTTTTTGGTTCTGGTTCTCCAACAACAGCGCCTTTAAGTTCTTCTTCTTCAGTCTGAGGAGTCGGTGGAGGTTGAGCAGCAACTATTTCGGCTGGAAGATCCCTTAAAATCTTTTTTGTTGTTGTTGTTTGTTTAGTTGTTTGTTTTGTTCTTCTTGCTGTCTTTTCAGTTTGTTCAACCGTTTGTTTTAATGGCGGAAGATGACCTCCATTAGCTTCTGCAACTCTTTCAATAAATTTTGTAACAGGTTTAAATAATCGTTCTATATCTTCTGCATATTCAACTTGTTTCTTGTCGTCCTTGCAGTTTTTGTTTGAGAGCATCACGAACAGGAATCTTCTCTAGCTAATCTACTAGTATAAGATTCCATTATTGATATAATAATGATTTAATTACTCACACAATTATAGCAGCAGAGAGGGTGCGACCACAAATAAGTGTCCCGGGGGTTTAAAAACTTTTGACAAACACAAAGGACAAAGATAGAGCAACAAAAAGCTAACCCAATTAGAAAACTCGCGGTCAGTTAGAGGCTTCGGTTTGACGTTATTGACCTTATTTTTTCGTTTTCGTAGGAAAATTTATTTGTCAAAAATGGACCTTCCAGCAAGTGGTCTGTTCACCCTCTCTGCTGCTCTCTTGAATGAGATCACTGTGTCTTTGTGTCTAAGTCCAGTGGGTAATTCGTTCGGAAGAGTAGTTTCAGTACTGTGGTAAGGGCGATATGCAGACTGTACATTGCTAAAATGACTGTTTGAATTCAGATGAGATACAAGTTCGGATGGAACGACTTTTTCTAAGATATTTTACATGAAAGAGAGATTAGAAACCGGGCTGTAGTTCTATAAATCGTTATGGTCGAGGGCTGGTTTCTTCAGCAGAGGCTTTACAATAGCAGTTTTGAAAAATGAGGGGAAGTTCCCTGATGAGAGAGAGGTAATAAAAACATCAGTTAGTGAAGGCAATATTGGATCTAATCACTCAAGCAGCAATGATGTTGGAATTGGATCAAGTTCACCTGACTTTGGTGCACTCTTCATTACGATCGTACATACTAAATCCATAGAGACAGGTTCAAATGCTAACGGTTGCTGCTAAAATTCTATATCACAACTGTATGGTGATGACGAGTAACTTGAAATTGTGTTCCCAGGCTTATTTCTAATGGTTTGTACTTTCTCGGGGAAGAAATTAGCAAACAGGTCAGGAAGGTCGACTGGAGAGAAGGTAGTTGGAAGTAGTGTACATTTGTTCCTTACCATTAGCTTGTTAGTAATCTAGAAGAGCTCTTTTGCAGCTGAAACTTTCTGTGATCTTAGTACTATAGTGGGCTGATTTCTCTGCATGGACTATGTTTGTGACGTCCTTCTTAGCAGCTTCATAGATTTGCTTATGAATAGTGAGTCTGCTGGAAAGCCAAAGCCTCTCATCTTTACGGCGGTCTCTTTTAGCAGTGCAAAGTTGGTCCCTAACACTGCTATTCCACGGAGAACACGAATCGATACTCTGCACTTGGTTGCTGGGCCATGTTTGTCGAGCAATGGACGCAGGTAGTTATCGAGTTATTCTGCTGTAGGAGGTAAGCAAATTGTTAGGTTTGTTTGGATGGCATAAATTAGTTTGGTTCTATTCATCATACGGAGGTTTCTCGTACTAGCAAATAAAGGTGGAGGGTTAGGGACTGATACGTCAAGATGGCATATAATGCAGAGATCTGATGCAAGTTCGTGGGATACCTGGGAGGACCGTATAATATTATCATCAGGTCTATGAAGAATCCAGTCTAAAATGTTACCACATTTATGGGTGGGTTGGTTAACTGACTATTTGAGTTTTCATATGTACGGGTTTCCAGGACTGTCAAAGTGAAAGTTAAAATCTCAATCTCCAAGAACAATCAGGTTGCCACCTATCGAATTTCCATACTAGGAGGAGGGCGGTAGAGGCAGAAAATAAATAATGGACTGACCTTTGTTCCAGTTTGAGTGTGATTTGACTAGTTCAAACGATGTGGTAGAAGTTAAAGGTTGTGGTGTGGTTAAGACGTTTGATCATGGAGTTCTTTGCGATAACAGCAATTCCATCTCCGCGAGAGTGGTGGTGGAATGACTCCTTCATGAGTACCTCCTTGTCGTCTGAGTTACGCATGCACTGATGTGTTGTTTGAGATCATGATGCAATGTCCTAAACATGTTCTGTACATCCTTTTTGGGCGAAGAACACAGTTTTAGTGATGAATGTTCAAGGAGACGTACTTTCTCTGGCTCTAAATGAGTACCCAACTTGAATCAAATGCGTCGGTGTACAGATAAGAGTGAGATGCTGGAGCATGCAATAGGAAATCCTCTCCGAAACATATCTTGTTTTTGCCATCACTTTAGGTACGACTGAATCGTCGACCCTATAAAAAATTTAACTTAGAGAGGAGCCCTGTGGTGTTTGCGAGCCGCCAACAGGAGAAACTGAAGAGGACATAAATGAATCCTCCCTAGGGAAACCAGGTCCTAACGGAATTCAAGGTTTCCTAGAAGGGAAAATACAGACAAGCCGACAATTGTTTGTAACGCCTCTAAAGGTTCCATCATTTTGTGTATCCTCTATAGGGGAACACGAACCCGGCCATGGGAGGTAAAAAAAAATCATTCATATGTACACGAAATTTTGAGAGGGCACATGTTCTGATTTCTCTCGATTTCGAATTTGTCTCAGTTGTGTTACCACAGACTAACAAAGGGTCATTTGGTTGCATAGGGACTGTTTGTTTCTGTTGTACTATAGCTAGTCTTCCAAATACTAGATTGTCAAAATCTCCAAGTATCTCAAATGTACTTATATGACTATGGTAAAGATCCTGAGCACCAAGGCCAGATCATGACTTGAAAGAGAAAGACTTCTGTCCCATCAAGAACAGGAAATATTTTGTTCTTTGAAGAAATTGGGATGTTGAATTATGCATCCTGAAGACCTTGTTGAAACTGTCCAGTTGGCTGGTTTGATAACGTTCCGAACTGAAGTTGCAGTTTCCATCTACTCCTCTACTCTGCTGTTTTGGTTGGATTTGGTGGCTAAATGATTACTTGATCAGGATGTTTTCTAAAACTGGCCGGTTTCGATAGGCCAGCAACCAATGAAAGGAACCAGTGTTGTTGGTCACTAAAATGAGGCAATAGTGGAAATAAGACCACTGAATAAGGTCTCTGAATACAGGGGTGCAGCCCTCATCTGAGTTTAGTTTAATGCAACATCTCAACGTGGATGAAGAAGCTCTGCTGACAACACCATCACCATAAACAATGCGTGTTGCAACATCTTTTTGACACAGCTTCTAATAGTCACTGCAAGGCAATGGATGATAATGATTCTTCCTTCAGTAAACTGAGAAGAGGTCAGCATGTAAAGCTATAATCTCTAATAATCTGGCCTTGACTCGAAAGTTTATCCGAAAGGCAAGCAAAAGAACCCACTAAAATGTCCACTGATGAAGCTTCAGCGTCCAAGTAAGGGGTTTTCAATAGCCAGGCTCGAGGTTAATATTATGGGTTTCAATGTGACAAAAGGGACAAACCGTCCTTTATTCTGTATCGCTGTTTCTTCACCTCTTTTTAGACGTTTCACAACTTCTTCGCAAACCACTGGAGAGTGAGGAAGTAGCATTAAGTCTGGCCTGGGTATAACTCCTGATAGTTTCTCTAAACAAGAGGGAATCTTGGTGCAACTTGATCACTTTGGTTTTAGGCATGTCGGGGGTAGAAGGCAGTAGAATGACCAAGTCTCCTCCTCAATCATGCGAGATGATGATGGCGATGGATTTGGAGAACTTTGAAAGATAGGGTATACCCAATCCTCCAGAATTTCATTAAATTCTTAATACTCTATTAGAATCAGCAAGGCATCATCTTCTGATTCCAAAGCTTGGTTGAAAACAGGAGAAATGTAGCCCAAACAATCCCTCTGTGGGAAAGGCTGGGAAGTAGAGACATTATCTATTTTGCATCTCATCATAGGGAGCGACAGAACTGTCCTCAAAGTGTTTCATGACAGGAGAGTAAGAATTCTTCTCATCTCTCTTTGTTCTCTTAGTGGGGGGGGGGGATTAACCCTCACTGACTTAACTGTGTGTTCTGCAAAACCTGCAATGGTCATTGGACCTCTTCACAGATACATAAACACCCATGGCAAAGGTAGTTCTCTCCCTCAAGAGAGGGGAGTTCTATATACCAAAAGGGTTGAAAGGGAACATGGGAAAGGAAGGGACATTGGTCCAATTTCATAGCTTGGATCCTGTGGTATGACAACTAGGTAGTGTAGTGAATGGGGTGGGAGTGGGAGTGGGAGTGGGTGAATTCGAATCTATCACAAGCACTTGAGCTAAATTTGGTATGACTTGCAGACCTATACCTATATCTAGTCTGTCTGTATATGGTGATAAATGACTGGTCAAACACCTGTCACTTATAGTCAATGGCGATCTAGATTTGAGATTATTTCCCTCAGAGCAAAGGGAGTGAAAATCTGGCTAAAACCTCTTGAGTTCGCATGATTTACTCTTTGCAAGACTATGGAGATCTTTTCTCTCCCCCAAATGGGAGAGAAAAGGGTTCTCCATATTTGGGCTCAGTGTAGGTATCACGGTACCATTTGTTTTTCCATATACCTCAATGCTAATGTTTTGTGAAATAAATATACTTTCTGTCCTACTTGGGCATGCATGTCACACACTGTCATATAGAACAATGCTAGATTGTCAATTTGACAATGACATAACCAGGTACTCCATTGCATTTAAGAGAGATAACTCTACTGGAACTAGACATGGGTAAGAGTTATCTAGTCACAACAAGCACATTTTCAGCCATGTGTACCATATTTTAAAAAAATCATAAAAAATACAAAATATGATCTAGATAGAAATTAACACAAACTCACATGTTGCCAAGAGGCTCAACTTTTTTTTTAAGCCAAACAGAAAGTACAGCTCTTACATAATGCACCAATCACAGCTAGTGTTGTTCTTTAATTCTGAATACAATGTTCCATACACCTTAAGCTCCACCCACCTGGACTTGCACAATTGGTACCGTTATACCTGTAACCCCATATGGGGGTATTACTGTGTTTGCTTGTGGAACAATGTTACTCTGCCCTCATACTAAAGTGCTTGAAATGCTTAAATATAAACCTTGTTATGGAAAGATGGTGGAGAAACAATGCCAACACTAAATGCCCCCACCAACACTGTGGTAGAAAGAAGAAAAAATGTCATTATTATTTAAAATTTTATTTATAAAACAGCATGTTCCAAAGTACACAAATCATAAATCTCTCATATGTTCTTGAAAACTGAATATGTATATATGAGATTTGATAGAGAAAACCAGACACTACATACACTTGTAAAAGATTATCAATCTTCTTTTTGATAATCTTTTATATGACACTATACATATATTACATTTCATGATTTCGGAATGAACAGCGTAAAACATGATCAGATTTTCTCAAAATGAGGTTGTAATTTTCATAGACACTAAACACATGGAATGAATTTCAGATGTTTTGATACCAATGTTTAAAATAGTAATTTTTAACATGTTTAATAAGTTTTGTGCCATATAATCATTTCAAATTACACTTTAATGCAATTAATGTTTTATACCAATTAAGCAAGCTTTAGTTTGAATTATTTTGGAATGTTTGTCTTTAAAAATGCTTAACAACATTTTTTTAAAGTATACTTATCTCCAAAACTCAAGTGTATTAACAGATTTTGCCACAAAAATAACATTTTTTATAAAGCATTAGTAAAAAAATATGTATTGTATGTATAAAAAAAGTTATTAACATATTAACATTGTAAATGATACACCATACATCTAAACTGACTACAAAAGGCAAAACAGCGCTATACGATATGGTACACAGTATCAGACTATTTTAAATGGCCATACCAAAAGGCACAAAAAAGAATTTTTTCAAAGAACTTTTCCCTGTGATATCAAACCAAATTATTTTTACCTTTAATTTTCAAGCAATGATGTACATGGGCAACCAATGTTTGTATATTTACATTCACTGATATGACTGGACATTCATTTGACTACAAATACAAATAAAATTGATACCTGTACAATTAAACCTACAAAGGTGCGACCTGCATCTTTATGTAAATATTCTTTAACCAGAATAGAAATTAGAGAAAACTACTTGTATATGAAATATGATATGTTATACTCTTTCACTTAGGAAACAAAATACATGTACATAAATGATATGCAATGAATTGTAGAAATACAATATATATACATATATAAGTGAGTAATGAATGTAGAGATACAGCGGAACAAGTGCACGCATACAAGAACTGATTTAGAGTATAATTATTGTTTCATCCACACTTATAAGCAACAAATGTTAAGTTATTTTGACATAAATATTTTCTACCAGTCTGGAAGCAGCCAAAACAATATTAGACCAGTCAGTTTGCAGCCAAAACAATATCAGACCAGTCAGTTAGCAGCAAAAACAATATTAAACCAGTCAGTTTGCATCCAAAACAATATTACACCAGCCAGTAAGAACCCAAAACAATATCAGACCAGTCTGTAAGCATCCAAAACAATATGCTTTTTATCTGGTCATGCAGGTTTTTACTGTTTTTGAACCAAAGAAATGTTAATGTTTAGGCATACAAATCAGTTGATGAGCATGCTTATGATACAAGTCTACTGGTCTCGAACAGAAACGAAATTCAACTTTGTACATTTTTATCTAATTGGTGAATACAAGTTCAGTTGTCTCTGACAAAATAAATTCATCCTTTAGAAATACAATTCTACTGGTGAAATGTTAACATTTTTCTTACATTCCTGTACTTACACTGATAATCTTAGTGCTGTCCATTTCGTAAAGGAAACATCCCTGTACAAATGCCACATCAATTTAGCAAAATAGTAATGTGAAATTTCAGAAATTCTAAGTTTTAGTATACTTCCTACTACCAATGTGGAAAACATGATAAAAACAAAATCAACTAATTAAAGTTGAATATTACAACTCATTTAAAGACTACCAAAAACATACAAAGGATAAAGGAAAACTTGGTCGAATGTTTATGTTGTAGTTATTTAGAAAAAACGTAATTATGTACATTAGAGAAATATGAATGAAACATTTAAATCAACTAAGTTATCATTAGATGTTCCATAAAGCAGGTCTGCTGATACAAAATGTCAATAGGTAAAACAAATGTCATGCTGGCTATTTGTTCATACAAATGTTGAAGCGGCTTTAGCAGGGGCCATTTTTACACCAACAGGGTTGCCTTCATCATCGAACTTGGTTGGCTCTTGCTGATAATCCTCGTACGGACCTTGGAAGCTGTCCGTTTCACTGGGCGGTCGCCTCTCATAGCTTGGGGTGCGATCATAGCTCGGTGGGCGGTCATACTGGGGGCGCCCTTTTACATCATCATCGAAGCGATCACTGTACCTATCATCATCCTCATCGCTGTATCTGGAATGCAAACAAAAATTCAACGCTCTAAAACTTATATTTGTTTGTCAACAATACATCTTTAAGCCAGCAGGTCCAGCTTCAGTTTTATATGTGCCCAATTATAAATTATTTTTCAATAATATTTAATGTCTTTTTTACAGTTTTAATTTCTTGAATCATACACAGACAATGCCTGTATTTAACAGGATTACTTATGATCTGGCAAAAGTAACCTAAACACTTAACAGGGCTTGAACATTTTTAATTAAGAAATATATATGTCATATGACCATAAAGGCAGTTAAATATGCCACCTGCACCAGCTACTTGAGGGTATATAAACCTCACAATGATTGGACATGGTGATAAGCTGAACCAGTGCATCAACCAAGCCATTCCCTGTGATGAGTTACAAGAATAACAAAACCAGTAAAATGTAAAAATCTAGCATTCACTTTTACCCCTTGATATGAACCTTGTAATTTTCCAATGAATTTGCTGAAAAGTCGAGAGATATCTCTTTAATGTGAACTACTGAAATTATCTGTATATTGCTTAAATTTACATTTGCGAGATCAGAATAGAAATTTAACCCCTTCCCACTAATTTTGATGTGCATTATATGCATATATGAATATACTAGTGGTGTTTTAAGTTCTTGATGTTGTTGTAGCATTTAACGCCATTTTTCAGCACACAATAGGCTATAAATGGCAGCCAGTATTAATGGTGGAGGAAGAACCCAGGAAAACACCAGAAAGAACCACCGACCCATGAGAAGCTACTGGCAAGCTTTCTCACATACCATATTGGCAGAATCCAACTCGAACCCACGCAGACAGAGGTGAGATGGCAGTGATCCGCAACGGAGAGCGCTTTAGACCACTCGGCCACTCAGGGCCCTGGTGTTTTAAGTAACTAGTTGTCTAAATAATACTTTTAATTCCAATTTATTTATAGGGAATCCACTTTCACAGATTTTGTGGCAGGGTCTATTCTAGAACTAAACATGGGGGGGGGGGGGAATTCACCCCTCCATTTGATAAAAAGAGGAAAAATTTTGAATACAGGAGGGAGACTTTAGGAAAAAGAAAAAGCTGGACTTCAATAAATAATACAATTTTTTTTAGCATTTGGTTGATTTTTTTGGTGCACTTTTAAAATAAATATGCAAGAATCCCATAACTTCAAAACCAATTGATTTGGTTGCTAAAAACCATAAATAGACAAAATGAAGAGCAATCCACTGGGAGAAAAAAAAACCCAGTACCATCCCCACTTGTCCATGAATGTATTAACAAAAATGTCAGTTTATATCACCATAATTCACACTCATAAAATATAACTGAATTTACACTATTCTCTTAGGCAATCTAGTCTTATTTTGCCATTGGTTTGAATATAATCAATTCTTACAAGCACATGATCAAACTGATACTGGTCTCTAAGGCATTTCAACATTATTTTATACTACTGAATTGAACCCATAAACTTCTAACAAATATATTGACACAATTCTCTTACACTTTCCAGCTTTATTGTATTTTACTATTGAGTCTAAACACTTCTTAAAAGTACATGATAAAAAGTACGCCATTTTCTTATGCACTCCATCTTTATTTTACTACTGCTTTAAACCAATACACTTCTTACAAGTACATGATGAAATTTACAAATAAAGCACAAAGAAATGAAAGCATGAAAGAAAGAAAAAAGCAAAGAAATAAAGAAAGAAAAAAGAAAGAAAGAATGAGTGTGTGTGATTTGGATTTTTTTCCATAGCTTTAAAAACAATTCAGTCATATCACTATGATGTCTGCAGTGTGACAGTTTATAGTGATGTCTAGCACTGGGGCATCATGCTGCAGACATGTAAAATGATGTCCCACCCAGTCACATTATCCTGACACCAGGCCAACCAGTCCTAATACTAACCTCTTAATGCTGAGCACCAAGAAAGGCAGCTGTTAGTTCCACTTTTATAAGTCTTTGGTATGACTCGGCCGGGGATCGAACCCACGACCTCCTGCATTTGAGGCGGATGCTCTATACCACTAGGTCACTGGAGTAATGTAATGATAGCAAATAAAAAAGAACAAATAAATAGGAAGATAGATGGAAGTATAAATATTGTGATTTATAAAATGATAGCAAATACAAAAGATCAATAAATAAATGGGTAGATACAGAGATGGTAGAATAAAGAATGGTAGAGAATAAAACAATAGTTAGACTGAAAGATCAGAGGTTGGATATACAAGGTGATTTGCAGAATGATAGAAAATAAAACAGATAAATATACAGGTAGACTGAAATAGCTGAATGAATACATAAATAAACAAACAGGGATTCTGTGGAATGCCAAATAATCAGATGAAGATATATAGATTTAAAATTGTTAATCTAAATGTTGAAACATTAATGATGTTGTCATTGCCATTGCCAACAGGAAAGTGATACCACATATACTTTCTTATTTATTGCATCCAACTGCAAACAACATAGACCCCAATACACCTTTGCATAATGCACCAGTAGATCAGAGTCTACTACCAACAAACTGCATAGACCCAGATCTGCCAGTGCACTATGCAATGGCAGATCTGGGTCTGTGCAGTTTGCAGTTAGACTTGACTTACTAATTAGTAATACTGTAAAAATGTTGTACCATTTGCTCATGAGGCAATTATGAACTATGTACTACACCATATTGCATGATAACCTGTTGTCATAATCACGAGAATGTCTTTGGAATCCTCCTTCATCAACCTCATCATCATCATCATAATCTGAGTAACGTTTGGGATCCGAGTAACGTTTGGGATCTGAGTAACGTTTGGGATCTGAGTAACCTTTGGGACCTGAAGACTGACCCCCTTTCTTATCAAAGTCCTCATACTCTGGCGGTTGTTTCTTCAAGTCATCAAAGCTGCAAAAGAAGGTAATATTTCAATATAATGAGATTTCACACTGCAATAATAATAACTAACAGTAAGAATAAAAGCCACAATTAAGATCAGGTAATGACTGTGAAATGTTCTTCTGCAACCCTACATGACACACTTTCCATGGCTGAAATGTAACTTCATAACCTTACATAACACAATTTTCATGACTGTGAAATAACCACCATAACCCTATATGACACTTCCATGACTGTGAAATATACCTCTATAACCCAACATGACACACTTTCCATGACAGGAAATAAAGCTCTGTAACCCTACATGACATTTTCCATGATTGTGAAATATACCTCTGTAACCCTACAGGACACATTTTCCATGACTTGTGAAATATTTCTCTGTAACCCTAAAAGACAATTTCTCCACGACTGTGAAATATACCTACATAACCCTAAATGATGCATTTTCCATGACTGAAATAAACCTCTGTTAAACCCTACATAACACATTTTCCATGACTGTGCAATATACCTCTTTAACCTACACAACACATTCGCCATGACTTGTGAAATACACCTCTGTAACCCATAAGGACACATTTTCCATGAATGTGAAATATACCTCCATAACCAAACATGACACATTTTCCATGATGGTGAAATATACCTCCATAACCCAACATGACATTTTCCATGACTGTGAAATATACCTCCATAACCCAACATGACATTTTCCATGCAATGTGGGCATGTGAGAAAGCTTGCCAGTAGCTTCTCGTGGGTCGGTGGTTCTTTCCGGGGTTTTCCGGGTTCTTCCTCCACCATTAATACTGGCCGCCATGTATAGCCTATCGTGCTGAAAAATGGCGTTAAACCCCACAACAACAACAACAACAACAACATTTTCCATGACTGTGAAATATACCTCTGTAACCCTAAATAATATTTTCCATGATTGTGAAATATACCTCTGTAACCCTAAATAATATTTTCCATGATTGTGAAATATACATCCATAACCTTAAATGATGCATTTTCCATGACTGTGAAACAAACCTTTGTAACCCTAAATAACATTTTCCATGATGGTGAAATATACCTCTGTAACCCTACATGATAAATTTCCATGACTGCGAATTTTATGTATGTAACCTTACATGATGTACTGTCCATGTACTGTTAAAATGCATGCTATTTTAATTATAGCAACTAAAAATTGTCAGTAATCATGATTTTACAAAATACATGATAATAAATGAATTCCTTTCTGATAATCCAACAGACTTCTTAAATAATGTACAGAAGTGGTCCAATTTTTTTTCTAACACACACAGGATAGGGACATGTAGATTTGGTAGCAGCACTTGCCCCATGTAAAAAAATATATATTTGCCTTGAAGAGTTTTTATATGCAATCTAAAACAATTAACAGGCTCCTTGGGCAAGTAGCTGTCAGAGGAAGGTAAGCAATGTGAGATTAGGACAGGTCTCAGGGATAGTGTTATCCTGTTTTAGGACAGGTTCAAGGGATAGTGTTATTCTGTTTTAGGACAGGTCTCAGGGATAGTGTTATCCTGTTTTAGGACAGGTTCAAGGGATAGTGTTATTCTGTTTTAGGACAGGTTCAAGGGATAGTGTTATTCTGTTTTAGGACAGGTCCCAGGGATAGTGTTATCCTGTTTTAGGACAGGTCCCAGGGATAGTGTTATCATGTTTTAGGAGTACCTGACAGTTTCTACAATGTTATTATTTATGTAGGTGAAATATCAACTTATTTATTACAATTTTGTAGAAAAATCAAAATATAGTAAGAAACATACATTTTTGAATAGGATAAATTAAGCTGTTTGAAGAGATAAGAAAATTGTAACATTACTTCAATTTATTTAACTATTTTTATCACACTATAATGTGAATTCCTTTTTGTGTATCCATTTTCATTGCTTTGCAGGAAAAATTGTTTTTGTATGTACCACCCGTCAAATCCAAGTGCAAACAACATAGACCCTGATTAGCCATTGAACAATTCACCAGCATATCAGGGTCTATGTTGCTTGTTGTGCTATCACTCCTAACAAACAGCAAAGATCCAGATATGTGAGCGCATTATGTGATGGTATATCTGGGTCTGTACAGTTTGCAGGTGGAATTGAGTTACATGTGAGTACATCTGGAATGTAATTTTATGGACTGGGGAAGGATTTAAATTCTTCTCACAAACGGATATTTATTTGTAGGGTCTTTCAATTCATGGTTTGAAACATGCAAGTAATAAAATAAAAAATTGGTACCCACAAAAAAATAGTGAATACACATTAACTATTGTAATTGCTAAAGTTATATTACTTATTCAGATTATGTCAGAAATAGATTTTTGTATAAACAAACACTTTTCTAACCATAAACATATAATCACTGAGATAAAGTAGAGGCAAATATGACAAGCTTACTGCTTCAAAAACTGTCATAGTTAGCAAAACAAGCTTTTGAAGTTCAACTTGTTTCAATATACATGTAACAGCAAGAGGCCCAAGTGTGCCTCACATCATTCAGCTAGCTGACATTTCCATAAAAGCTAAATGCAAGGGAAGCTGGCCAATCAATCTGCTTTAATATGATGTGTTCTGATCAATAAAGCTTGTTATATGTTTTGGGAAAAGAATGCAGATCAGTCTCACATGTGTAAATGCTTTCTGTCAAATTTGGTCAAATTATATTTATTTTTAACAGGTTATTTAAAAGTAATCTATTTCAAGTCACAATAGCCAATCTGAATCAGAATCACTTGTGCAAAATTGATAGGACTTCATGCAAGAACGCTTTATATAAAATTTGGTCAAATTCTATTTAGCTTATTTTGTTGTTGTCTTTCTTCTATTTTTTCATAACGGAAGTCATATTTGATGGCAGACTGTCATCCTTGCTCATTGTTTTAGACTGAGTTGGATAAAAGTTTCTAGGTTGTTAGTAATGGTGGCAATATTTGATGGCAGATAAGCATCATTTATGTAAAATTAAAAGGCTTTTATGTCACTGGGCTTTCTATCAAAATGGGCTAAAATTATATCTATTGTTTTCATGGAGAATCAATTTAAACATTTTTCTTTTAGTAATGACAGACATTTCTGATAGTGGATCAGTTTAATTTATACAAACTTGAAAGACCTAAATTAATCCAGGTGGTTTATTGTCAGATTTAGTCAAATTCTATTCAGCAGGTTTTGAAATGTCATTTTAAGGTGTTTCTGTTTTTAGTAATGGTATCTGTACTTAATGTCAGATCAGCATAATTCATACAAATTAACAAAGTTTTAATGACCATGTTTTCTATCAAATTTAATCAAATTCTGTTCAGTGAAATGGAAGAAGTGTTTTAAAATTATAATAATGCTGATTATATGGGATTGTGACCACTCTGGTTGCCTAGTGGTTAGAGCGTCTGCCTTGAATGTGGAGATCACAGGTTCGAACCACAGCAGAGTCATAAATAATGCTTATAAAAATGGCACTAACAGGTCTTCAGCATAAATATGTTAGTGTTAAGAGTGGTCAGCTTTGTGTCAGGATAATGTAATTGGTTGGGACATGATGCACATGTCTGTGGCATGATGCCCCAGTGCTAGACATTACTATAAACTGCCACACTGCAAACATCATAGTGACATGACTGAATTTTAAAAAAAAGCTACGTTCAAAATCCAAAACACACACACACACACACACACACGGGATTGCAGTTTAACTTCATTTCTATACATCCAAAGTCTTACAATATACCAGAATGCTTTCTGTCAAATTTTGTTGTACAGTTTTGATCTTTCATACTATAATGCTTTTGTTAAAATTCAGTCAGATTCTGTTCACTGGTCTTAGACAAGACATCATTTAAATATTTATCTATGTTAGTAATGGTGGCCATATTGAATGGCAGATTGGCATCATCAGTATCAGATTGAATATCTTCATGACAGCATGCTTTCAATCAAATTAGGATGTCCTTTGTCAAGTTTGTCTAAAACTGGTCCAGTAATTTTTTTAATAAAGTTTAAAATAGCAACTGTTGATGGATAACACACAATGGACAAAAATGCTATACCCTAGCTCACATGACCTTACATGCTGCAGATGAGGTAAAAATTAAATTATAACTGCATGGTACCACAAAAAGACTGATTTCATGAGAGTGAAATATCAAGAATTATACTACATGTACTAATAAGGTGATAAAGCATCTCTTATGGGAATCATTTAATGGTGAAGTATATTCCCTTCAGCCAATTTGCTTGTATCTATGATGGAAAACTTAGGTAACAGAAAAAGTTAGCAGCCATGAAGAGAAGACTGAAATTTTCACCAAAAAAAGGGGGACACATTTATGGCCAGAATATTTATTGTGGTGTGACTCAAAATGACCTAAATTTGGAAATTCTGCAACAATTACCAATATTCCCAAATTGGAAACCTACCTGAATGTGCAATATACCATCTATACACACTTTGAAGTCACGCTGCAAACTTAACATATCCAAATCTGCCATCATATAATACACTGGCAGATTTAGGTCAATGAAATTTCTTAGAAGTAAGCAGTAGAAATAATCAGATCACATTCAAGCTGAAAGGTGACTACTCAATTAAGTTTTATTTTGAGTGTGGTTCATCCAAAAATGCTCTGCTAACAACAAAGACACTGTTTACAATAGTTTGTTTTAAAAACAGAAACAGAGGTGGTCTCTTATGGGTATGCAAACTAAATACTGGATCCCTTCATCATGAAACATTTTAACATAAAATGTAAGGTGAAGAGTTGTCTTTCATTTTTCAGTATCAGAATGAAAGTAAAACGACCAAAATTTTTAAAAATGTTTAGTTTCCTCCACATTTGTATACAACTTAACCCCAACTATGGCTCATCAATTTTGGGAGAGTTAAGTCCCATCAGTTTTTAAGCTGTTCTATAATTACTAGGACAGTGACATTATCTGATTAAAGCAACATGCTTCAAAGAACAATATTGAAACTGGTCTGCAGGGCCATCTCAAGTCTGCAGGCAAGCACTCTCTTCAGGGCCCTCACTGACAACAAAATACAACAAACTCTGCGAAATAGTGCCCTCCAAGCAGGGCACTTCAGGCAGTTTTTTCTATTACCCAGCCCTTGTGACGGCCCTGCTAGACTGTTTCACAATACAAAATATCAAAAAATGTAGATTACCAAAGACAAAGAAACTAACAAATAAGCCTATCCCATTTAAGACTTTCATGAAAATGCAAAGATAAAGGCTGGTCGCTGACATGAACTTATACTGTCTCTACCCAATTATAAGTCAATTACAACTGCAAACTAAACTGACACAGATCTGCCAGTGCATAATGTGATAGCTGATCTGGGTCTGTGCAATTCTTTAGAAGTAATCAACAGAACAAATAACACAGACCTTGATCTGCCAGTGCATTACATGATGGCAAACAAGGGTCTCTGTTGTTTGGGCGTGACTTATAATCTGACATGCACAGCACCTGCTTATAGGGTGCCCCTAACTGAAAACTGCAATCTGAATCTAGACTTACCCTCAAATAATGCATCAGAAAAATCAGGCTTTATACTGTTACTATGAAAACCAAAGTAGAGTATATCAATGATTATCCTGACCCTTTGGAGAAATGGATTTTTCTCTGGCTAACTGGTTGTGTGATAAGTGATACATTTTACAATATAAAGTGCAGAGTTTTAGATAGGCAGTATACTTATGCATGTTACTAAAATACAAAGACATTTTTAAATGTGTTAAAATTATGAAAAACATTTTAGTTTCAAGCATTTATTCCAATGTTATAGCATAAGCAAACTTCATGTTTTGGTTTTATTTTAAGTGCATTTGATCAATATAAACTATGCATCCAGCTAGGACAAGTTCTGGAAGTTCTATGGATCTTTGAAATAATAGCACCTGACTACTGTTAGAGGAGTCACTAAAATAGAGCTAAATAAGCAAATGCACCCATTATTAGTCTTGGTCACTAAGTCATTTTGAACAGTTTGACACCATTGAAAACAGGCATGGTTTCACATCCTACAGACTGAGACGCAGTCTGGTATTTAAGTTTGTATTTTGCATTGTTCACAAAATAACCCAATGGAATTTTAAAATTCAGTTATAGTTCCAAAACACAAAGAAATGTACTAAATTTTCTAAATTCTTTTTTTCTAGAGTTCTGAAACTGTGCATCTAGATGACACAGTTGATCTAATTGACTTAAAGTTCTGGAAATGTGACGTCTGCATCTAACTGCAGAATGAAAGGTATAAACCAAGATATGTTGACCCAGAATGCATCTGGAAATCTGACAGGGGCTGAAGAATATCTAAAATACACTCGCACAGTCAGCCAAATATTGAACTGTTTTAATAATAAACTCTTATTCAAAGGCAATCAAAGATAATTTTAAAAAAATATTTACAATAGATGATTTGCGAAATATTGCTTTTATGAAATTATTCTGACTTTTATGCACCAATTGTAAATATATATAAATTGAGAACAATCTGCACTCTTCTGGTAAGCACTTATTAATATTAATTAGTGTCAATGCTTATATTTATTTGATCAAAATAAATGGAAAACAAACTTCTCTTTCAAAGCATTGGACTTTCAATAAATAAGCAATATTCTCTTCAGAACACCCTTCTGATTAGCAAAAAAAAAAATGGTTACTGATGAATTAGTGATAGGGCAAATGATCAGATAATTAAATTTTCATTTGTCATTTCAAGCTGGGTGAGTGAATTTCAAACCCTGGATCTGGGTTATGCTGGTTCCAGCTGTGCATCCACTGTACAAGAGAAAATATGGGTTACCAGACAGTTCTTGACAGGCATGCTAGAGATGTACATTTTGGGGTACTAACTTTTCTAGACAGTCATATTACAGCTGTATATAGAAGAATGGATTAGAAGACAAAGTAAAATAGTAAAATATATGAAAAATAAGCAAAAGTTGGAAAGTAATAATACAAATTACAGAACAAAATGTTAGTTAATGTGCAGAAAGCAAAATTAGACTGAAATGAAGAATGTCAATAAACATGTCAAAATGGATAAATAAAACCATTTTCAAAAGAATGCTATTCATTTTGGACTTTCTTCATGCTTAAATTCAGTACTGGATTTTAAAAAAAAAGATTTGAAGAAAACAAAACTGCCAGAAACATTTTCCTCTTTTTCATACATGCAACTATTTCTGCATCTGGAATACTTTAGTTTAAATGGATCTTCATGTAACAAAATTCATTTATACTCTGCATTTACCAAACATGGTCACTTATTGGCTGGATCCAACAGCAAACACCAAAGACCTTATCTGACTGAGCATTTATGCAACACTGCTGTTTTGTTCAACTGATTATTTCTAAAAAAAAACTGCATATATCCAGATCTGTTGGTGTATTATGCAATGGCAGATCTAGGTCTATGAAGTTTGTAGTTGAAGCTCACTAAAAAGCAGATACAGAAAGGTGCATGTTTTTCTGATGGGGTCTTAAATCAAACATACACATTGTGTGTGTGTGTGTGTGTGTACATGCACTGAGTTTAAGGGCATGTCAGCCTAACCCTTGTTATTTGGTGCCAATTAAGGATGTTGAAACTGTGTAAAACAAATAAAAAATAAAATACTGATAAAACATAAAATCCTTCAAATTTAGAGTCAAAATGTCTTACATAAACTATATTCCCTCGGAAAATGTAAAACATTTTCTTCTGTGACACATCATACAATTTCTTAACTGAGTTCACATAAAAAATGTCTGCCTTTCATGCTGGTAGTCTGTTCAAGTAACAAAAATGTGTTCACTGTCAATGGACATAGTCAAGGTAAGATAGTCAAGGTAAGGACTGTGGTTGAGGTTCACTTTTCAGGAGGTATGCAAGAGTCAAATCAGGTCATTGTTTTTTGTATGATCAGCAGTACATACCACCTAATCTCTATGACTCAATCAATAAAAGGGATGTCAATTTCAAATCATGGATTTGATGTTCTCAAGTTTTTTTGTGGAATTTTTATTTTGCATATTTTGGCAAGTATACAGAACATGCTCATTTGTGGTATTCTTAAAGTTTACAACATACCCCAATCTTCTGTCATAAAATGCAGTGGCAGCTAGATCTAGATCAGTGTCCAAGTTCTTTTGTTTTACTCCTTACAAATTGCATAGACCCACATCAGAAAGCCCATTATATGAAAACAGATCTGGGTCCATACAGTTTGCAGTTGGACCTGTTTCTAAGAAAGTATATATAATACAAGTTCCATCTTCTTAATCTCCCTACACATCCAACCTCTGTATAAAGACCTGCCCTCGAAGACAACATTTGTTTTCATTACTGTTGGGGAGACAATGCTAAAAAACTCATGCTTTCAATTGAATCCCCCAAAATCATTTGTATGTAACTGCATCTGTCAAAATTTCTCAAATAAATGTTTTAAACTAAAAACAAAATGTGTACTTCTTGGAGTGTCCTTTTATTGCAGTGTCCTTTATTGACAATACATCTCCATAAATGTAATGTTCACAATGGTTGTGGCAGATCTCTGTTTTTTTAAAACTTATTTCTGAAATGTACAAGCAGGGTCTATTTGAGGACTAATGGTTGTGCGATGTGCACTTATTAAAAAATACTGCATTCAAAAATCAAATGCATGAAAATCACACATATTTTCAAGACAAATTTTTATTTTTTCATCAAATTTCTCATATATTTAGAAACATTTTCTGCAAATAGAGGGATGAATTTTCCCTGTAATTTTTCAGTTCTAGAATAGACCCTGTACAAGTTAATTTAAAAAAAATACAGACATGCATGCAAAAGCTGAACTGATCATCAGATCTGTGACTGTTCTACAAGCCATGATCAGAAAGCTTATGAACTGAAGCAAAGCAATGATAGCAGAAATTACAGCAAGGAATTCTGGAACTTGTTTCAAAATGGCACCATGCATGATAACAAGCGCATGAGAAAAAGGCTTCATGGAGGACAGCTGTATGAATTCAATGGGTCAAATTTAAGTCATGTTTGTGAAAATCCATGTTACCACTGCAGCCAAACTGTTAGTCCAAAAAGTTACATACACACTCACATGCATTGCCCATCCAATTTCTTGCCCTTTGATCTCTTACCAACATGTTGCTTTTTGCCAATAAATTGTCATGCCAGGATTTTCTTTTTTCTTGAATTCCCAAGTTTGCCTGCCCCTTTCCCTACCCAACATGCATAATCCATGTACAACTATACTTATAACAGCATTTTCTAAAAGATAGCTGCAACTAGTTGTATGTCATGAGGCAATGACTGATGTGATCAGGCTTGTAAACTGTGTAGCAAGCAGTAACTATTGATCTTGTTGAATGAATTAACTTTTTAATATAACAATTAATTATAGCAAACAATTTTTATGATCAATGAGATTTGTAAGATTTAAATTTTTAAGATTTATGGCATGTGCTTTAATATGACAGCTATTGGATTCTTAATTACCTTATACACTCATTTAGAAGTCAAGCCCAACTACAAAGAACACTTGATTCTAAATCTGCCCTCACATGATGTGTTAGATCTAGGTATATACTATTTGTTCTACTGGTTACTTGAAGCAAACTGTATATACCCAGATCTGCTGGTATAGTGTGCAATGGCAGGTCTGCTTCCTTGCAGTTTGCATTTAGAAAAGACTTGTAAGAAAATAAATATGGAAAATAAAGCTGAAACTAACTTCATTCAGGACTGGAGTTATAATTGGGTATATATAGTAGATAAACTAAAACTGACAGAAATTATTCTCGAATTTGTACTAATTTTATTCAAGACTGAATTTATATTTGAATGTTTAAGTTCATTAATTATTCACATATGTATTTTTGCATCATGTTATAGGTTAAGCCCAATCAAATACAAAAATGACATCAAAATGGGCAAAAAACTTCAGTGTCCTGCATGTTTTATACAGAAGTAAATGCAAATACTATTTGCAAAACTGGAACTTCCAGCACCTTTCATTTTCCTACTTGTATACAACTGATGAATAAATTGATGAAATATAGTGGGTGGGGGTGTGAATTGGATTTTTAACATAGCTTTTTAAAAAATTCAGTCATATCACTATGATGTCTGCAATATGGCAGTTTATAGTGATGTCTAGCACTGGGCATCATATTGCAGACATGTAGCATGATGTCCCACCCAGTCACATTATCCTGACACCAGGCTGATCTAACACTAACTCTTAATGCTGAGTGCCTAATGAGACAGCTATTAGTACCATTTTGATAAGTCTTTGGTATGACTTGGCTGGGGTTCAAATCCGCGATCTTCTGCATCCAAGGTGGATGCTATAACCATAAGGCCACTTGAGCAGTATATATACATGGATAGATAGAGGGAGATAAATAATTTTGAACTGCACTATCAATTTGAGTATTATATAAAATAATATTTATTTTGATAATTTATGAAGAAAGATGTTAGGATACCTAGGAGAATCATAAGAACAGATTTTTACTATCACTGATGCCAATATTGGAACATTGGTCAGATCCATCTAAAACAATTTAAGATCCAGATCTATAATCATATATTGTGCCAGTATAACAGGGTTTCTGCCGTTTGTTTTACGGACCAGTCCCAACAACCACTGCCAGAAGGTCAGGGTTTCTGCTGCTTGTTTTATGGACTAGTCCCAACAACCATTGCCAGTAGGTCAGGGTTTCTGCTGCTTGTTTTATGGACTAGTCCCAACAACCATTGCCAGTAGGTCAGGGTTTCTGCTGCTTGTTTTACGGACTAGTCCCAACAACCATTGCCAGTAGGTCAGGGTTTCTGCTGCTTGTTTTATGGACTAGTCCCAGCGAACTGTGCCAGTATAACAGGATTTATGCTGTCTGTTTTACTGACTAGTCCCATGAAACTGCATGGATTCAAAGCTCCTAGCGCACTGCAGTGGCAGATCTGGATCTGTTTGCAGTTGGCTCCAGCTTCCACGCTAGTATAGTATGCATTTCTGCCTTGTTATAACGTCGTAGTCGGGGTGAAATGCCAAATCCTACACTATGTACTGTATTGCGGTATATTGGGATTAGTGAAATATAATATACTAAACTTTGCAAAAGAAAGCTAACATTATGTACTGAATGGAGTTGTAATGATAAATGCAATATGTTAAGAGTTGTGAAAATATACTAAACTTTGAAAGAGTTAGTCAGCAGAAACTATTTAATAATGGTGTTTTGAAAGAGAAAAGAAGATGCAAAACTAAGTTTCTCCTTGTTGTCTTTTAAATCTTATTGTCATACACTAGTATGATTTTAGTCATGGGGTCCATAGTGGTACCAGATTATATACATATTCACAAAATAATGAGGCAGATCATAACAGGGGAGTGCTGTGTAGGAAAGATGATCATTTTGAGCAGATGATTCTTCCAACAGAAGAATGAAACTGATTGTTGTCTTTGTACAGTATCATGTTGATATGACCGTACAAAGTTTTACAAAACGGTAGCAGCTTCAAAACCAGCCTTGGTATTTGACATTAACTTGTTGTTGTTGTTATAGGGCTTAATGTCATTTTTCAGCACAAAATAAGCTATACATGGCAGCCAGTATTAATGGTGGAGGAAGAACCCGGGCAAACCCCAGAAAGAACCACTGACCCATGAGAAACTACTGGCAAGCTTTCTCATATACCCATATTGGCCGAACCCAAGACTTAAACCCACGCAGACAGAGGTGTCACTAACATTATTTTGTGAATAGGGCACATCTGTAATAAAAATCTTGCAAAGTCAAAGATTTAAGAGCAAAAAGCTCAGTGACAGAGACACCTATATATTCTAAATCCAGAAAATTTTGGTTCATAATACGTCTTTCACCCCTCTTAGGGAATCAAAATATGCCTTTCACCACTTTTTGGGGTCAAAATATACCTTTCACCTATTTTAGGTCAAAATACTGGTTTCACTGATTTTCTGATCTCTAGCAAATATTAACAGAGTTGGATATGTCATAATGGGTATACAAATGGAGAAAATGCAAATGTGATGACAATGATGGTAGTGAAAGATCATATATGAAGAGCATGCAAGTTTTTGGTGTTTATGACCTTAATACTGTATACACCTCATAAAAGACTATAAGATTCTGTTTATACGCTAATATTTTAGTACGTGTGCTTTCTGAGATAATAAAACGGGTGCAGAAGAAAAAATGAACAGTATGCAGATATAACATTTCAAATGCTGTGGAATAAAGTCATTTATTGGCAACAAATGTTGAAATTTGGCAAAATATTGAACAGCAGGAGCACAAAAAAGGGGTCCCAAAAACCAGAGCAAAATGCAGCTGAAACTAAAATTTGCCAAAACAAATCACAACTTTTTTTATCTTGTGTATTTTCCACAACTTCTAACATTCCACATCAATATTGCAAAACAAAACAATCTGCTTCCAGAGATGGTCCGATTTCAACATTTTACGGATTATAAAAGAATGTTTTTTCTCAAGATGTAATAAACTATTTTTCAATATCTAAAAGTGAAACCTATCAATTGTATTATTATACTGGCTATTTCCCTTTCAAAAGATTGGCATGTCCAATAACTTCTTCAAATAACTTTATTTTTATCTGTTGTCTACAAGAGGGAATAAGATATCTGAGGTAAACTTCTCAATCAAGACATCAGTTATCTGAATGTCTCTGTACAAGAAAATTAAATTAACTTCTGCAATCATTCTTTGAAGTGATTCATTGATATCATTGAAACCTCAGCTAATCGGTAAGAAATGAGTATATACAGTTGTGAGTTTTCTAAACATGAAAAGTGGATACCTGTTAGCTAGATTGATAATATTTTGTTTCAGACAGTCTAACTGGCTCCGAAAGGGATGCAGATAACGATAAAGAAGAACATGCAAAGATTTTTCATGAATGATTGGGAATGGGATTTGGCATATCAAACTGGAGAAACTGGAAATATAATTCACACTAGTTAATTGCTAAAATTGTCAATTTTGGTTCCGAGAAATTTTATAGAGGAATGGTGAGCAATTTAATATATGCCATCTCCCACCCACCCCTACCCCATGATGGAGAAAAGTCTTGAGTGAAAAAATGGAAATGATACTGTGAGTATAATGTATGGTCAATGTGTATCTTTTGATAACAATAATAAATACCAAGTTTCACCCCAAAAAATGCAATTTATTCATCAATGACCACAATACTTATAAACTTTCATGGCAATCTGTCAGAAATGCAGTATTAGTTAGAAGAGAAAATGGGTAATAACTGTAATAAATATTTCCATATTTGACAACTTTCTTGGCAATTCATCAGAAATTACAAAACTAGTTGTACGAGCAAGATTGTGTCATACTACGAAGCAAAGGGGCAATAACTATAAAAAGAATTGTCCCAGTGACCTAAAGTTTTGTTGTTGTTGTTGTTGTTGTTATAAGATTAAACGCCATTCCTCAGCACAAGATACGCTATATATAGCGGCCAGTATAAATGTTGGAAGAACATCAAGGGAAACCCTGAAAGAACCACCGACCCACGAAAAGTTACTAGCAAACTTTCTCATGTACCCACTTTGGCTGAGACTGAGACTTGAACTTACGCAGACGTGAAATGTCCGTGATCCGTAATGGTGAGCGCTTTAGATCACTTGGTCACTTGGGGACCTTACCTAAACAGTTAATCTGTTTAGTGATTAATATCCTTAATCTAAATTCACCCATACAATTTTTATGCATATAGACACATTAGTGTCTAAGAAACTGAAAGAAAAGCAAAAATAGAAGCAGGTACTTTAAGTCATTGTGACCCATTTTCCCCTGAGGTGAGTATAACCCTTCAAGTTTATAAAGATATTTAAATGCATGATTTGTAGCAACCACGAAAGAAATCCACAAAAATTTCCAAAAATGATATTCCACAAATAAAAGTGAATTTACAATAGAGAATTGTTAGCTTACGATCTTTAGCAAAGTCAACAAAACAGAGGGTAAGTCCAACTACAAAAAATGCACAAACCCAGATCTGCTGTCAAATGAAGTGCCAGCAGATCATGGTCCATGAAATTAATTTGTAGTAAACAGTATGAGATGGCAGATCATGGTCCATGCAATTAATTTGTAGTAAACAGTATGAGATGGCAGATCAGGTCAACAATGTTTGCAGTTGGACTAAACTTATACATAAGATTGTATGTACTATTAGAGATGTCTGTGTTTTGTACAGGAAGTAAAATTTCATGAGCATGGTCTCAGATTTAGAGGTGAATGTAATAGATAATGTAAAACTGTTTAAAATTTATTTATGAAAACTAACTACAAATTAATATATTTTAAAAACTTGATGAAAAAGACAGATACGTCAATGTAACCTCATGAACTATAGTCATCTTGCAGTATCCTGATTCCACACCCTATCTGACGCAGTGCCATAAATTCCCTGTTGTAGAGTTTCCTATGTGCTATTAACACTGCTCTGCAATAAATGTTTTTTTAACAAGTGATGTAAAAAGTGAACTCTCCAACAAGGGGTTGTCTGGTTGAAAGTATGCCAAGAGGATAGGGAATATATCAATGCTAATTGATATGCTTGGTTTTCTAAAATGACCAATCTTTGAAATAAAAGGAGCCTAAGAAGGTATTATACTTCTGAAGAAATGAAAGTCAACTCTTAAGTGTGTTGAGGGCTTTAGGATACTTCATGTTTACATTTATTTGTAGGTTTTTTAACAAGTCTGTCTTTTTTGCAATTCTTTATCTTTACATTTTCAGAACTTTTAACTGACACCATATAACCAGTATGGGATGACATGCCATTACACCCTAATATATACATTTATGTCTATATTTATTTAACTTTAGAAAACAGTTTTTGAATTTCCAGATTTATACAGATATGTTTCTCAACCTGTACTTCCTTCAATTAGTCTCTAAGAAAACAAATGAGTTTGGAACAAATCAGGATGGAACACTAAACATGTAAACTGGTTACATTTTAAGTGCCTCTGCCAACCTGTGTGATTGACAAAGATACATGTTCTGCCAATAGGCCTAATAAACAATCTCCTGGTTTACTACACAATGCTAACTTTGCAAGTTTTATAAATGAGAAAGGCAGAGTGAAAAATTACTGATGAAAACTAAATGCAAAAATGTACCGCAATTATGGCATACATTATTAAGTGAAAGAGGGGCTGAGTTACTTTGGGTGACACCAGAGAGGCAAAGAATTGTGGGTAACCTTGTGAGTGCAGTCTTGCTTTTAAAATGTGTTGTGGGCAACAACAACAATCAAAGAAGCCATATCTCGAGAATAACAATCTATTTTGGGATATCCAGTTAAGGAAACTCCAATGGCAGAATTTCACAATTTCTCTTAGACATCAGAAGACAAGGGAGATAACCAACCAACCAAACCCCACACAAAAATTAAGGTACTTAGTTATTTTACCGATCTGTCTTCGTGTGAATTAAAGTTGCATAAAACTCTTTTAACTCTGAGGTTAAAGTTGAGATTTGTGCTCAAAAGATTTTGAGAATATTGGACAAGTTGTCTTAATGTTAAATATTTGAATATTTTCCTCACCCTTTTATTGTTGAATTGACAAAATGTTTTATCTTTTATTCCATCATATCAGTGTAATGATTTAATTACAAGAAAATAATTTTAAATATTGCAACACAAATCCACTGTGCTATACCACACAGTTCATAAAACCATTGTGTGATGACCTGTGACAACAATCAACAGTAAGTAAAGATCTCCAGGTCACATGGATGAGTGTGTATGTGTGTGTGATTAGGATTTTTAACGTAGCTTTAACAATTTTTCAGTCATATCGCTATGATGTCTGCAGTGTGGCAGCCTGTAGTGATGTCTAGCACTAGGGCATCATGCCACAGACACAAAGCATGATGTCCAACCCAGTCACATCATCCTGACACCAGTCCTAACACTAACCTCTTAATGCTGAGCGCCAAGTGAGGCAGCTGTTAGTACAACTTTTATAAGTCATTGGTATGACTCGGCTGGGGATCGAACCCTTGACCTTCAGCTTCAGAGGCAGACACTCCAACCACATAGGCCATTGGAGTGGTCAGAAAGAGAGAAGAAAAAGAAATGGATGAGAAAAATGAATCAAAAGTACTTGTAAAATGTTGAAATCTGGACCTGTGGTTTTGGTTC
This sequence comes from Sinohyriopsis cumingii, assembly GCA_028554795.2. NCBI lineage: Eukaryota > Metazoa > Mollusca > Bivalvia > Unionida > Unionidae > Sinohyriopsis > Sinohyriopsis cumingii. Next base: position 43,658,799 of record CM068834.1, on the reverse strand, counting down.
ATATGGCTTAGCCTAACCATTGTCATTGCCTTAATGAAAACAATTGATGGTATTGATGGGACTTTAATGGGATTGAGCAAGATTTTGATAGCAGTCACATTATTGGATTCAAAACTCTTACCTATCAGATGTTCCGTTCCTGAAAAACATATATAATAAATGCTTCTTTTCATTGGATACTACTGTGAAGTCACTTATATTCATGGGATATATATATATATATATATATATATATATATATATATATATATATATATATATATATATATATATATATATTCATATTTATGGATTTAATACTTTCTAAACACAGCAAAATTTAGCCATTACCCATCTTAGGGAACACAGCAGAACCTGCCTGCTCTTGTCCATGGACTTTGAAATTGACAGAAAGGTCAGTTTTTGCTAAACCATGAAAACTGAAACTCCCCAAAATTCAATGCAACTACAAATGTTCCTTGCTATAATGTTGATCAGTGGAGCAATAATATGTCAGATGACAAGTGTGGTCACCCTATAAATGGAAGAAACACACAGAAAAATAGAATTTAAAGGTGTAATCCAATCAATGATTGAAACCTTGTTGTATCAGAGGCAGTTTTATATATGATGATTTAAGAATCAACCAATGTGCAACTACCAGTATAGGTCAGACATATTTTAAAATCAGATTTATAAGGCTGCCTCATATCAACATTTCCTGATAGCGTATGTTTATTGTGTGCCTACAAAACATTACAAAGAAAAAAACTGCAACAAATTTAACGTACAAAATATTCTTGATTCAATTAGAGCTGTCACATAACTTGATCTCTAGCCTACATACCCCAAAATAAATAAGAGATTGCTTTGACCCAATTAGAACCCACATGAAAAGTTCAAGGGGAAAAAAATCTCATGCATACGCAAAACCAGACAAAGTAAGTGACCTTGGCCTTTGACATTCTGATCTTCAAGAAGGAACTTCTTGTTTATCCAAAAGTATTCCACTTTAAATGAAGTTTTATGACAACTGTATCCAATTAACTTTAATACTAATAATGCAGAAACCAAAATCAAACTTTCCTTTCAATGTACCTGATCTTACCTTTGGAATTTCAACTCACTATGGTGCTATTTCTGCATAAGTTTCATACCTAAGATATTTTATAAAATGGGCCACAAGAAATGCAGTAACTGTGTAGAAGTCCCAATATCACCATTTCAACTCAAAAGAAGTTAACTTTTGACTCTGAAAGCACTAGAAAGCTGATATTGTTTAAGTGTAGCCTCCAATGATCCAACTGAGATGCAAAATGGATACAGAAAATCTGACATAAAATCTGACATACTATCTATAAACCCAACTCAAAACAGAATTTGCCCTTCAATGACCTTGATTTTTCATCCTCAAATCAAACAAGTACTAACGCTTTAAAATGCAGTCCACCTAAGAAGACTAATGAAAATCTCTGCAAGAAACTTGACAAATTATGCTGAAACCAAATATACTTGCTTATAAATCGTCCAGCTGCAAACTGCACAGAACCAGATCTGCTATCGCATAATACGATGGAAGATCTGGGTCTGGGAAGTTTGTTAGGAGTAATCAGTTGAACAAACAGCACAGACCCTGATCTGTGGGCATATTATGACAATAGATCAGGTTCTTTGTTGTTTTCAGTTTGACTAAACTTAGTTACAAGTCTAGCATTCCAACCAATCAACCATCCTGGTTCCTGACTAGATTAGTCATGTGATATGTTGGCTTATTCGACAGCCCTGAGCCTGCTGGGCATTTCAAATGTAGAACTAAAACGCTATTCAATATCTACCTACAACTGCTGTCACATGTCATATGACCAACAGTCCTGTTGTTGTTGTAGGGTTTAACACCATTTTTCAGCACACGATAGGCTATACATGGCGACCAGTATTAATGGTGGAGGAAGAACCCGGGAAAACACCCGGAAAGAACCACCGACCCACGAGAAGCTACTGGCAAGCTTTCTCACATACCCACATTGGCTGAATCTGAGACTCGAACCCACGCAGACAGAGGTGAGATTCCTGAGAATGAATAATGTAGCAAGTGTGTAAGAACAAAAAGTATGTTTAAAATTGGGTGTGTATGTATGTGTTACACTTCAAAATGTAAATTACTTTTAGTTTTAAATGTAGATATTTGTCTATAACATTTAATAATGTATTACCATATTTACATAGAAATAGATGTAAATTTCTTACAAATGTAATAAAAAAAGTGAAAAATGATTGTATTCCAGAGAGTAACATAATATTAATCAATCACCCTGCCACAAAGTAACTGATTACATTCTAGAAAGTAACATCATGTAACAAATTGCCTGGCCTCAAATTGAACAATTGTAACTGACTGTAATTGTGATCAAACTTTTCTGAAGTATTCAATCAATTACAATGAAAGTGATTGATCCCAGGTCATTTTATGAGCAAGTAATGAGCACTATCAAGAACCTGGATATGCACCATGTTAACAGAGGCATCCATTAACCATCAGAGACTGACAGAAAACCTTGACAAGTACGTTTGCTGGAGGAATAGCTAGAACATAAACACCAACAAAAAAAAGAAAATGACATTCTGCACTACACAAGTACTTATCGCATTTATAAATGCAACATATCTAAGGCCATGTATGAAAGAACTGGTCTTGTTCCTTGTACCTTCCACATGTTCAGTACTAAGTTATTATACTTTTAAAAAATGTGTCAACCTTTTAGCATATGACGCAGTTTTCATTGCAACCGAGTTCATCATCGCCATTTTTACCATAAGGAAAAAAGACAATGGTTTTATTCAAAATTATGTTGAAGATCACTTAATAAATCCAGAGTAAAAAACCATCTCATATCAAATTTGTAACCTTCCACTCCTGTAACTAACAGTCAAAAGCTCCAATGGTATAGCATTATGTACAGTATCAAGAAGAAATACTCCACATCTCCAAAAAAGTACTTCAAAGTACATATACCTAGATTCAGGGCCCAAAGTAGCCAAGTGAAATAAAGTGCTTGCCTTCACCAATCACTGCCATCTAACCTCTCTGTCTGTCTGGGTTCAATTCTCTGGCTCAGCTAATGTGGGTACATGAGAAAGCTTGCCAGTAGCTTCCCTTGGGTCAGTGGTTTTTACCAGGGTTTTCCCTAAGTACTTCCTCCATGAATTAAACTGGCTGCTACGTATAGCCTATTGTGTGCAGTAAAATGGCAGCCATGAAAATGCAGACATGGCTATGGGTCCCATTAAATTGGTAAAATTCTTTTACATCATGGCTACTATTTCAATTTAATTTAGTTCTTGACAGAAAAGAACCAATTATGATGAAATTTCTCATCATAAATACTTTCTGTTTTTTTATGCCGTATTAGAGCATGTGGAACAATCATCGGTACATGGCTCCCTCACTTATAACAACGGCCACTTTGATGGCTTCCATGAAAACCATTAAAAAGCAGGAACAGTGTATGTAATGAAATGATCCTGTAACTTAAGAAAATAATTTCATGGATGAGATTTATCAGTCATTTCAGGATCTGCAGATCAACTAAAAAACAACTTAAACAATTAACATGAACCCAAACAGCTAAATCAATTATTCCTTACAAATTTATATTATAGTACAACACTTATCACAGGATAATTTAAAGACGATACAAAGTGTCAACAATGAAACAAGAATCCCTTAAAAGGACCGATACTAAGGCCAATAAGAGTCTGTGTGTTGCATGATTTTAATTTTTTAATTGCCAAGTGTTTACATCCATCCGATATATTCCTGAGTTCATACAACTTCAAAATCACGCATTCTTAACACCACTGTAAACAATGACATAGAAACATGGAGAGTAAGAATCACGGTCTATTCAATCTAATATTTATTTCAAGGGCAATCATACAAAACTGTTCAGTGCTACCTTAAGGAAACTCTGAAAGTCTGTCAAATCTTCCCTCCTCCAACTATGTCAAAACATGCTTGATTATGAATCATCCTATGCCTACATTTCAATGCTGCTGCCTATAAATCCACCTAATGAAATATAAAAGTCCATTTCATTTGTATTACCCATGTATGGGAAATCTCAGCTGTATATTAACACAAAAATCTGTCCCAAAACAATCTGAAATGCAACAATAAAGATGTCTCATGCAGTCCACTGGATACTAAGTCTCTTACTGCCACATAAAATATTGAAAAATTTTTCATAAAATGTACATCAATAATGAAATTCCTTTTTTTATTACTCTTGTTGCTAGCAAGAAGTATAGTGTACCTACTGCATTTTTTTAATAAATCTAAATGAAGAAATGGGATAGGGGTGTTGTTGTTGTTGTAGGGAAAAAAACTGATTAATCTGATTAAACTTTTTCCAAACAAAAAATAGCACAGTAAGAGTAGTATCAACAAACTTCAAGCACGAAATTAAAATCTAAAGAAGTAAGACGCCATATAAATTGTCATTAAGGCAGCACTAGATAGTTTCTGGCTACAGTTACAGTTGAGGATACACTCAATCACCTTTGAAGCTACCCACTATCCAAAAAAGGCACCATAACCATCAACATGTATATATTTCCAAACTTATTAGTGAATGGAAAAACCAAATCAGAAAAAGACTAGCACGAAAAAGATGATCCTTCTAAGCCAACCCTTTGAGTCACCAAAACCCCTCCATTGTAATACATAAAAAAATCCCTAAAACTTTTGATCTTCAACCCCATAAGAAAACTATGTAGAATAAAATCAATGATATTTCACATATATGGCAGTGTGTGTGTCTGTGTGTGTGTGTGATTTGGATTTTTAACGTAGCTTTAAAAAAATTTCAGTCTTATCGCTACGATATCTGCAGTGTGGCAGTTTATAGTGATGTCTAGCACTGGGGCATCATGCCACAGACATGTAACATCATGTTCCACCCAGTCACATTATCCTGAGACCAGGCTGACCAGTCCTAACGCTAACCTCTTAATGCGGAGCGCCAAGCGAGGCACCTCTTAGTACCATTTTTGTAAGTCTTTGGTATGACTCATCTGGGGATCGAACCCATGACCTCCTGCATCCGAGGCGGATGTTCTAACCACTAGGCCACATATAAGGCAGTGACAGATTCCCATAGTTAATGATCAGTAGAGTGGATCACAATGAACTGACCAATTTCCTACAAAATCTTTATGAAAATTTCAGCTAATGTTCATTAACAGAGCTAATTGGTCTATCATGTATTCATTCTGAAGGCAAAAACTTAATCTTAAATCCGGCTAGCAAAATTGTGTTTCTGTACATGAATCATCCCCTTGTACATACAATATGAAATCTTGCACTCATGACACCACTGCAAATAATGAGGTAACATTATGGAGATGCAGCATGGGTGTTTCTTCAACCCCAACATTACCCCTTGACCAATATGATCATTAAGTATCACCTCAGACAAAACCTCATGTCAATGTCTGTTGAGGAGGAGTTATCACCTAGGACAAAACCCCATGTCAATGTCTGTTGAGGAGGAGTATCACCTAGGACAAAACCTCATGTCAATGTCTGTTGAGGAGGAGTATCACCTACAACAAAACCCCATGTCAATGTCTGTTGAGGAGGTGTATCACCTAGGACAAAACCCCATGTCAACGTCTGTTGAGAAGACTAATGATAACAAGATTTTCAATATGAACAAACTGTTGGCCATGCTGGAGATCAGACTGGCACCTTTTTCTTTAGGAACAAATAGATATTGTAGGTACTCTTTTAATTAAACCCCATGCTGATACAACTATTTGCTCTGGAGGAGTAGTCATGACAAAGTTTTCAAGATTTTCTTGTAGGACCAAAAATGGGTAACTTTCATCCACGATCATCCAAGTAACAAAAGTCTTTCAGTGAAAACCCAATGCAAATACAATCATCTGTAGAGAAGGAATAGTTATAACAAAATTCTCAGACATCTTGAATGTCTGAGGGACATCATTTTCTTTTAGGACCTCAGCATGAAACTCGGAGCCAAGTTTCAAAATTCTCCTCTAGTAGTTTAGTAGTCGTAATAATAAACAACAGCTTATGGACACCATATGCCAGACACCAAACAAAAGATGCAAGATGACTGCCACAGAACCATCACTTAAGCTCTACTTTTCTTTGATCAGTAAAGTTCAATGTATCTTCTGTATTACAATTAGGGAGTGAACACTAAAGCTGTCAAGGGTACCTGCCCATCCATAATTATCCAGGTAATAAATGTAGCTAAAGTACTTGCAAAACAAGTTTCCAAGTTCAGATCAAAGATTATATCTGGCAAAATCAGGCTCGAACAAGACACAGAAAATAACTAGTATAGGTCGCAGCTCATGTCATGTGACGCTGATCCACTGTAGACCTCCATCGACTGATCTTGCATTTTCAACATGTACAACCATTTAGCTAAATACATTGAACAATTTCCTTATTTTCTATTTATAGTAACCGTAATGAAACATTTAAAAAAAATGAAAGATGGGTTTTTTGAATTTGAAACTATGTGCTACAGGTTCATTATAGTTTGATACACACTTAAGTAGCAGACCAGTCTTTACTGAGAAAAAAAATATGACGCCAAATATGAAGTAAAATGAGCATATTTGATGTGACTTGTGGATGTTATAAAACTAAAATATGTTAGAGGAGAGTGATTTTGTTAAACTGAATTACATGTTACATCAGGAAAAGAACAAATCAATAGCACTTTATACATTTTGAAAGAGGAATTCACCTGTGATGTAATACAGCATTCAAAATTTGTGGACTTGACATTATAGCCTTTCAGTGAAAGTGAAACATGATGTAGACTAGTTAAAAGGAATATTATCTATCAATAAAATTTATCACTTTGTGTCTGTATTCTCTCACTGATCCATATGGATTTAGCCAATCTGTGATGAGAATTTTAACTAATTGCAGATCCAAGTGTAAGTAGCAAAAATAAATGTATGTTTTTCATGTTTCTGTAATTATGGCATATATATATATATATATATATATATATATATAGATTACTCCTTTTATGCTCAGACTACACCTTTTTGCCACTCATATTAGTAATAATTACCCTTATACCTCCTCTCAGGAGTTGATAGGTATGAACTTACAACAAAGCAGTTCAAGTTCATATTTAATACAATTTCTCTTTGATTGGGTAGCAGGGTAACCAATCATTAGGATCAATGGGTACCCGAGTGACTTTTTGTAAAATTTTGACATCTTTAGTACAGACCACCCTTTGACATCAAATTATGGAAAATGTCTTGGAACACTGTAGCTATATCTAATAACTGAGTCAATTCTAAGCATGCAACAACTTTTAATACTGGAACAAACTGTGTGCCTCTAGCTGTTGAATCCAGATTTAAGGCATTTTTAAAATCACTCATTTGAAATGCCTTTGATCTTGGTTTGTTTAAATTTTAAATTGTTTTTTAAAACTGGGATTGAAATTTTATTTTCTGAGGAAGAATTTCACCTTTTTATCTCAGTATATGAACAAAGAATGCAAACTGACAAATATAATTAAAAGAATGTAAAACTTATATATAAAAATTGTTTAAAAACTATGAAGATGAACAATACAAATACCGCTGAATTTCTGAACTTGAAAAAATTAAAATTAATGTTTTGATTTTCATGAAATTCTGCTATTATATCTGTCCAGACTCCACATAAACTACATGCTTTTGAAATCTTGTCATTCAAATCCTACGTACCTCATCATTTATATATTTAATCTAAATGCAAGCATTTTACAACCAGATATTTCACATTTCCTGAAATACAGGGTCAATTTAGCCAATGGCCCATAGGTCACAGGCCTGTGTGTTTCAAGGACAGTCAGTTAATTTTAATATCTGCAGTACTGTGAAAGTAGTTAAAATTTTCTTAAGTCAATATTTTTATTTGATTGGAGCTGCTGATTTGTTTTCTGCAGCACCAGTTGATTTCCATGTGAGAGTATGCCCTAATGGGCAATGGAAAAATCTGTGTCAAGTTGACCCTTGATATAATAATAATAAATTCCTTTTTATATGTCTTAAAACTGCACAATGCACATGTATAATAACAGAATATTGCAAACTATCTCCCAAGACTTCATGGAACGCTAAGACTTGCCTACTAGCCCAGTATACATGTATATTGTACATGACAGTCATTTTAATGTCAAAAAGGGCCAATTTAAGATGTGCTTCTTGAACTGAATCTGGTCATTGGTGTGAAAACATGGTTGTTGTGACCTACTTTGATACCCCACAATATGGATGTACTCAGCAGTTTTCATTAATATTTATTCAGTGTTCCCACACTTCTGAAACATAAATCAAAAGATGTTTCTTTTATAGACCCTCATAACACCAGTTATATGACCATGTATATAACCATCACTAGAAACTACTGCTATTGAAACTATAATGCAACTTAATTGAATATACATAGTACAAATGTATACTTTCTATGTCAAATAACATATATTGGTAAAACTTTTTTATTTTTAAATAAAATTTAAAACTTTGACATAAAGACCTTAAAATAATTAATGTTTGTAAGAAACAAAAGGACAATTGTTTTAAAAAAATTAACTTATATTTGGTTGGTGTACTAATATATATAACTACAATGTAAGATATACACCCATCCTGGTATCCATGTGGGGGAGGTTGGTACAATGCAACACTAGACTGGTCTTCGCACCTTCTACACATATGGTGCCAACTGCTGGGTAAACAGACTACTTGACACATCCAAAAAACTGAGTGCTTGGACTGACTATACAAATCTGTCTAAGCCAATTACCCAAATGAACCATACAACGTTTGGTGCTCAACTGATTGAAGAGTTAAAAAGAAAATTCCAGTAAAGACTAGGTAAATTTAAATCATGATCAGTGTAATTTGTGATGTCATCATGTAATTCCCAATTTTTCAATATTTGCAATATTATAGGATTTTTCCCTGGTGGGAACAAACGTATTCTCTCTACCAACATTTTCCTTAATTTCCTAGTAGCATGGGAACCCTACATGCAGAATACAGAATTTTCAGGTTATAATTTGCCTTGACCATACACTTGAAACAAAATTCCACAAAGAAATGACAAAAGCACCATGCTGCAGTATTGAAATGAACTTGCTCCACAGAAACTATTATTTTCTTAATAGATTTACCATGACCATGACCTCTGACCTTTGGACAATAAATTCAAATGACAGAAAGCTTGTTTCAGGGCATAATGTGCAAATCAAATTTAGTTTAACAACCATTTATGTCATGCCTAAGTGTCCAGATGTGGAAACAGTTGCCTGCCTGAATGAAGACATAACGCGACAAGAGCTATGAGACTCTTCCAGCAGCTCAGCTTGTGACATGCACATCAGTTAAACAAAAACTTCTATACTGTGCAAGGTAAACTTTTATATATGCAATTTTAAACTAATTTGTGGTATGTCACTATCTCCAAGTTTGTGAAATCATACAAATTTTGCACGATTCACACGCTTGCACACCCTGGAAGCATCTATTTCAATCTGTAATATAGTTTAAATTTAGATTTTACATGTGTCTGTTATATTTTCACCCTTAAAAAAGAATTATAAACATTTTATATTGTTTTACTGTACATGTATTTACATGGTATCCAACAACCTTAATTTCCACCCACTGCCTTAGATAAATAATTATGTTGCAAGATATAAAAGGATAGACAGAAATGAGAAAAATCATAAGGTATTCAAACACTGTTATTATTTAAACAGAAAGAAACAGGAAATTATACTATATATGAAAATTAGATTTAATACTTTTTCAAATCGATTAATCATTCAAGTAAAACTGTTGTTGAAACATTGAAATCCTCTTGAAAGCATATCTGATTTTATCTATGCATGTTTAACTCAAATGCAAAACATATCAAATACAAAACTATCCCTTGAGGCGCTAATTAAACTCTGCACATACACTAATTGTGAAGTGTATTTTTTACATAGCTTTAACAAATTTTCAGTCTTATCACTACTATGTCCACAGTGTGGCAGTTTAGAGTGATGTCTAGCACTGGTGCACCATGCCACAGACACATAGCATTATTTCCCACCCAGTCACATTATCCTGACACCAGGCCGACCAGTCCTAACACTATCCTCTTAATGCTGAGAGCCAAGCGAGACAGCTGTTAGTACCATTTTTTATAAGTCTTTGGTATGATTTTGTCAGGGTACGAACCCAAGACCTCCTGCATCCAAGGCAGACACTCTAACCACTAGCCCAAGAGCGCCCACTAACTTTGACAGAGTACTGAAGCTCACACTTCACAGAGTTTCGGACAAATCACTCAGTCCAGTATGCTAAAAAAAAACATGGATATTCAGATCTAATCTTGTACACATTTCATGTGAGCCACAATTATCCATTCAACATCAAACAGCTTAATTGACAATGTTTTTAAATACTGAAGATAGTTTGTAAATGAAGCAGTGATTCTACTGTTTGTCAGTTTAATCAGTTAACAGCATTGCCACATTTTCATGGGTTATGAAAACATAAGATGCTGACACTGCTTCCTAACTGCATTGAGCAAGGGGCAGCTGGTCATGTGTTTGCTTCACATATGTAATGATCACATTATTCAAACTGATGGGGTGATTTATACCACTCTTAAGCCACTGTTAATGACATGGTCATCAGAAAATAATTGATGATGCAAATTTATGGACTGTTTTGAGGACACATGTAATTTAGCAACTGGTTAGTAGTTTAGTGTTTCTGGCTATGTCAGCTCACTTTGATGTTGCGTGTAAGTGATTTGTCTTGACAGGTGCTTGATCTGTGTTCATGCTACTAGTGTTTCCCTCCACCATTAATACTGGCCGCCATGTATAGCCTATCGTGCTGAAAAATGGCGTTAAACCCCACAACAACAACAACAACAACAGCTACTAGTGTTTCACAACTTAAGTGACCTCATTGGCTGTCTTCAAATTTAAAAAAAACAACTTTATCTGACCTATTTTTAGAGGTTAATCCTTTAAATGAAATACATACTAATGTGCTAGACTTTGACTGTCAAAATCAGGAATTTAAGTACCCCAGAAATATTTCTCTCCAAAACTACAAAAATAATTGATATTATAGTATATCAATTACTAAGTTAAAATAACTTGCAAATTTGTTTCATTTCAATAATGCCTGAATCTATCATGCTTTCATCGTTTTTGCAAATGATGTCAAACTATGACGTTACAACGGAAAATAACTGTCATATGAAAATATTACAACCTAATTATGGAAAATGTCCAATAATTTAATGATGGACAAAAATCATATGAAAAACTACACAAGCAGGAATTGAATATGTCTAATAATTGAATAGATTTTATGGGATAACAGTTTTGAATGTGAAGATTTGAGGACTTAATGGTAGTTTTATTGAAGTAAACTGAGATTAACCATCACCTGTCAGTCAATCTAATCTAACAGATCCCTGTGACAGTATATATAACTAACATTAACAACCTATCAATCTTCAAGTACTAGACTGCCACTGCCATACTGACAAGCATCAAAACCGTATGATAAATGTAATTTTTATGGCATCAAATCACACTTTACATTGATCATTACATCTCTTTTGCAGTACAATTTCTCAGTTTATAAGTTTTTCACAGTTTTAGATTTTGAAATCTGGACATCAGACATGTCAGAAAATTATATTTTTAATATATCAGACATGTAAATTCAGTCCAATGACTAAGATGTCAAATTCTGTGAAACATTCTGTTGTGACAATTTCTAATAAAGTTTATCTAGGTGAAGTAAATCCAATTTCATAGGCCTACTTGGAAGTCAACACAATCAGATTGGTGAGTGGGTCAGGTAAGGTCCACACCGATATGAGCCAATCCTGGTCAAGCAGGGATTGGTACTGTCCAATTTGTAATTTAACAAAATGTTCTTCGGTGCATAATTTTCATATTGTGATGAAGCAAGGAAAGAGAAGAGCTCTGCCAGGGGCGGTAATCATTCATGCAGCCCAGCTAAAAATATTTACCGTAATTCTCCCATGATATGCCCATGTTTCATGATAATCCCATCCTCCAATTAAAAAGATGGTGGATAATCCATCAATTTAAATCTTTGCAGCCACCACTCAATTAAAATAATGTGGCCACCATGTATCTTAAAAAAACTGTGGCTATCCCCCAATTTTAAATACTGTAACAAAATATTATTTAAAAAAGCTTTTTTCCCTGTGATATGCCCATCCCCCGCAACCCCCTTTAAAAACTTGTAAAATATGGGACCCCCTGGGCTTATCATAGGACAAATACTATACCTTGGCTTTCTTGTTTCTAGCAAAGTTGATCTAGAAAAAAATGGGGTTTCAGATTCATTATTGTGAAATCACTTGTCATTAAAGGACACGTGGTTCTTAAGTTTTCTATCAAACTAGGTAACAAGGTCCAATTAATGTTTCCTATAAAAAAACAAAAAACAGTATGCAACAGAAATTTCCCGATATATATAAAAGGTTTTTAATTACATGAAAGCACTACAGATCCATGGATATGAAATGAAAGAGAGAATTTTATTTAAGCCATAGAGAAATATGAAGCAAAAATATGAAACTGATCTCCAGTATAGAAATCAACATTTTATAAAGTCAAATAAATCACAATATTGATAGCCTGTCATACATTCTAACCTCTTAAGAAAATCAAAACAATGGTAGGAGCCATAGATGAGATCTGCATTCAACTTAAATATAAATTTAGAAATTAAACTTTTCTTCACATCATTTGGAGCAGGTAAAAGAAGGTTTGATTAATCAAGATACTGTTCATTGGTCTGTTTTACATGGATGAATTGGCAATTTATATCCTTTTTTAACCAAACCATAATTACAGTTTTATGTGTATAACACTCATAAGAATTTTTCTGTATTGTAAGTTATGTATTTTGATGTTTTGTCCAATAGTGTTGAGTCAGGACCATAATTCAAGCTCCACTACTCAAACACTGTAACAAGTAGTATTGACTTTTGCCAGGCATGATATAAAATTAACAAATTTGTGGCACAAAATTTTAAACCATGTTTGACTGATGGAAATTTAACTGTGCTTGATTCAGTAAAATTAAAACTATGACAACTACCATTTTTTGTATTCTCTGTTAGCAGATCATTGAATTTACCCACTGCATGTTTTGTATAGATATTTTGAGATTATACTACCTGTAGTTAAATTAAGTTTCATCTGAGTTAATCACACCTACTACCAGATTTCTAAGTCTACTAATTAGATCTTAAGCAATCTTTGGAACATTTCACAAGTAAAATAACTACATATGTAAATACTTCAAAGGAGAGACAACATTTTTGTTGAGCCTGCCTTTACTTAAGCTTGAAAGTCAAAATGCTTTTGAACACCAAGTCCAGTGCAAAACAAAAAAAAAAATTAACATTGAGCCTAATCTAGGGTGTGGATAATGTACAGACAGAAGAACAGACAAGCATGGATGCAAAACTGACTGTCATGCTAGCTTTTGTCTGGACAGGCTCAACACAAAATTAGACATGCAAACACTGGCTGATAAGGTTGAACCAAAACAAAAATGCAACCTGAAAAAGATGGAAGATAATTTAAATACACTTTATTTAAAAATCGTACCTTTCACCACGATAGTAATCATTATATTGTCCTGCAGATTCTCTGTCAACGTTCGGGTCACTCTTCTTCAAGCGTGCATCTTCTCTTGAAAAAGCTGAAGAGGGAGAAAATATTTTCAAGTATGTAACAAATAAAACTGAAAAATATGTTGCTGAACAAGTGTCATTAACTAGACAAAATTTAGAAATTCAGTAAAGGATTTGATTCACTATATTCTCTTTTGACTATCACCACTATATGAAATAATACTTTTCTAAATGTACTATATGGTTACTTCACATGAAAGTTTTGTTTTTGATATGGGTATTAGTCTCTGCTGTGTTCTAATGTAAAATGAGGATAATGTCACCTGCAGCACAAAACACCAGCACTCCAAATATGAGACATGCCCTGTTTGTGTACTTATGTGTATTCAAAGGAAGTTAATATTCTCTTTTCCATTATAGTTATATCATAATAAAAGTTCATTATAATATGAGGAACATTTTCTTATTCATTATAAAGCCTTCTGCATCAGGTATGACTGGTTCTTAATTGGGAAATGTTTTCTTCATGAAATTGTTCAATTTATACCAATAATTTATTTTAGCAATGTAGTTTTAATATTATTAGAATATTTAAGGAGGTCAAAGCTACTTTTGAATAACAAGCCTGTAACTGTACAGAACATGTAAAAATTAAGGTCCATTGTGAATAGATGGAATATCTATCCTTAATCTAAATTATTTCATTATCTATAATCAGAACAACAACCATAAACATAGGTTTTTTATTAAGAATTCAAAAATGAATTCTTCTACTCTTCATCTCTGCTGTCATTTTTCAGTCATTTACAGTTGGAATGATTGTTTGTGATTTCAAAATTATATGTTTAGCATTTTGAATCTATAGTTTATGTACCAGCCTTTCATACTGGTGCTGAAGTATGTTTATTTGTGTGTCCACATAAAACTCCTGAACAACATTTAATCCCCCAAAATGTAGATTATTCTGAATATTGTCAATTTAACCCATTTTATCCTGTTTACCAATTTCAACTGCAGTGCCTGATTCCTGAGAAGCAATTCTAAATACATTGTGGTAAAACAGAGCATCATACAGCAGCAGCTGCTGAAATTGTGACTACCTTCACCATGTTTACTAAAAATGTTGTAACAATGTTATTTCTTTTATAAAGTATATAAAACTATATATCTCTGAAAAGGTAATACAATTTGCAAAACACAGTGATATATGTTTTGTTATCATTTACCATTGTACATGCTCACAACTGTATTTTGAAATATGACTAGAAAGAAAAAGAAAAAAATTAAAAAACATGCCAAGATGTTCAGTGAATCTTTTGTCCACGAAAATTAATGAAATGCTCCTAATATTATGCAAATAAAATAAAGATAATTCAATTTCTAGTATTTTGGTCCAAATCTGAAGTTTCTAGCACTGTTAGTTCAAAAGTTATAATAATTTTACTAAAATTGGACAACATGACACAAGGAACAATTTGTTTACTTCCCATTCTGAAACGTACTTCAGCATGCAGTTTCTCATGAAAACATGTCACAAATTAATCCTAGAAATCTTTCAACGTAACGATTTGTTTCATCAACAAGTTTTTTCCAGATTAAATCATCCCAAAGTAATTCAAAATAATGTTTTGCATCGGCTTCTCTTGGGTGTTGCTCCTTCTATCAATTTAAATCTTGGCTTCAACTGAAGTGAAAAATCATCCCGGACCCATTTTTCTTGAAAGCTTTCAAAGTCAGCTTCATTCTCCAAATCGCTGTTGAAAAGTGCATGAAGCCAAGCATCATCTCTTTCATGAACTTTATTAAATTCTAACCCATCATTTAAGTTAATATTATCATTGGAATCATCCAAATCCTTAACTTATGTGTCGCTACCCTTGCTATCAACATTCATGTTTACATCAGAGTTGTCGTCCATCATTTTATCGATCGATTTTCAAGTCAACAATTTCTTTTCCAGTTGCGTTTTTTTAAAAAATTTTACTTTGCATGTGTGCTTTAACCATTTCCTGTGTAGGTGAAGAAGTACACATATATGTGTGATGTATAACACGTGTTTCTGGAGACGCTACACACATACGTAGTAGAGTATGACCGTAGTTGTATTCAGGATAAAATGGGATACTACGACTGCAGGCGTATTCAGGATAGAATGAGGTATTACGACTGCAGTCGTATTCAGGATAAAAAGGGATAATTCATGAAGCAGAATTTTCACACCAAAGTTTGTAATAATTCCATTAATTATAGACTCAATGGCATCTTTGCTTTTATACAGAAGGTTGTTTCAAGATTTTCACATTTAGTCAAATTTTATTTTGGAAAAGCCATTTAAAAATTATATTTTACCAAATATACTCGTGTAAAAGCCCGTTTGTGTATAAGCCGACCCCCAAACTGAACAGGCATAAACACTAAAAAGTGCATGACCAGTGGATAAGCTGACCCACAACTCTGAGACATCTAAAGATACACGAGGTAAGTTCTAAATGCATTTATTTACTCAAACTTATATTTTAAAACAAAAATACATGGATACTTATCTTGAGTTTATCTGCATGATTATTAAAAAGAAATGGTAAAAACTTGTTTGAAAACTAATTTTGTTAATTTTCTGTTTCCTTATTATTTCTGCCTAATTTAGATTTGTGTCTATCTTGATTGAACAATGACAAGAATTTAGCAATCGCGAGTTACTGTAATACTACCTCTCCCTTTTGACTTAATTGTTTGTTTATGCACTATTGCATTGGACATTTATATCAGTGCACTGGTAATCATGTTTTTACTTTGCTGTGAAATTGTAAATACCTAACTCATTAAAATGTAATCCCAGTATGACAACACAATGTACAACAATACTGTTCAATTCAACATTCACAATTAAGGCTACTGAACATATTTACATAATGGCACCACCACATGTACATTGTAAGTTTGATTATGCGCTGAATTAAGTACATCCCTTGAGTTGAATCATGGGCACCATTGCGCTGAACTCTAATGATATCTCCAAAATACAAAAAAGAAGTTTCAGAAAAAATGCTTAACATATTGTAAAAACTGAGTTGTAGTTTGCTTTGATGTAAGTGACCTTACACATACCTGTCAATTTTCACGCTGGGAGGTAAAAAAAAAAAAAACAATCCCGATTTTGGGGGCAGTCCACACCTACCTACTGATTTCATATCTTCCGATTTTTGCAGAGAACTCCAGATTATTACATTATGTCTTCAATGTTCATTTCTTCTAAACAAGAAAAGTCCTACATGTACTGTTTCATCACCTGTGAATTATTGTTATGATGAAATAATTACTTTACTAGAATGAATTTGCTTCTTCACTAAATAGAATGTTAAGTTACCAAACATTATTCATGTAAATTAATGATTTTTGTTTACCTCTACAACAAAACAAAAAAATATTTAAAAAATAAACCACAACAATAAAATTGTCCACAATTAATTTCAATCCCAAGAATGATTACTACGAATGCTGTAACTCCATATGCTATAGTGCCATTCCCATGAAAAAAATTTACACAAGTGAACACCTGGCATTTTTATACCATATAAACCAATGTTAATTACCATCGTTAAATGAAAAGAAGGAATGAAAATACATACAACGCAGCAAGTGTGTCCTCAAAAAACTAATTCAGAATAAATGTTTTATAGTAAACAATACTAAATGTTTTACAAGTTGACATTAAGGGAATAAGGTTATATATACGAGGGGAAAATACCACGAGACTGCCTATTTAGGCACCTTTAGTTCAACAAAATTGGGAATCCTTTATTTGCTAATCAATTGCTGGTGCTTGCATAACACAAAATAGTTTAGAACGTGGTTCTTTGAATTACTACGTAGGGGCAGTCATTTCCTCAAAATAATTACATTGATAGGGATTAACTTTTAATGAGTCGTGTTGGCTTTCTTGCTTGTTTATTTAAGACTTTATCTATTGTGCAGTTTGACCACAGCTGACCAGAATATGAAAATAGGGCACGTACTGGGGGAAAATAGGGCACGTCACAGGGAGAAATGGAGAGTCTTTTTGCGAATTTCAAGCACATTGGACCAGAATGATCAATCAATATTTAGTGAAAACAAGGCTTTTAAAATGCCACAGAAAACCTCCTGATTTTAGGTCACGATCTCTAGTTTTTATTCAGTCTCCCTACTTGGCTTCTGAAAAGTTCATAGGCATGCCTTAACCCTGTTTTACAAAACTACAGTAATCATGCTAATATTATGGAATAAAAGGCAATTACATAATCAATGTAATGGTATAGTTTTCAGTCAAAATTCCATCTTAACACAAGCCAGTTTTGGGGTTTAAATATTAACTGGACTGTTCTGCTGTCGCAAAACTAAAGACAAATTCGCCAACTATCAACATAGGGGATGCTGAAACATCAAGCTTTCCACTATCTGGAAAGTTATGATATTTGTTCAGCTAAAACACAAAATTAAAATTGATTCATGTTGATCTTAGTTGATCTATATGAGAATTTTAGCCTTTATTATTACCACTCCTCGTTAACATGTAAATTATGCTGGCTATATGCCTTATACATTTAAGCCTGCGGTATTACCTCCATTTGTAGGATTGCTTTAATCATTGAAAATGAGTAACTCGTGAGCGCGTGATTAAACTTAAATGAAACAGCTATTAAGGACAAGCTGAAGTGTTATCTGGAATAATACAATTTGGTCAAAACAAGGAATAAAGCAAAATCTGCATCTGATATGTTTGGGAATAAACAAGGATTTAAGTGACGCTATGCACGCCTTGCACTGTGTAAGTACTGTACATTATAGTACAGCCTGATCTCCCAGGTAACCTCAACTGGCCTGCAAATTATGAAATCTGTATTTACCTTTATATTTTTTTTGTTGGAGAAATCAGAAAATATGCACATGCAAACTAATAACAAAAACAATCATAGTACTTTATAACAGTTTAATAATTGTTAGGTCACTGAAAGTTTTTTTTTACATGCCCATATCTTAGGAAATGGAAAAAATTATTGTTTCGTGTCCAAATTTTTACCACCATTACAGTAGTAACAAAAAGACATAAAAACTAAAGTTTAGACACTGGCCCACGGATAAGCCGACCCCCCCCCCTTCTTCTAGGCTTTTATATTTTCCTAAATTGTTCAGCTTATACGAGAGTATATACGGTAGTAATGGTGGCCAAATTACATGATGGCTCAGCACCATATCTGAAGAATTTAAAAGTCTTCTTGCCTAAATGCTTTGTCAAGATTTGTTTGAATGCTGGTTAACAGTTTTAAGTAATTGTAATACTGTTTCTCTTTTCAGTAACAGCCATATCTGACAGTGGATTGGCATAATTTGTGAAAAAATCTGTGAGCCCTTCATGTCAAGATGCTTTCTGTCAAATTTAGTCAAAGCCTGTTGAGCAGTTTTTTAGAAAAAGCTGTCCAAAGATTTTTTTCAACTTTTAGTAAAAGAAGCCATAATGGATGGTAGATCAGCAACAATATCAGTGTATGCCTTGTCTAAAATGCAAAAGCCAACTACACTGTTTTGCAATGCATAAGGAATAAAACTTGAGTAGTTTTTGGACAGTTTTTTTTCAGCCCTTATCTTGAATGAAAGCCATCTTCCATATTCTCATATGCAAGCCAACCACAAAGTCTGTTCAATACAGGTGATAAAGAACTAACGATAGCAAAACCATATTTCAACCTAACCACTGTGACCTTGACCTTTAATCTTTTGATGGAAAAATTAATAGACGTCTTTCACATCTCAAAACACAATCCATTTGCAAAGCCTGGTCAATGAATCTGATATTTCAGTTTGCAATTTTGACCTTTCAATTGACAGATTTCTTCCCTACCTGAGATGCAAGCTACTTGCAAAGTCTGGTAATGACAGATGGTGAAGAACTGGAGTTATTGTGCAAAAATGAGATAGGGAACAGGCAAATGGAAGAACATAACAATATTATATACCTACCTTAAGGTGGGTGGGTAAAAAGTGATACATACATCTGCCATACACTCCACAGATGATACATTAAACAATGCTTCTTCTCCTAAACTTACAAGGTTTTGGTGGTTCATGTGTGACATTTCTCCTTTGCTGGTGGATAATCCAAACGACAACGCAGCAGGTAATAATTATAATCACTGCAACCAACATGCCCAAAAACCACTTCCAATTGGCAACAAGAGCAAAAGCCGAGGCTGAAAAGAAATCAACAGTTAAAATTAAGTATGAAGTATTCCACAAAGTATTTATTCTAAATTTTGCTACTATTTTCATTGTACATTACGGGTTTTTTTGCTCCATTTTTATCTAAAAGAATCAGCAATCTGGGGCAATTTATGTCTGGCCAACATGTTTTTTTTTATCTGATGAATGGCATCAAAAGACAAAATAAAAATATGACAAAGAGAATGAAATGACACAAAAGCAAACAAGAAAAGAGGTTTGACCACTGGCAGTTGATGTTATATATCCAGGTATAAATTACTATTACCAATCATCTACATCCTCTTGCTACAAATAGCATATACAAAACTCATGCTCACACTACAGACTCTGAGTTACAAATAGCCTATACAAAACTCATGCTCACACTATCCGTACGAAATAATTAGGCAGATTCCACCTGGAACTTAAGCAGACTCCAGGCGGAATCTGCCTAAAATGTTAAAAATCTGGTTAATACAAAGGCAGACATGGAAAATTTGAAAAGTCAAAGATGAATCCATCTAAGAGTCCATCTAACTCTAAGATGGACTTTTGCCAAATTCCTGCTATAAATACATCTTTAGGCATAATTTTGGACTTGGTTGATTTTCCACCCACCATCCAGGTGGAATTAGGAACTTAGTCACTGGCATCTGTTATATGAAAGAAGGAATCTGGACTTAGTTTATTTTCTAACCAACATCTAGGCGGAATGAAGAACTTAGTCATTTACATCAGTTATTAAAAGAAGGCTTAATTAGGACTTGGCTTTTGTGTGTCTGTAAAGTTAAATGACCGAAAATATAGTGATACTTTGTGATTGTAATATTACTGACAGTTCAATAAAAATATCAATAAGATATAATAAAATTTATTGTTTCTGGTACAATTTGAATGATTTTCAGCAGCATTTATATTTCCTGTTTCTGATAGCTGTAAATTTTTATTGTTTATTTTGGGCACAATTTATAACTTCTTTCCACAGCTTTCCTTATTAAATTTCTTTAACAATTTGTTGTTGTTGTTGTTGTATTTTTATTTAACTTCAGTTTTCATCTTGTTTTCCGTTTTAAAACATAATTTCGCTTTTCTCCTGACTTGAATTTTCTTGATATGGACCCATTTTTTAATATCGTCTCCGAAACTCTTTTTTAAATAATGCTCTATCCGGTCCCATTCCACAACGAGCTTTCAAATAAGTATTTGTTCCATTTATTGCTTAACAGAGAATCGTTGTATAAAGCTTTCTGATTGGTCAACATTTTGTAATTGCCCAATGAATTGTCGCGTAACAGAAACTGATGGGAAAGAGCATGTTTACTAAACATGGCGATTTGAATTTTCGAGCGGGACGAGAGACTGAATAACCATTTGAAAAATGTGCGGCAATGAGAATACCCTGAACGCATATTTGATGTGAACATAACTTGTCAATCTGTATGAAAACTGAACACCAGGACAAGCATTTTGCTTTTTATGCCATAAAGAGCTTTACAGTAGCGGCTAACGTGCTAAATAGGACAAGGAATTGATTCGGGATGATTTTGAAGTAATATACAACTCCAAACTGATTAATTCAGAATTTAAGGAGGGACAACGTGTAGATCACTGGTGGGAATTGTTGCCAGATATCCATGTCTATCAAAGATAGTCATATCTTTGCGGAATTTTCTTGGCTGAAAAGTAAAATCTACTTTCAATCTCGTGAGGCATTATTGTGTATATTATCAAAATATTCTTGGTGTGTTGGAATTCAGTGTAAAATAAGAGTTATTATATCATGATAAACGTTTGTAGCAGCTGCTTTTGGAACAAGGACTAATTCGAGAGACCACAACAGCATCATAGTTTGTGCAATCAAAAATCCAGTTTACAGTACAAGTGACATAAGGCAGGCTCCTAGCTTTTCTTCTTCTCATAATCAAATTGTCTCAAATGGATGCTTTTCTGTAATTTTGCATTATTTTCATGGCTGAATTTTTCTATGCAGATTAATATTTTATATTTTATATATGTTAAATGTGTTCACAGATGCCTATGCATATGTTCCAGGCTTGATACTTTGATTTTTAAAACCACTTAATTATTTAGTTTCAGATACTTCATATCATGTTGTATATACTGTTTATGTTGTACATCACAGATAGAAGGCCTCAAGGTAGATTAGTTATGTAGCTAACTGAATTTACCTTCTCTAAATAAAGCCATTATTATTATTACTGTTGTTATATTAGTATTAACTCCCATTTCTCTTGCCTTGGATGTCATATAATTACAACATCAGTATAATTGCTTTCATGCACACTTAAATATCACCTTGGTTAATAAAGTCCTGTTTAATTCATATCCATTATTTCTTTGAAACCTGCTGAAATGTCTGAAACACTAAAAAAAAACTTCAGTAAAAAACTATATAATGATCAAAATTTTAGTGAAATCTTACACAAGTTTTAGTCAATTTTTTTGTGAAACCTCACAAATATTTCAAAGAAATTTGAGTGAGACCTCAACATAATTTCATTGAAAGTTTTGGTCAAAATATGTGTGAAATCTCACCAAACTTTGAAATGAATATTACTAAGTGATGCCATGTTGGATTAAATTTTGTATGCAAGAAAGAAAATAGCATTGCCCCTTAGGACAAGTAAAACCTAAATCTTATTTGATAATGTCTGTCAAAATAAAATTTATGATCCATTTTAAATATTACTGTGAATATTTATCACTGATTCCCAATAATGTCCAAAAATCATTTGGGAGTTTAATATAATTCTGAAGTATATTTTTTATGGTTTAGGCAGAAAATGCTTTAAAAAAACCCGTCTGATATCTGCCTTGACATTTTCATTATTGGATGGGGTTTCTGCAGGTATTTCCACGTAATTAGGCAGAAATAAAGATTCCACCTAGTAACAGTAATTTCAAGCAATATTCCACCCTGAATCTGCCTAAAAGTGATAATAAGGGGAATCTAGGCTAAATAAGCGGAATAAACAGATTCTGCCTAGTAGACAGAATAAACAAATTCCACCTAGTAGGCGGAATAAACTAATTCCGATTAGTAGGTGGAATAAACAAATTCCACCTAGTAATAGACAGACTAATTTGCATATTTCAGGCTGTATTCCACCCTGAATCCGCCCTGAACCCACCTAAAATTTATAATAAGTGGAATCTAGGCTTTAAGTGAAATCCGCTTTAAAATTCCACCTGGAATCTGGTTAAGGTCAGGGCGGAAGTTTTCGTACAGGTACAGAGTTACAAATAGCCTATATAAAATTCATGCTCACACTACAGTTACAAACAGCCTGTACAAAATCCATGCTCACACTAGAGTTACAAATAGTCTATACAAATCTCTTGTTCACACTACAGAGTTACAAATAGTCTGTACAAAATTCATGCTCACCCTAGAGTTAAAAATAGCCTATACAAAATTCTTGTTCACACTACAAAGTTACAAATAGCCTACACAAAATTCATGTTCACAATAGGGTTACAAATAGTCTATACAAAATTCATGCTCACACTCCAGAGTTAAAAAAAGCTATACAAAATTCATGCTCACACTAGAGTTACAAATAGCCGATACAAAACTCATGCTCACACTACAGAATTACACATAGCTTACACAAAATTCATGCTCACACTACAGAGTTACAAATAGCCTATACAAAATTCATGCTCACCCTACAGAGTTACAAATAGCCAATACAAAATTCATGCTCACACTACAGTTACAAATAGCCTATACAAAATTCATGCTCACACTACAGTTACAAATAGTAATTAAAACACTCACAGTAGTATGCAGTGAATGCTGTGTTAACCATTCTTCCCAGAAGCCTTTCTTAACTTAATTCTTACTGAACAGAACTGTAATAATATTTACTCTATAACATTCGCTTCTAAGTTAAGCCCAACTGTAACTGTATAGTCTCTAAACTAACACTGCATGATGAGCTGGCAGATCTGGGTCTATTCAGCTTTTCTAAGAGTAGTCAGTAGAACAAATAACACAAACTCTGAATTGCATACACATTATGTGATGGCAGATTAGGGTCCATGTTGTCTGTAGTTGGACCGACTTATACCCATGTATACACAGAATGCATTCTGACCACCTTAAAAAAATATTTATTGTCTCAGATACTTACCAGTACCAAGAGTGTTTACTATTTTAGTTTCACTACTGACTCGATTCTCTCCATCAAATGCCACTACTCTGACTTCATATGCTGTACCAGATTGCAGACCTGTGATATTTTTCCAGTTGTACAAAACTTCATCCGTGGTCTGAAGCCAGTCAGACTCACCTGAAATGTCACGATTTTATGAAATATTGTGTAACAAAAAAAAAAAGATATTCCATAAGTATTTGCTTAAATAACCTTTAAAAAAATGGCTGATCACTATGCATGGCATCAGCAATTTCACATCCAGTGACCTTGATTCTTGATCAATCAATCACAGACTCAACAAAGCTATGCCCTTTCTCAACTGTATTGATGCAAAAGCAGTTGATAATAATTGAGTGAGGGTGACGTGAGAAAAGACATTAGGGTTGTTCCAGTAAAATACACTTGGGACCCAGGGAAGGCCCTTTTTATGTAAAGTCATCACTGATAGATGCAATTTTTAATTTTGTAAAATTTCACATCAATTCTTTGAACAATCAGAGTTCACTGGCATATATATTGTAAAAAGTGCCTTCCTTGGTTACCAATTACCTTACATGGAACAGCCCTAATCAAGTCAAATATTTTTGCTCTTGTTACATTACTTTTACCTGTGTATTCAAGAATCAACATGGAGGTACTGCTGCCCATGAGCAGACTGCCTATGAAGTTCAGTGAAAATTGGATCAAGGAAACATAATTTATATAGCAGAATCAATAAATTACAATGTTGGTACACAATCCAGTCAACCACATTGGCTCCTTTCTCCATTTATCACCTCTTAGAACAAGCAGTAAAGCACATCTGGCATACTATTCATTCCAGTGCCTGCATGGGGTATGTATGTATTGAAATCTAGGCTTTAGCATTTTCCTATGCCACAAAGTTCTAGACAAAAGACTAAAGCAAACTAACCATTTGTTGCAAAAACCACCTTGTCTATTGACAGAACAATAACAAACATCACCTTGTCTATTGACAGAACAATAACAGACATCACTATTGCTATATCTCCCCTCCCCAACTCTTCAACCATCAGACTGGGGAGGTGGGATAAACACAGAAGGTTGAATAACATTATGTGCCAACATGTTATTAATAAATTACTGTCAATTATTCATAAATTATATATCTAATGAAAATGGGCTTGACATCAAATTGATTAATTTTTCTTTTGGTTTTGTTTGTTTTAACATCACAAATACATATTATTGGTACATCATGCTAAGTGCCTTTATCAAGGAAACACTAATGCAGCCAACCATGACTGGTCTGGGCAGGAATTAGACCCATGACCATTTTATTACAAGTCTAGCACTCTACTAGTTGAGCTACCATAGCTCCCCACATCAAACAGAATCCCTTAACTGCAAAATATTGAAATTACTCAAATACATACTGTTAAGGTGTTAGATATTGTGTCAAAATGTGACATGTTTGTGACATTGTTGTAACACGACAGTGTGACTATAATACATGTGATTATTAGGTGCCATTAATCAAATATCATATCAAAGAATAATAAAAAAATAAAAATTTCATTTTCACGATTTAAATTTTTTTATTGACATAAAATTTAATCCAATACATAATACAAAAAGTTTATTGTTCTTTAATTCTGCAGTAATTTTTAGTGTGTTACAGAATGCAGTTTGTTACCTTCCCTCCTGTATTCTGCATAGAAAACTGTTCGACCACCAGCTGAGCTCCCAGGTGTCCATGTTATATTGATCATTGTCTCTGTTACATACAAAACACTGAAAGTGGGTGAACCAGGTGCTGAAAAGGAAATATTGGCACTGTATTACTAAAAAATATGTACAATGGTCCTACCATAATGCAGTCATACAAGTGTACTGTGTGTGCTACAGGCAAAATGTGTACACGGGTCCTACCATAATGCAGTCATACAAGTGTATTTTTACAAGCAAAATGCATACACACATCCTACCATAATGCAGTCATACAAGTGTACTGTGTGCTACAGGCAAAATGTGTACACTGGTTCTACCATAATGCAGTCAAACAAGTGTACTGTGTGCTACAGGCAAAATGTGTACACGGGTCCTACCATAATGCAGTCATACAAGTGGACTGTGTGCTACAGGCAAAATGTGTACACTGGTCCTACCATAATGCAGTCATACAAGTGTGCTGTGTGCTACAGGCAAAATGTGTACACTGGTCCTACCATAATGCAGTCATACAAGTGTATTTTTACAAGCAAAATGCATACACACATCCTACCATAATGCAGTCATACAAGTGTACTGTGTACTACAGGCAAAATGTGTACACTGGTCCTACCATAATGCAGTCAAACAAGTGTACTGTGTGCTACAGGCAAAATGTGTACAATGGTCCTACCATAATGCAGTCATACAAGTGTATTTTTACAAGCAAAATGCATATGCACATCCTAACATAATGCAGTCATACAAGTGTACTGTGCTACAGGCAAAATGTGTACACTGGTCCTACCATAATGCAGTCATACAAGTGTACTGTGTGCTACAGGCAAAATGTGTACAATGGTCCTACCATAATGCAGTCATACAAGTGTATTTTTACAAGCAAAATGCATACACACATCCTAACATAATGCAGTCATACAAGTGTACTGTGTTACAGGCAAAATGTGTACAATGGTCCTACAATAATGTAGTGTACTGTGTTACAGGCAAGGCTGCCTTGTACTGGAGGCCATTATAAACAAAACAATGTATTACACCATATATACTCACTTATAGAGTCCAACTGCTAACAAAAACACTTATCCACCTTTGCATAATGCATTGGCACAGCTTGACATACAAGTGAGTATATATAGCATGTTAAAAATGAAAACACATTATAAAAGGTTATAATAAGCCAAAAACTATAATTCAGTGAAATAAAGCTAATAGAAATTTTAACTGTAAAATTAATTTGGTAAAATGAAATCTATGACCATACCCATATAACATCATGGACAGTGTTATACTAGGCACGTTGCTGTGACATGCTTATGTATTTCCATCCAAGTATGGAATCTATCACCATACCCATGTTACATCTGCAACAGTGTTATACTGCAGCATCTTACAGAGACAGAGCTCAGTATTTATAACAAAGTACAGTCTTAAGTTAGACCAACATGAAACTTTCTCATAATCCCCATGCTTTAGTGTTAGAAATATTATGATACGCTCTGTCTGTCCATCTGCCTGCAAGTCTAGTATGAAACTTTTGCATTATCCCCATACTTTAGTGTTAGAAATATTATGATACGCTCTGTCTGTCCATCTGCCTGCAAGTCTAGTATGAAACTTTTGCATTATCCCCATACTTTAGTGTTAGAAATATTATGATATGCTCTGTCTGTCCTTCTGCCTGCAAGTCTAGTATGAAACTTTTGCATTATCCCCATGCTTTAGTGTTAGAAATATTATGATACTCTCTGTCTGTCCATCTGCCTGCAAGTCTAGTATGAAACTTTCGCATTATCCCCATGCTTTAGTGTTAGAAATATTATGATACGCTCTGTCTGTCCATCTACCTGCAAGTCTAGTATGAAACTTTCTCATTATCCCCATGCTTTATAGTGTAGGGAATAGTGATGTCCATCTCGTACTAAACCAACAGGTGGAAATTCACCAATTAAGAAGGTTGCAAACTTAAGATGGCTCCAGCTGCCCATCTGTAATAAGGGTACACGTTTTGACTCCTTCTCTCTGAGGACAATGGGGAAGGGCATGCAACAACTGCAACTAGCAAATAAATTAATTTTTTTTAACCAAGCTTTTAGCATGCAGTCACAGCAGATGGATGCATATATAACAGACTTTTTATTATGTCCTATGAGTTATAGTCCACATATCCATCCATACAGAGAGAAAGCGTGTGTGAGAGAGAGAGAGAGAGTGTGTGTGTGAGAGTGAGAGTGTACGTGTGTGAGAGTGAGAGTGTATGTGTGAGAGAGTGAGAGTGTATGTGTGTGTGAGAGAAAGAGAGAGACACACAAAACAAAAAATCACAAGCATGTGAATTTGCCATGGCAAGCCATGGAATTTTGCTCTAGTTAAAATTGTCAAATAAACATTTTTAAATGTGTATGATTGACAATGGTTCCATGATCAGTTATTTTTAAAAAAATATTTCACAAATGAATTTGTATTTTTGTTTTAAATAAATTGGCCATCATTTCATGATCTATGGGTGAACATTTTTATGAAATTTAAAAAGAAATTGTTTTATTATATACATAAGCTTACGAGCTATCATGGTCGTCATAGCCTCTATGAATGTGCTCTCACCACGTCCATTCCTAGTTCTGGCCCAAATATAAACACGATACTTCCTGTTTGGAAGAAGTCCATTAAGGATAGCCTCGGTCACATAGGGATCATTCAGTTGTTCCTCTCTATCATGTATGGCACCCAGCAGTAAACCATCCACTGTGGACATTTCAGAACATATAAAGCTATTTATTTTACTTCATACAATTTCCTAATTACACATATACATGCACATATTGTAAAAATGTCCACTAATACAATATTACTTTTGTTGGTAATAAAGGCTATAGCACATGAGAGACAGAAAACTGTAAGCAAAATGAATTGTTGCCAATCATGAAAACTGCAACACTCTTGGACACTGCTCAGTATTTCAATACAAGCACTGTCGGCACCTCTCCTGCATTTCCATACAAGCACTTGGTAAACAACAACTATCTGCAAATTCAATTCACTGCATCACATGATGAGAATATTCCCTATAGTAAAACAGGTTCTCTGGAAATTTTTGTCACAGCATGTGCTAGTGTATTAAATGAATCCTAAACAGCCAATCAAAAATGAAGACAAGAAAAATTCCTCAAATTGTAAATGGCTCCCATTATCTTTGCAGGTAAAAACAACAAACCCAGACTCAGGCTGATTTCTGATGTTAAATTTGGTACAAAACCCCTCTTAATAGTAATGAAAAGATGCCCAAGTGGGCCAAAGATTGGTCACATGGCTGACATCTGCCTAGTAGCAAAATGCTAGACCAGCTGGGCAATGAATCAGGGTAAATAGGATTGCTTGTGAATAGAAATTTCTGCCACTGATTATAGGTGATGAAAACAATTGTTTTAAGGTTGCACTATCTTTTATATCTTTATCCATATCTGATGGCACATCATCATCATTTGTCAGATAATTGAAAAGCTTTTATGTTAAGATATCTTTCAAAGTCAGTCAAATTATGCTGAGCATTTATTTTGTTATAGGGTTTAACTTCATTTTTCAGCACAAGATAGGCTAAACATGGCAGCCAGTATAAATATTTTTGGCACAGTGTCATTACATTTATTAAGACACATCTATAAATCAGGCTGCACATTTCTGGGATGAGAATGTTGAATAATGGAACAAAATGCAAACCTTTATACTATATGCCCTGATTCAAAGTGGAGCATGCAAATTAACCTCTCAACTTTCTGGCTTGATCCAAGTGATTTAATATAGAAGAAATTTTACTTAATATAACACATTAGCTCTGTATGAGCTATTTTACCTACAACATAAACAAAACTAGTAATTCATAATTAAAAAACTGTTACACAGATAATGTATATTTATGATAAAATAATACAAATCAATAGTACAGTGCCAACAGTAACTGCAGATAAAAAAAACAATATAACAGTAAATCAGATTCAATTAGATAAAGTTTTTTGTAATACTTATAAACAGATCATACGATGGAGTATAATTAATAAATTAAGAACAAAATTTGGCAATTGTATTGTTAAAAGCATGTACAATGTCGATGATAACTGCAGATTAAAAGGTAAGACAACAGTATACAGCATGAAAATAAAGACATACATTGTACAGAAAATATGATGTCGGGTAATTGAGGGATATTTTATGTCCTCTAGTTAACTTGCAAAATCTCAAGGCAATTTATAAATGTAAACATACAATTCTGCTACATTCAAAAGCTATTAAACCCTATAAAAAAAATTGCCTCTGGAACCTCTATCTGGGACCTTTCTGCTTTTTCAGTATACAGAAATATTTCTTTTCCCCTCTAAGCCTGTGTGAAATGAGATAATAAGCCAGTGACAGAGAATGAACAATAAACGAGAAAAAAAATAAGGAAAAAAACCTTAAAAGTGAATCATTTTGTACCTGTCTGGAAGGCAATGTCAAATCCTGTCAAAATTCCATTCAGATCTGCAGTGTTTGGTAGATTCCAATCCAGCGTAAAAGCATTGCTGCTGCGAACACGGGCTTCAAAGTTCAGTACTGGACCAGGAACTAAGGAAGAGATTTGAGAAGAAAAAATAATTGTAAAAGAATGTACATTGTTACTGGAACCTACCATTATGATAACATAATAGAATGTTTATTTTCTGTAAATATTATGTGCTAAAAGCTTTTAGCAACATTCTCTGAACATTCAACACCAGATAAAGGATCCCAAAATGATGCCATAACAACTAGAGTCAATGAAAACTCTAATGGCTGTAGGACCAGCATTTTATTATTTTAGTTTTCCATTATTGGAGTTTTTAAATCTGCACGCAAAAAGTGTCGTTTATAATGCACAAATTATTAAATCATAAGTCATGGTGAAAATTCAATTGATTAACATTTTGAATGATCATACAAAACAAGGCCGCAACCCGACTGCTAAAGTTACGGATAGAGTAAACCAACAATTTTACTGAGAGATTCTGACAGAGCTGTTTGACAGCAACATCCAAATTCAAATAATAGCCATTGATAAACAAACTGCCCATCTCCATCTACAGTAGTCCCCTTCTTATAAGGCCACCCCTAATGCAGCAGGGAAGTGGCCTTATAATGAGGGTGGCCTTTCTAGAGGGGGATGACAAATGCAAATAGTAAATACATATGAAGAAAGTCACAAATACATTTAATTCAAAAACACTTAATATTTTCATTAAAATATCAT
Organism: Sinohyriopsis cumingii; assembly: GCA_028554795.2. Lineage (NCBI taxonomy): Eukaryota > Metazoa > Mollusca > Bivalvia > Unionida > Unionidae > Sinohyriopsis > Sinohyriopsis cumingii. The sequence continues at coordinate 43,627,709 of CM068834.1, read as the reverse complement.
ATGCATGTTGTGAAATAAATGTAAAACAAACTGTGTCATCATTTTCAAAAGAATGCTATGAATAACCATTGATATAGTTTTAAAGCTGTCTTTATAATTATGTTACAGATCACATCATCTGTCACTTTGTTGGTAACAGTCTAAAACACAAAGCAGTCTCATCACAATTAAAAATATCCTTGCTGTCATATTCCCCGCATATGTCGTTTAGTCTTTTGTTCCAAGCTTCGACAATTACATTATTAACATCAGCTGATTCTCCACTAAGGACAGAACACTTAATATTGTGTCGCACTTGAAATCTGTGCAACCATCTGTTACTTGCGGTAAAGTCGTCATATCCCAATTCAACTGACAAAATTGTTGCTTTTTCTTGTATTCAAATCAGGATACAAACGTCTCCTGGCTCAAACAATCTTGCTTTCTCCGTCTATTTCACCTTCCCACTTCTGCAGAATTGTTTTATTATATTTCACGATATTGTTCAGCTGAGTCTTTCCAACATCATTTTTGCGACACCCTCCCCCCCCCATTCAGGCAGGTGAATTAATTTCACTTTCTCTTCTAAACTGAGAATTTTTCTTTTCCTCGATGACATGTTGATCTTTTTGCAGTAAGTTTTTCATGTTGCCAACTACAATACTGATAAAACAATTTTGTATGCATCTAAACAAATTGCCATGTGTTTTTAAACGAAGTGATCTTGTCACGTGATTCATTAGTCGCAGTCTGGTACCCTATTGTTTTTATACATTTCTTTACACTAAGTGAGAGAAGCCAAAACAGCTACGATATGTACCAATAACATCACGCAGATTTGACCTCGCGGCTGTTAGGATTCGTAATTTTGACAATTATTGTCAGTAGTAATAGCCACTAATTATCAAAATGAACAAGCTCAACATCTTACTAAGGGAAGCCATAAAGGCTATCAAACCATTTTCCTGCTGACTTGGGTATTGTACATCGATACTGCCACTTCTCAGCTGTTAATACTGTTCAATAATTGTAATCTTAACAATTATCAGAGTGACTAAACTGGACATCTTATGATAACACAGCAGTAAGGCTAATTGGATTACATGTATTTACCCGTTTGTATGGATTAAAATTTGAGTCTTTCTGTTTTTTTATGGAATAAATTTGGCTTCTCGTGAGGCGTAAATGATATAATATTAACCTTAGTGGTACATGTACTTTACTCAACACTTCTTTCAGTAACGAAAACCTGACATTGGGAAACAGAAATCGGATTACTTAACACAAGTTATGAATAAAATACTGGTTATGGATACATATTCAAATAAAATGCGGCCGCTTGTGAGGGGTAAATTTTATATTATTGCACTAATATGCTGGCCGCTGGTTGCGTTAGCCAGATGGCCTTTCACGAGGTGTACTTATGAACACAAACTCATCAGTGCTAGCGGATTCTGGCCGTAAGGAGTGGGTGGCCGCTGGTCAGGGGGGCCATTCAAGAGGGGGACCACTGTATTGTCATAAAATTGGTTTAGTTTTTTAAACCAAGTTTTTAATTTTAATTTCTTTTCATAATTCCTCATCCCCATGAAAACACGCACCAATAATATGAAACATCATATGTAACATATATTTATAAGTTGAGCCCTACTGCAGACAGCTCAGACCCTGATCTGCCATTAAAAAATGTACCAGCAGATCAGGGGCTCTTTTGTTTGCTAGGAGTAATCACTAGAATAAACAACACCAATGCCGATCTTCTGGCACATTATGTGACTGCAGATCACAGTCAATATTGTTGCAGTTGGACTCTACTTTCAAGTAAGTATAGATGGTATCAAGTCTCCATGGTTCAATATAGTACTTAGATGCTCTTTACAAAGCATCCCTGACCAAAAGTGCCTCAACCAAGAGATGATTTCTGAAATACTAAGATTCATCTCCTGCCTGACTCTTCTATTGGCTTTGGGTAAAAATCGATAGCCTGCATGGTACACAAGAAGTTAATAGTGACTGTATTCTCAGCTAGATTTGAGACCTGCAATTTGTACGTTGTTGTTGTTCTAGGGTTTAACACCATTTTTCAGCACAAGATAGGCTATACATGGCGGCCAGTGCAACTGGTGGAGGAAGAACCCTGGAAAATTCAGGGAAGAACCACCAACCCACGAGAAGCTACTGGCAGGCTTTTCCACATACCCAAGGTAGCCGAGCCTTGGACTCAAACCCATGCAGACCAAGGTGAGATGGCAGTGATCCAGAATGGTGAGTGCTTTAGACCACTATGCCACTCGGGGCCCCAATTTGTAGGTTATTAGGTCAGTTTTCACTTTCTATGCAAGTGACAGACTTGTAAACTCCTGATTAACAAAGAATTAAAATGATTTTAATTTTGATAATTTCTTCCAGTGTTCTTTGTGGTGCATTTGTCTAGTCCTGTGGCCAGTTGGGTACAGGTGCATTTTACCATCAATGTCCATGAACAAAGATCATGTCATAAAAAAGACCATGCATCAAACTGAAATTTTGTTTAATTAACATCATTTAGGAAGGTATTTTATCCATATCTGTATGGAAATTGGCAGAGTGCCTCTATTCCAGCCTCCAACTCACAATTATTTTACAAAGTAACTCAAACTGTGTATGAGCAGCTGTTCAATAACAAAATTACTCTAATGTCATTAAAAATATAGGATACAAATTATTTGCACTGCAATATAAACATGCATGATAATATCTGCTAATATAACTTCTATAATCTAAGGTTCAGATGTAACTGAACTGACAGGAAGGCAGCATTTCAAAATTCCTTTGAATGTCTGCAAATTCTGCATGCTATTTATCTAACTTCAAAAATCCTTCAATTTTGATCATTTTGGACCAAGTGGGACTTGTTTTCAATTGTTAATTGGGGTAAGATCCTCAAATCATTGACCTCCCTTAAGATTCTCCTGCCCAAGATCTACCACTGCAAAGTACACCAGCAGATCACAGCCTGCCTTATTCACTCTACTAATATATCAGTCTGCCTTATTCACTCTACTAACAGATCAGTCTGTCTTATTCACTCTACTAACAGATCATTCTGTCTTATTCACTCTACTAACAGACCAGTCTGTCTTATTCACTCTATTAACAGACCAGTCTGTCTTATTTACTGTACTATCAGATCAGTCTGTCTTATTTACTGTACTATCAGATCAGTCTGTCTTAGTCACACTACTAATAGATCAGTCTGTCTTATTCACACTACTAATAGATCACAGTGTTTATTATTTACTCTACTAACAGATCAGTCTGTCTTATTCACACTACTAACAGATCAGTCTGTCTTATTCACTCTACTAACAGATCAGTCTATCTTATTCACACTATTAATAGATCACAGTCTGTCTTATTGTCTTATTCACTCTACTAACAGATCAGTCTGTCTTACTCACTCTACTAACAGATCAGTCTGTCTTATTTACTCTACTAACAGATCAGTCTGTCTTATTCACTCTACTAACAGATCAGTCTGTCTTATTCACACTACTAATAGATCAGTCTGTCTTGTTCACTCTACTAACAAACCAGTCTGTCTTATTCACTCTACTAACAAACCAGTCTGTCTTATTCACTCAGTCGATCACAGTCTGTCTTATGCACTCTACCAGTCAATCATTATTCATTCTACCAGCTGATCAGTCTGTCTTATGCAATTTGCCAGCCAGTCACAGTCTTTGTTATTCACTGAACCAGATGATCACAGTCTTATTCTCTCAACCACTTGATCACAGTCCATCTTATCCACTCTACTAGCTGATCAGTCTCTTATTCATTCTACTAACCAATCACAGTCTGTCTTATTAACTCTACTATCTGATCACAATCTGTCTTACTCTATTAGCCAATCAGTCTGTCTTGTTCACTCTACTAGTCTAATCAGTCTTATTCACTAAACTAGCAGGTTACAACCTGTCTTGTTCACTTATACTTTCAATTGAACATTGTAGCTTTGATCTGTTGGCTCAATATACACTGACAGACCTGGATCAACAGTGTTTCCAACTGGTAGTAACCTTTTTAAGTTTAATGAATTTTTATCAAACAATTAACTACTCACTTCCAATAGCTTTCATAATAAATATGATCTTCACTTGCACATTTTACATAAAATCTTAACTGATGTGATACATTTATTCACTTCCTCAATGGCTTGTTCTCTCAGTTCTTTCATATGACAGGAAAATAATCAGCAAATATATCTGCTACATTCCTATTTTACGATCACAACGAATCATGTCAAAACTTTCTTGCATGTTAAGATCTGAGGATGAGAAAATGCAGTACTAATGAATTTTATTAAGATTTCTGCCGGTAGTCACCATCATTCAGGAAAAATATATCTGAACGGTTGGAAATAGCTTTCAAGTAGAGAAAAATTCAACATGACAAATATTTTTAGGAAACAATCTTCAATGCCTGCAGAAGACTGCCCATCCTCTTCCTGAGTGACAGGTCAGAAGCTAGCTCCTGGTGAGTACAATGATAATACTCACCGTCTGCATCTTGGCAGTCCCAAGTTAGATTTTGCATGTAGCCACCCACCAAGGTCACTTGATGGTTTCTGAAGTTTCTTACACCTAAAAGACCAGGCTATCATCAACATCTGAGCATATATAAAGTACATAAGCTTCTAACAATAGTTATATAAAACATAAAAGTTTAAACTATTAGACTGGTTGTTAAAAACATACCTCCTTCTGCAGTCCTAATTGTCAAAATTTCACTTGGTGGGCCAACATAGAAATTGTTCATTACACTGATTGTACATTCAATCTGGTTAAATGCTGGTAAATTCTCCAGGGTATAGATGGCGGTTTGGGTTGATCGCTTGAGGCGTTGTCCAGGTGTAAGGATCTCATCCACTAGAACATCAACTTCTCGGAATGTGCTAACTTTCTCATTTACAACCCAGAAGGATATCTGCACAAAAAATGTATATATCTAATATAGAAGGTCTAAAAGCCCTATAAAAATGACCACATTGTTCATTAACAATTATTTTTGCTGCATTGCTGTAGTCATTCAACAAAATAGGTGTCATCAAAGTGTTAATTAGTGGGTATTTACAATAATGTTTCACAAAAATGTAAATCTTTATCTGTCAAAGAGAAGCTTGTTGCCGTGGACAGGATTAAGTCTGGTGTTAAACAAACACAACTCAGTAGCAGGAAGCAGCTGAAAATTGATCAGTTTAAAAAAAAAATATAAAGTACACTACAATTAGATATTTAATGTGCATTTCAGTATGCATCTAATTCAAAAATGTGAGCTTGACTCAATTATTTTAATATTCTGATTCATAGCAGAGAAAATTCTAGCAGTATGAAGGTTACATAGACATTGTTTATTTTCCAAGCTGTGTGTGTTTGCACTGAATTGTGCATGTGTGCACTGAATTCAGACACATAATGACTAAATATACTTCTCTGTGCATATTTACAATGGAATTATTATGGATTCACTGTTATGGATGCAATGGGATCGGTTCATGAGAACACATTTTACAACAGATATGAACATTCTGCATATCTAGCAATGTATGGGCCTCTGAATAAATTAAAATATTAAATATGCAGTCTCTGTTTTGACTATTTCTCGTTTAATGTACATTGATTTAAGATGTTAACTGTGCCAATCAAGCACATAGTTTTGCTCCAATTCCTGTTACTCCAACCTCCTTTTTTGTAGAGCCTAGTGGATAAACATGCATCATTTCCTTCAGTTAACTGACTTTTTGCTTATAGCAAGGTATGGTACATATCACAGTCCTGCTCTGTGGACCCCACCCATCATGCTATAAAAGGGTGAAAATCATGAAATTTGTCTACCAAAGAATGAATGAATGAATGAATGAGTGAGTGAGTAAGTGAATGAATGAATGAATGAATAGGTAGCAGTAGTAGCAGAGCTGCCAGACTCGCAATTAGTGAAATGTGTGATAAAAATTAGTGCAAAATTATATCATGACACTAACTCCATCCACTTCAATGGTCAGAACTGCATTATATGAAAATCCTAAAATAAAATGAAAACATATTATTTACACTGATTACATGTAAAAATTTATTTGCAGCCAAATTTACTGATATACACAGACTTCATGCTATTTTTCACAGTATGATGCTGTGGCAATCTTATACTTCCTCAATTAGGTTATAGTAAATCTGTTTTCAAAACAGTTCAGGCTTCTTGCCTGCTGATTAATCTTGGTGATTAAAATTGTTGCAAATTTTCAGCACCTAAGGAGGCACTAAAGTTTGTCTTATTTTTCCTCACAATAAGAAAGAATCTTTCACCGTCACTGTTGCTGATCTCCA